>JAGFNQ010002286.1:0-66954 GCA_024364735.1 Boesenbergia rotunda
AACCGCCACACCCACTACGACGAGTTCACTGAATTTCGGCAGGGCAACCTATCAGTAGAGGAAGCCGTGAAGAGATTCAACAGACTGGCTCGCCTGTGCCCTGAGCTGGTCAGTACTGAACGAGAGCGAGTCAGGCTAATGCTCAAGATGCTAAGGCCAGAGATAGCACTGAATGTGGCCAGCGGCGTCCATAGGCCGCAAACCTCAGAGGAACTAGTTAGCAGTGCTCTGATCACCGAGCATTACCTGAACAGCATGCGACAGCAGAAGGCAGTCGTGACAGAGAATAAGGGCCAAGGCAGTAGCACAGGAACTCAGAAACCCCAGGGCTCTAACTCTAACTGGAAAGGAAAGAATCAAGGCAAAAGAAAGCAGTGGAACAATCCAAAAGGGGAGCCAGCCAATAAGCAAACCAAGTATCCCACTTGTTCCAACTGTGGGAGACAGCACTCAGGAGTCTGCCGCCTGGGCACACGAGGGTGCTACACCTGTGGTCAGGAAGGGCATATGGCCAAGCAATGCCCTAACAAGGCCAACTTACCTCCCCCACAGCCTATTCAGTATGGAGGTAAGCCAGCTCAGCTTCACCTGATGCAGACGGCACTAAAGGGTCCTCAGATCAATCAAGGCAGATTAGAGGCTCCACCGGCTACTACAAATGCACGGGTTTTCTCACTGACCAGAGAGGATGTAGCCACCGCCTCTACAGTTGTTATAGGTCAGATTAGTATTTTAAATCTGCATGCATCTGTACTTTTCGATACTGGGGCAACCCATTCATATGTATCCAGGGCATTCGCCAAAAAAACTAGCAATACCTCCGGACGTACTTAGTGGTCAGTTTCTGACTACCCTGCCCTCCGGAGACATCATGGCATCTACGCACTGGCTCCGTGCCATACCAGTCAGCATTTCAGATAGAGAGCTTTACTGTGATCTGGTAATACTGAATATGTCCGACTATGATGTCATTTTTGGGATGGACTTCCTGAGCAAATACGGCGCTTCTATCGAGTGCCAAAAAAGGAAAGTTGTATTCCAACCAGAGACAGGAGAGCAGTTTGAATACATCGGAGAACCGAAGAAGAAGGCCAAGAATTTTCTCTCCGCCATGAAAGCACGGAAACTACTGAGTACAGGATGTGCTAGATTTCTAGCGCATGTAGTCCATGCCGAACAAGTCAAGGGCCAAAAGCTAGAAGAGGTCCCAGTGGTATGTGACTACCCAGCAGTCTTCCCTGACGAGTTACTAGGCTTAGCACCAGACAGGGAGATAGAGTTTGAGATAGAGCTCATTCCAGGTACCAACCCCATTTCAAAAGCACCATACCGTATGGCTCCAGCAGAATTAAGAGAACTTCAGGAGCAACTACAGGAGCTGCTCGACATGGGCTTCATACGCCCTAGTCATTCACCTTGGGGAGCTCCCATATTGTTCGTGAAGAAGAAAGACGGGTCCATGCGCCTGTGTATAGATTACCGAGCTTTGAATCAAGTCACCATTAAGAACCGGTACCCTCTACCCAGGATCGATGATTTGTTCGATCAGCTAAAGGGATCCACAGTCTTCTCAAAGATAGATTTGAGATCTGGCTATCACCAGGTTAAAGTCAGAGAGGGTGATATTCCCAAGACAGCTTTCAGAACCAGATATGGGCACTACGAGTTTGTAGTCATGCCTTTTGGGGTCACAAATGCTCCAGCGACATTTATGGACCTCATGAACAGAGTATTCAGGGAGTACTTAGATAAGTTTGTCATCGTCTTCATTGATGACATTCTTATCTACTCAAGAACTTAGGAGGAACATGCTGAGCATCTCAGGACAGTATTGCAGATCCTTCAGCAGAGCCAGCTGTATGCAAAATTCTCAAAATGTGAATTCTGGCTCGATCGGGTGTCTTTTCTAGGTCACATCATCTCCAAGGAAGGGGTGATGGTAGACCCCAGCAAAATAGAAGTAGTAAGTAACTAGATCAGACCGAAGAATGTCAGTGAGATCAGAAGTTTTCAGGGTCTAGCCGGTTACTACAGGAAGTTCGTAGAGAATTTCTCTAGAATAGCCTCCCCACTGACAGCTCTTACCAGAAAGAACAGAAAGTTTCAGTGGACAGAGGACTGTGAGAACAGTTTTACAGAATTAAAGAGAAGATTAACTAGTGCTCCCATCCTGACTCTTCCAGAGACCACTGACAACTTTGACATATATAGCGATGCGTCTAAATTAGGACTTGGAGCAGTGCTGATGCAGAATGGCAAGGTTATGACCTATGCCTCTAGACAACTCAAGGATTATGAGAAGAATTACCCTACCCATGACCTTAAGCTAGCTGCAGTAGTGTTCGCTCTTAAGATTTGGAGGCATTACTTCTACGGAGCTCAGTGTAGGATTTTCACAGATCATCAGAGTCTAAAGTATTTCTTTACTCAGAAGGATCTGAACATGAGACAACGCAGGTGGCTTGAGCTAGTCAAGGATTATGACATCGACATCCTCTACCATCCAGGTAAAGCTAATAAGGTGGCAGATGCACTTAGCAGAAAATCTAGTGCCACCCTACTAACTTTGTCCACGATGTCACAGCCCCTTCGGAAAGAGTTATCAGAGTTCGGACTGGAAATTTTAGTTGGGCAGCTCTCCACTTTGACATTAGTATCCACCCTGATTGAAGACATCCAGACAGCACAGGATCAAGATCCTGACCTTCAGAAAATCAAGCAGGGGATAACAGAAGCCGAAAATGGAGAATTTCGCCTATCAGATAATGGGACACTGTACTACGGTGACCGCTTATGTGTTCCGAACCAAGAAGAACTCCGAAGGAAGATCCTAGAGGATGCACATAGATCTCCTTATGCGATGCATCCTGGTTCCACCAAAATGTACCAAGACCTCAGGGGACGTTTTTGGTGGCCTTGGATGAAGAGAGACATCGCCAGATATGTCAGTACCTGTCTGACATGCCAAAGGGTCAAGGCAGAACATCAGAGACCAGGAGGAGTTCTGCAGCCTATCCAAATTCCAGAATGGAAATGGGAAGATATTTCCATGGATTTTATAGTGGGACTACCCAGAACAACGAATGGATATGATGCGATCTGGGTAATAGTTGACAGATTGACTAAGTCTGCCCACTTCCTAGTTATCAGGATCTCCTATTCCATGGAACAGCTAGCTCAGTTATACCTCAAGGAGATCGTCAGACTACATGGGGTCCCTAGGACTATTATCTCAGATAGGGACAGTAGGTTCACTACACACTTCTGGGAGTGCGTACAGATAGCACTAGGCACCAAACTGAAGTTTAGCACAGCTTTCCATCCTCAGACAGATGGTCAGACAGAGAGAGTTAATCAAGTACTAGAAGATATGCTCAGAGCTTGTGCTCTAGATTTCAAGGGCAGTTGGTGCAGATACCTGTGCTTAGCAGAATTCGCCTACAACAATAGTTATCAGGCCACTATCGGCATGGCACCCTATGAGGCTTTATATGGGCGGAGGTGTAGATCTCCTATCTGCTGGTACGAGGGTGGTGAGAGGCAAGAGTTAGGCCTACAGACAGATCTTATAGATGATACCACCGTAGCCATACAGCAGATCCGCCAGAGAATAGAAACAGCTCAAAGCCGCCAGAAGAGCTATGCTGATACACGGCGCAGACCATTAGAGTTTGAAGTTGGGGATTCAGTGTTCCTCAGAGTGGCTCCCATGAAGGGAGTAATGTGTTTTGGGAAGAAGGGCAAGCTAAGTCCCAGATATGTAGGACCATACGCCATCACTAGAAGAGTTGGCAAAGTAGCTTATGAGTTGGAGCTATCTCAGGAGATGTCAGCTATCCACAATGTATTTCATGTTTCCATGCTGAAGAAGCATATCCCAGATGCCACCCAGGTGATAGAGCCACAGACGGTACAAGTTCGCGAAGATCTCAGTTATGATAGTCGGCCTATTCAGATAATAGACCGAGCAGTTAAGAAATTACGAAACAAGGAGGTACCATTAGTGAAAGTCATATGACAAAATCACAGAGTAGAAGAGGCAACATGGGAATCAGAGGACAGCATGAGGCAGAAATACCCAGAATTGTTTTAAGTTCGAGGATGAATTTTTTATAAGGTATGGGGGATTGTAATGCCCAAAAATTCTCAAAACTAATTTTAGAAATATCCTAGAATTTATTCCCAATTTGTGGATATTTTTATAAAATTTTTCCATGGACAAATAAGGCAAAAAGGAATAAATATAAAATGTACAGTAAAAAGAAATAAGGGGATTTGAACCCTAGACCTTTCAAGTGAGAGGAGATTGGGCGGACCAACAAGGATGGTTTGCTTTTGTTGAAATAGATTAAGGGAAACAATAGATTAGGTGGAATTAGTTAAATTCGCCCCCCATAAGTATAAAAGAGGGAGTTACGAGTTTTAAGTTAATTTTCTCCCAACCCAGCGACGCCGACGCCCTCCCTCACGCACGCGACCTCTCCTCTCGCCCTCTCTCCCGCCCAAGACAATGGAGAAGTCAAGGGAAGGTCTCAAGAGGCCCTATTCCCTACGAGAATTCTCGTAGACGTGAGGAGAACGCCAAGGAGGAAGAAGAACGTCAAAATTCGACGTTCCCTCAGGAATTTCAGATTTTATTCGTAAGGAAAACCTAGCGCATGATGTAAGTACCCCTCACCTGCAGTATAAGTAGTTTCGGTTGACGTTTCGTATGCTTTAGTTCCTTATATGTATGTCCTACGGTTAGATATCGTGGATTATGAACAAGCACGTTGTATTAACCCTTTGGATTAGTTTTAGAGTCTGAAGGTATCCCTGGATGGGCTTGAGTGCACTTACCCTTCAGTTTCGGGTTAAGGAGCACGTTCGAGTGCCCAGGGAGCGACTTTAAAAGAAAAGAAAGGGTTAAGTCGCAAGGTGTTTGTTAAATTGTTAGTCAGTTAATGCTATAGAAAGCATTAAAGAATAGAAATTCTTGCTTCAGTTATGATTGGGACCAAGGTCCAGTGGGATGGGCTCCTAGTTGCCCCTAGGTTTAGATAACCTAGTAAAAGCAAGAATCAGAAGAGAAAAAGAAAAATATAAAAGAACTATTTTATTTTCAGTTGGCATTGTACCGGACTTCGGTCCAGGGATGGGCTCCAAGTTGCCCCTAGGTTCAGATAACCTAGTATGGGATGGGCTCCTAGTTGCCCCTAGGTTTAAATAACCTAGTAGAATCCTAATGGATTCGGGACTTGTTACCTCGAGTTTATTAGGGATGCGCGCACAGTTGGTACATTGCCGGGCCCACAGCAGTTGATTATTACTTTCACCTACTATATGTATTTAGTTTTCAGAAATTCATATTAGCATGTGGTGAATTTAATAATTATTTTATGATAGTTAGTTTCAGTTCCAGTTCAGATATGTATGTCATGCTATAGCTTACTTTTCAGTTCTAGTTCAGTATGTGCCATGTCTCAGTTATATGTCATGACATTCTGTGATATGTATTTTAGCATGAGCCTAGCATGATTACTTATGGATATGAGCATGTATGTGCATAGCATGTTTTACAAAAGCATAATTCGAGTTTTCATAGTTTTGTGAGGCTACATGGTACTTACTAAGCTTTATGCTTATTAGTTTGTATTTCCTTATACTGCAGATACAGGTAAAGGAAAGCACTAGTAGCGGAGACGACGGGCTTGATGCAAAGTGTGTGTGATGGTGGAGTTGGAATAAAAGTCTTCGGAACTTGCAAAGCATAGAAATAGTCTCTATTATGTTTCTTTAGTTATTCCGCAATATATTATGTGAACCATGTATGAACTTAATTAGACTTGGATTCGTGGTGCCTAGTATACTTGAAGTAGTTTATTTACCTGACTTAATATTGGTTTAGTGAATGCTTGAATGTCATGAGTTACTACATGTGATAGGGTAATTTAGACCCATGTTTACGCTTTAAGAGTAAGAACTTGATACTTTTGATCTACATGCTAAGTACTTGAGATATGCTTGTTCTAAGATTAATGCATCATATAGAATGACATATAGTAGCTAAGGATGCTTTTAGATATGGGAAATGAATAGTTACAATAAGAAGTTAATACAAACTTGGCACATTCATGTTATGCTTTTACATATCGTTGTTGAAATTCCTAAGTTACTTAGTCAGAAATCAGGTAGATATATATATTAACGTAGCGATCCGCCTTAAAGCTTAGTGTACTAGAAGGTGGGTCGCTACAGTTTTGATGTTTCAGCAAAGGGTTTAAGATAGGTTTTCCCTTGTGTTCTTATATGTGTATGTTGAGTGGGCAGGTTGTACAGGTTACACATATAGACTTGACTGGACGGCCTCGGTACGGTGAAGGATGGCATGGAGGCAAGCTGGAAGCTTGCGTGCGCATCCGAGGGACCTTGGTGAGCAGGGACGATGAGCTGATGGGCGTGGACTTCGAGGCATGCGTGAAGGATGGCATAGAGGCAAGCTGGAGGCTTCCGTACATCCGAGGGACGGGAGCCGAAGATGAATTGGGCGCAAAGGCAACAATCGAGGCTGCGGAGGATGAGTCAGTCGAGTCGTGAGGGTACAAGTGATGTGTGATTGTACTCGAGAACGTCCTAGGGTGGAGTGCTGAGAGATGTGTACTCGGGAAGGGAAACCCTAGGTGTGTGAGTAGGGCAGTCGACTGCCATTGTGGCAGTCAACTGGTAAAACTCACAGAATGGTCTCAGGCCTGGACCAGTCGACTGCCCTGGGAGCAGTTGACTGGTAGGTGGCTGGTGAGCTGGCTAAGAATTCGAACGTTGGGGTGCAACGGCCGAATTTGGCTGGCACCAGTCGACTGCCCTAGGGGCAGTCGACTGGTAGCGAGAAATCAGCCCCGAGTCCTATTTAAAGAGGACTTCGTGGTGGCTGAGTTTCTTGACGAAACTTGTCTTGGTTAAAGGCAAGTTAGTAGTCTTTGGGCTCAAGGTTGTCAAAGGTGTTGTGGTGAGGTTTCTCCACCCACAAGGAGCGACGAGAGCTAGTCGGAGGTTATCCGGGGAGTGATCCACCGACGGATTCTTGGATTAGTCACCCGGCCGGGGTGGATACCAAGTAAACCGGTATTGTTAGCGTTGTTTGTTTCGTTTATTATTATTTCCGCTGTCCAACTAACAACGTATGTACAAGAACGAACCGGGAATCGCTATTCACCCCCTCTAGCGTACGCGAATCGATCCTAACAATTGGTATCAGAGCCAAGGACCGCTCGTGATTGGAATAACCGCCAAGAAGAGCAAAAGCTAGAGGGAAGAACATGGAAGACAAAGTTGGGGATGACATCTACACTCCACCTCCTTACGATCATGGAGATTTCGGTTATTGGAGGATGCGCGTGAAGACGTGGTTTGACATGGATTGGGAGTGTATGATGATAATAGAAGAGCCTTTCAAAATTCCAAGAGACAAACATGGAAAAAGGCTTAGACCTAGATCTTGGACTAAAAAGCAACAAGATCAATCTAGGGCAAATGACAAGGTAATCGATATATTGATTAATATTTTACCTAACCATGTTTTGAGTAGTGTAGGTAAATATGAAAATGTACATGATCTATGGAAAAAGATAGAAGAAGTCCATGAAAACCCTACACGAGTAGAAGAAGAAGAACCCAAGGAAATGAGCTTAATGGTCCAAGAAGAGGAGAAGAACCAATCGGATGAGGAGAGGAGCTCGACATCCAAAGAGGAGAGAACGGAAAAAGAAACAGAATTGTCAACATCCGAAAAAGATGAAGTGTCCACATCCTCAAGTGAGGAAGAAAGTGAAAAAGGCTCCACATCAAGGATTGAGGGGGAGAAAAGGTCATCCTCAACACCGGATTAAGAAGAAGTTAGTACCTCCACCAAAGCAAGAGCCAAAGACCACATTATATGCTTTGGATGCAATGAAAAGGGACACTACAAGGACAAGTGTCCAAAGGGTAAGAAAAATGAGGTACAATCTAAACTCATCTCAATTCGATTAAATTCTATCATGAATTGTAGGAATGGAGAAGCCTAAGAAAAGAAAAAAAAGATCCGATGCTTTACGTGTGGTGAATTAGGGCACTACCACACAAAGTGCCCAAAGAGTGGAGAGCTCAAGAAAATGGAGCACTTGAAAAGATGGGAGAAGGAGGAGAGAAAGAAAAGAAGCTTCCAACAAGGAGGAGCTCCTAAGGTAAGGAAGGTAATTCCTAATCTTAAATTAAAATGCAATTTCAATTCTAGCTCCTCTATGCATATTAAAACTAGTGCAAATTATTCATCCATGCATGCTAAAAATCGTGATAAATGCGTGATTGTGCATAACAATGGTTTTAAATATCATTATAGGAATAGGGTTAACATGGTAGATCAAAACCCTAGAAAGGTCATACATCATGAAAAATCAAAGACCTCTAGACCTAAGGATCAAGGCAAAAATCCCAAGAAGGGGAGGGATGTGCCTAGAAAGGAGGGTAGGTCTAGGAATGTCCAAAGTGGACATGTGGATTCTAGGTTTAGTAACCTAGAAAGGGAGAATCAAGCTTTAAGGGAAAAGCTTGATAGGTTAAAGAAAACCCTAGAGAGATTCACTATTGGATCTAAGGGTTTAGATATGGTGTTGGGTGGTTAAATCCCCACAAATGATAGATCGGGGTTGGGATACCGATCTAAGAACTTCCATGCCAAGGGAAAGAAATATGCTAGGGTAGCATATGATTATGGCAAGAAGGGGGAGGGCAAAAATGGCAAAGGGTGCCATTTAAAGGAAAAAGAAATGACTTAACTAAAGACAAGGTGTCTAAGGTTAAGAGGGTTGAGTTTGTAGGCCAAGAGTCACCGGAGGTACACCGGTGTGGCCTAGTGATGGTTGAGTCACCTAGGGAGGTGGCTAGGGCTAAGAGCTCTAGGGGGAGCTCTAGGAGCCTTTGGGATATATGGTGAATGGACCTTGGGAGGGGTTCTCCTAGAGGTCTAGATGGACCATGGAGTGTGCTAAAAGAATTGGAGACGGACTTGAGTCTCAATTCTTGGGTTTAGGCACGCTGTTTTTGAGTTTCATGCATGGAAATATGACATTGGGGTCATATTGCATGAAAATTAGTTTTTGGTGTGTAATTGCCATGTAAATCAATGCTAGGGATGCATTGTGGGTTAGCATGGGCAAAGACATCAAGAGGAAACCAAAATTAGGACTTTAGGTCAAGATTTGATTGAAGTTTTTAGCTAGTTTTGAGTTTTATGTCAAACTTGGGAATGGTGATAGATACATTTTGGAATGTATTTTTCCCATGTAGGTATGAGTACCATAAACATCTCCACAAAATTTGAGAATTTTCGAAGATTTGTGGAATTTTTGGCGCATTTCTGAATTTCGTCAGAAATGTTGAAATTTCAGACTTACAGAGTATCAGTCGATTGCCATTTTGGCAGTCGACTGGTAAAGGCCAATTTTTGTATCAGCAGCTGGTTTGGGGTCCAAATGATGAAAAACAAGTGTATGGGGGGGTTAGTACACTATGTTTAGGACCATTAGGGATTAAAAGAACCAATAATTGGGTAATTATTGGGGTCTTTTTGATGTATGGCAAAGGGGGAGAGAAGTTTGGGTTTAAGTTGGGAAACAAAACTTACCTTTGCATGAAACCCTAGGTTTAGGGGGAGCTGAGTTTAAGGGGGAGTATGGTTGCTCCATTATTGGCGTAAGGGGAATCTTGGAGAGGTTCTTAAAAAGCCTTTGTAAGTCCAGTGTAAGGGGGAGCTTGGAAGAAGCTTTAAAAAGCCTGGTTTGTTAGAAAATCCTAACTTGGAGGGTTAGGTGGTGAAAATTCTAGCTTGGAGGGCTAGGTGTAAAATTCTTAACTTGGAGGGTTAGGTGTGAGATACCTTGCGATAGGATCAATTTTCGCATTGCATATGCATTTGTTTAGCATGGTTTTTGCTATTACTACTATCTTATTTCCCTAACTTAAAGGGATTACCAAACATCAAAAAGGGAGAGATTGTTGGAGAAATTGGCCCTAAGATGGTCCGGAGTGACCATAGGTTTTGATGTTTGGGCAAAGGGTTTAAGTTAGATTTTCCCTTGTGTTCTTATATGTGTATGTTGAGTGTGCAGGTTGTACAGGTTACACATATAGACTTGACTGGACGGCCTCGGTACGGTGAAGGATGGCATGGAGGCAAGCTGGAGGCTTGCGTGCGCATCCGAGGGACCTTGGTGAGCAGGGACGATGAGCTGATGGGCGCGGACTTCGAGGCATGCGTGAAGGATGGCATGGAGGCAAGCTGGAGGCTTGCGTGCATCCGAGGGACGGGAGCCGAAGATGAAGAGGGCGCGAAGGCAACAGTCGAGGCTGCGGAGGAGGAGTCAGTCGAGTCGTGAGGGTACGAGTGCTGTGTGATTGTACTCGGGAAAGTCCTAGGGTCGAGTGCTGAGAGAAGTGTACTCGGGAAGGGAAGCCCTAGGTGTGTGAGTAGGGCAGTCGACTGCCATTGTGGCAGTCGACTGGTAAAACTCACAGAATGGTCTCAGGCCTGGACCAGTCGACTGCCCTGGGAGCAGTCGACTGGTAGGTGGCTGGTGAGCTGGCTGAGAATTCGAACGTTGGGGTGCAACGGTCGAATTTGTCTGGCACCAGTCGACTGCCCTGGGGGCAGTCGACTGGTAGCGAGAAATCAGCCCCGAGTCCTATTTAAAGAGGACTTCGTGGTGGCTGAGTTTCTTGACGAAACTTGTCTTGGTTAAAGGCAAGTTAGTAGTCTTTGGGCTCAAGGTTGTCAAAGGTGTTGTGGTGAGGTTTCTCCACCCACAAGGAGCGACGAGAGCTAGCCGGAGGTTATCCGGGGAGTGATCCATCGACGGATTCTTGGATTAGTCACCCAACCGGGGTGGATACCAAGTAAACCGGTATTGTTAGCGTTGTTTGTTTCATTTATTATTATTTCCGCTGTGCAACTAACAACGTAGGTACAAGAACGAACCGGGAATCGCTATTCACCCCCCTCTAGCATACGCGAATCGATCCTAACAATTGGTATCAGAGCCAAGGACCGCTCGTGATTGGAATAACCGCCAAGAAGAGCAAAAGCTAGACGGAAGAACATGGAAGACAAAGTTGGGGATGACATCTACACTCCACCTCCTTACGATCATGGAGATTTCGGTTATTGGAGGATGCGCGTGAAGACGTGGTTTGACATGGATTGGGAGTGTATGATGATAATAGAAGAGCCTTTCAAAATTCCAAGAGACAAACATGGAAAAAGGCTTAGACCTAGATCTTGGACTAAAAAGCAACAAGATCAATCTAGGGCAAATGACAAGGTAATCGATATATTGATTAATATTTTGCCTAACCATGTTTTGAGTAGTGTAGGTAAATATGAAAATGACATGATCTATGGAAAAAGATAGAAGAAGTCCATGAAAACCCTACACGAGTAGAAGAAGAAGAACCCAAGGAAATGAGCTTAATGGTCCAAGAAGAGGAGAAGACCAATCGGATGAGGAGAGGAGCTCGACATCCAAGAGGAGAGAACGGAAAAAGAAACAGAATTGTCAACATCCGAAAAAGATGAAGTGTCCACATCCTCAAGTGAGGAAGAAAGTGAAAAAGGCTCCACATCAAGGATTGAGGGGGAGAAAAGGTCATCCTCAACACCGGATAAGAAGAAGTTAGTACCTCCACCAAAGCAAGAGCCAAAGACCACATTATATGCTTTGGATGCAATGAAAAGGGACACTACAAGGACAAGTGTCCAAAGGGTAAGAAAAATGAGGTACAATCTAAACTCATCTCAATTCGATTAAATTCTACATGAATTGTAGGAATGGAGAAGCCAAGAAAAGAAAAAAAAGATCCGATGCTTTACGTGTGGTGAATTAGGGCACTACCACACAAAGTGCCCAAAGAGTGGAGAGCTCAAGAAAATGGAGCACTTGAGAAGATGGGAGAAGGAGGAGAGAAAGAAAAGAAGCTTCCAACAAGGAGGAGCTCCTAAGGTAAGGGAGGTAATTCCTAACTTAAATTAAAATGCAATTTCAATTCTAGCTCCTCTATGCATATTAAAACTAGTGCAAATTATTCATCCATGCATGCTAAAATCGTGATAAATGCTTGATTGTGCATAACAATGGTTTTAAATATCATTATAGGAATAGGATTAACATGGTAGATCAAAATCCTAGAAAGGTCATACATCATGAAAAATCAAAGACCTCTAGACCTAAGGATCAAGGCAAAAATCCCAAGAAGGGGAGGGATGTGCCTAGAAAGGAGGGTAGGTCTAGGAATGTCCAAAGTGGACATGTGGATTCTAGGTTTAGTAACCTAGAAAGGGAGAATCAAGCTTTAAGGGAAAAGCTTGATAGGTTAAAGAAAACCCTAGAGAGATTCACTATTGGATCTAAGGGTTTAGATATGGTGTTGGGTGGTTAAATCCCCACAAATGATAGATCGGGGTTGGGATACCGATCTAAGAACTTCCATGCCAAGAGAAAGAAATATGCTAGGGTAGCATATGATTATGGCAAGAAGGGGGAGGGCAAAAATGGCAAAGGGTGTCATTTAAAGGAAAAAGAAATGACTTAACCAAAGACAAGGTGTCTATGGTTAAGAGGGTTGAGTTTGTAGGCCAAGACTCACCGGAGGTACACCGGTGTGGCCTAGTGATGGTTGAGTCACCTAGGGAGGTGGTTAGGGCTAAGAGCTCTAGGGGGAGCTCTAGGAGCCTTTGGGATATATGGTGAATGGACCTTGGGAGGGGTTCTCCTAGAGGTCTAGATAGACCATGGAGTGTGCTAAAAGAATTGGAGACGGACTTGAGTCTCAATTCTTGGGTTTAGGCACGCTGTTTTTGAGTTTCATGTATGGAAATATGACATTGGGTTCATATTGCATGAAAATTAGTTTTTGGTGTGTAATTGCCATGTAAATCAATGCTAGGGATGTATTGTGGGTTAGCATGGGCAAAGACATCAAGAGGAAACCAAAATTAGGACTTTAGGTCAAGATTTGATTGAAGTTTTTAGCTAGTTTTGAGTTTTGTGTCAAACTTGGGAATGGTGATAGATACATTTTGGAATGTATTTTTCCCAAGTAGGTATGAGTACCACAAACCTCTCCACAAAATTTGAGAATTTTCGGAGATTTATGAAATTTTTGGCGCATTTCTGAATTTCGTCAGAAATGTTGAAATTTCAGACTTTCAGAGTATCAGTCGACTACCATTTTGGCAATCGACTGGTAAAGGCCAATTTTTGTATCAGCAGCTGGTTTTAGGTTCAAATGATGAAAAACAAGTGTATGGGGAGTTAGTACACTATGTTTAGGACCATTAGGGATTAAAAGAACCAATAATTATGTAATTATTGGGGTCTTTTTGATGTATGGCAAAGGGGGAGAGAAGTTTGGGTTTAAGTTGGGAAACAAAACTTACCTTTGCATGAAACCCTAGGTTTAGGGGGAGCTGAGTTTAAGGGGGAGTATGGTTGCTCCATTATTGGCGTAAGGGGAACCTTGGAGAGGTTCTTAAAAAACCTTTGTATGTCTAGTGTAAGGGGGAGCTTGGAAGAAGCTTTAAAAAGTCCGATTTGTTAGAAAATCCTAACTTGGAGGGTTAGGTGGTGAAAATCCTAGCTTGGAGGGCTAGGTGTAAAATTCCTAACTTGGAGGGTTAGGTGTGGGATACCTTGGGATAGGATCCATTTTCTCATTGCATATGCATTTGTTTAGCATGGTTTTTGCTATTGACTACTATCTTATTTCCATAACTTAAACGGATTGCCAAACATCAAAAATGGGGAGATTGTTGGAGCAATCGGCCCTAAGATGGTCCGGAGTGACCATAGGTTTTGATGTTTGGGCAAAGGGTTTAAGTTAGATTTTCCCTTGTGTTCTTATATGTGTATATTGAGTGTGCAGGTTGTACAGGTTACACATATAGACTTGACTGGACGGCCTCGGTACGTTGAAGGATTGCATGGAGGCAAGCTGGAGGCTTGCGTGCGCATCCGAGGGACCTTGGTGAGCAGGGACGATGAGCTGATGGGCGCGAACTTCGAGGCATGCGTGAAGGATGGCATGGAGGCAAGCTGGAGGCTTGCGTGCAGCCGAGGGACGGGAGCCGAAGATGAAGAGGGCGCGAAGGCAACAGTCGAGGCTGCGGAGGAGGAGTCAATCGAGTCGTGAGGGTACGAGGGCTGTGTGATTGTACTCGAGAAAGTCCTAGGATCGAGTGCTGAGAGATGTGTACTCGGGAAGGGAAACCCTAGGTGTGTGAGTAGGGCAGTCGACTGCCATTGTGGCAGTCGACTGGTAAAACTCACAGAATGGTCTCAGGCCTGGACCAGTCGACTGCCCTGAGAGCAGTCGACTGGTAGGTGGCTGGTGAGCTGGCTGAGAATTCGAACGTTGGGGGTGCAACGGTCGAATTTGACTGGCACCAGTCGACTGCCCTGGGGGTAGTCGACTGGTAGCGAGAAATCAACCCCGAGTCCTATTTAAAGAGGACTTCGTGGTGGCTGAGTTTTTGACGAAACTTGTCTTGGTTAAAGGTAAGTTAGTAGTCTTTGGGCTCAAGGTTGTCAAAGGTGTTGTGGTGAGGTTTCTCCACCCACAAGGAGCGACGAGAGCTAGCCGGAGGTTATCCGGGGAGTGATCCACCGACGGATTCTTGGATTAGTCACCCGGTCGGGGTGGATACCAAGTAAACCGGTATTGTTAGTGTTGTTTGTTTTGTTTATTATTATTTCCGTTGTGCAACTAACAACATAGGTACAAGAACGAACCGAGAATCGCTATTCACCCCCCTCTAGCGTACGGGAATCGATCCTAACACTTACGTCCAGTGGATATTAGAATTGTAGGTAAGCAGTTGACACACTCATCATTGTTTCTGAGGGATATCAGAGCTGTTGGTGTCTCCCCCTTTTTTCTCGGGGTTTTTGGAATAGTTGGCTCTCCAGTATCCTATCCACTCAACCATATATATATTAGTGGTATTCGTTGGAGTGAGTACAGTTGTCACAACCTTGGCCACACAGATGTGATGTGTTGGCGGCTTGACTGGTGTCATGGGTGACATATGTTATTGCATCATATGCATCTATTGCATTATACATTTTTCTTATGTTTGTTGCATTTATATGAGCTATGATTACTGCATTTGGTTGACATATATGTATGTTTGATACTATATTATCTCGTATGTTATCACGTTGTTTTATACATACTTAGATATCCTCTGTTTCTTAGAGACTGTACACCATTGTATCTGTTGCTTCATATATCTTTTGATGTCATGCATTTGTCTACTCATATACTCGCAGAGTCCGCCCTGACTCACCACCCCTATCACCTATTTTTGTTTTAGGTAACAGGTAGATGCGTTACTTGGAGCCAGGAGAGTTTCCAGTTGTCAATCCCATTGTGTCGACTCGCTTTTAGAGTTTGGTTTAGTGTCTATTTTCTTTCCGCTTTTATCTCTTAGATTGGTATTTGTTTTATTTATCTGGTATCGTCTGAGAAGATTTATGTTTATCTTTTGATTAGTCTATTATACTCGATTTAGACTTACGTTGGAGTTTTCTTTTGTATACGGACTTTCTGCTAGTTTTATTTCTATTAAAAGACATTAACGACCTGCATTGTTTAAGTTATTTTATATTTATCATTCTTATTGATATAAACTGTGTGGTTGTGTATTTATTTTCCAGTTTTGATGGCTGTGCCATCTTTTGTGATGAGAGTTATGTATTATTTGTTCCAACTTGTCCGTCATACAGGGGAAATGCTGCCCGATTTTCGAGTAAGCATGTGCCTCTGGAGGATGATAGTTACATTCGGCAATCATCAGACATTGAAAACAAGCATGAAATGGAGTTATTGACAAAGAACACACAACACATGGGCGACAAGTTTCTTTTTTTATGAATAAAGAGTACATTGGGGATCACATCCAAAGGAAATACAGAAGACAAGTACACATTAGCAGTATGATTATTAAGCTCAGCCGAGGAGGTCGGGGGCAATGCCGCTCCTTTGGCCGAGCTCTCCTCCATTGGGGGGATACTTCTTTAGCCTCGCCCTCTCCTCAGGGTCGCTGAGCTAGACGTCACCTCCTCATTGCTGCGGTAGTTCACCCCTTCGCTGGAGGTAACACAACACAAGCTCGGAAGACAGAAGCATGTCGATCAATTCAGAGTACATTTTTACAAACTACCAATGAATAAAAGAAAAGGAGGTAGAAAGCATATGCATTACAGAAAAGGACATACTCAGAGTACTCAAGACAAATTATGCAAAAATGTTTCACTCAAGCTGGATGATTACATTTGGAGTACATTAGAAAAAAGAAAGGAAAAGGAAAGATAATATGTACAGGTAAAGAAGCAAAAACAAGCAGGCTACAACTCCTTCTCTTCAGGCAACAGCTCATCCCAGGATTTGTTGACATTGAGAAAGCCGAGGTTAGCATTCGGCTTTAACACTCCTGCCCACCGGATTTGCTAGACTGCTTCGTTGAAGCCCTGCTTCAACCATCTCAGCACTTGACCGGCCAGGAGGTCCCCAAACTCATCCGATTGGAGGCATCAGGCCTTGAACGCTGCCTCCGCCTCCACCTGCTGGGACTCCTCATCGACCTTATGTGTCTTCAGTGCTTCCAAGGCCTAGTCCCAGGCAGTCTTCAGCTCGCCCGCCTCCTTGGATAACTAATTCAGGGCAACTTGGGTCTTCTTGAGCTGCTCTGCGGGTTCTCAAAGTTGTAGCTTGCCTTGCTCTGACTCTTCTTGTCAGAGGCGAAGGTCCTCTGACAATTTAGCCTCCCTCTCCTCGGAGCACTTCATCCCCTAAGATAAGTGACTCACCTCGCCCGTGAGGGTCTTCGTCAACTCGGTTAGGAAGTGCTCCCGTGGCGAGAACTATGCAGAGCGGACTCGGAGGTCAACAGGGAGTCTAGGTAATGTTCCACCTTGACTCGTAGAATCCTGTTGACCTTCGCCTGCATGAGACCTCCCCTGTGGGCACGGTGGACCTCTGCCTCCAATTGGACTACTCGTTGGATCAGGGCTTCGATCTCCCACCTGGAGTATAACTGGCGGCCCGCGACGAGGCAGTCGTGAGCGGCCTGCCATAAGGAATAACGGGAATTAGAAAACATGAGCAAGGATAACAAAAAAAAGTAAGATATCCTTACCTGCAGCAGGGACTTGTGCAAGGTGGTGAGGGGGCCAGCCGAGGCACTTGAGTCCCTCCCTCTCGAGATGTCCCAGCTCCTCGGCGCATCATCCCCACTCCTTGAAGAGAGTACGTCTTTGGAGCTGGGGATAAGCTGGATGGCTGGTGCCTCGGGAGGCACCGTAGAGGGGCCCAGGACATCCTCCTCAGAGTTGGATGCTCCCTCAGAAGCAGGACCCTTGGCGAAAACCTCCCTCAACTGCACCGATTGAGGCCCCCGAGAGGCCGCCTCCTCCGCCACCTAGACCTTCTGGCGCAGGCGCGTACTCATCAGCTGGGGCTCTACTGGCACCACCCGCTTGCCTTTCGAGGTGTCAGAGGAACTGGTCGGGGTAGTGATGGAGATCTGATGCCCCAACACTGGAGAGGTCATTTGTTTGAAGCGCTTGGATAGGGGCATCGTGTCCTCCTCCTCGGGAATAGTTGGAAGCTCAGGAGGTGTGAGTTTCCTCAACCTCCTCTAAGGGGTTGACCGCTTGGCGAGTCATTTCTGCCTCGTCTTCCCTGCTGCCTCGACAGTCGACGGACAGGCCTGAGACGCCGGCTCTTCCTCATCCCCTCCCGTCTTGATGAGCACGCGGGGGGGGGGGGGGGGGGGGGGGGGGGGGGCTCCTTGGTCATTAGGTAGCTCAGGCATCCCTTGGTCATTGGGTCGCTCTGTTGCTCCTTGGTCGTCGGGCCGCTCCAACGTCTCCTCCAAATCTTCAGCCGAGTTGACCACCAAGGCGGTGGGAGCCGGAGGAGGGGCCAAGGCTTGTTCATTGGCCTGCTCCCATTTAAGGAACCGGTTCATCGCCCGGGATCGTATGACGTCCTCTGCAATATAAGAGCAACAAAATATCAGTTAGAATTAACGAGCATCTATAGCTTACAAAGGCTATGACTTATGCTGGTGGATTTAGTGTTGAGCCCAGCATGGTACATGGGTTCTTCACACTGCACCAGGCTGGGGCCGCTGAACTTCATACCGGCTAGGATGCCCTTAGCTCGCTGATAACTCGAATCCTGCAAGAAGTCGCCTAGCTCCAGGATGGCTAGTAGGTTTTCTCTCCAGCGAATGGGGCTGAAGGGGCGCTCAGGAAGTTGAATGAAGAAAAAACGTTCCTTCTATCCCTTGTGGGAGGAAGGAAGACTCCCTATGAACCTATGGTTGGGGTGAGCCGTGAAGCTAAAGGCCCCCTAGACGTCAGGGTGGGGAGGAAGAAAAAATGAAAAAAGTGTGGAGTCAAGGGAATGTCGAAAAATTTGAAAAGAATGAACGCCCCACCCATCTGGGCGAAGGCGTTGGAAGCCATCTGATGAAGAGGGATATCGAAATATAAAGATATGCTCATGAAAAAAGGTGGAAGAGGAAAGCGAAGTCCTAGTTCTACCTGCCCTAGGAAGAAGGTGAAAACCTCTAGAGGAGGTTCTATGGGAGATTGATCTACCCTATGGACTTCTACCTCTAGTTCCGTCGGAATGTCGTACGCTTTGCAGGCGGCTCGAAGGGTCTCCGACTTAACCCTAGATGAAGTGGCTTTGTACCACTCCGATTAGTAAGCCTCCTCCCTCTCTAGTTTCTCCTTCCTACTTTGGTCCTTTTCCCCTTCCTTGCCCATGATTTCTAATGAGAGAAGGGGAAGAAGACGGAAAAGGAAAAGAGACTTACGAGTGAAGAAGAATCCTTAATAAGGTGGAATTCTAGCGAACGAGAACGAAGTGCACAAGCTCTATTAATCGACGATGTAAGAAGGCGGACGAATGCTTCCGCCGCCCCTTTTTTATAGAGAAGAAGCCACCCTCATATGGACAATGGGGGCACGGCACGTGGACGGTGATGACCTCCCATCTTGAGGCGTCACCTCTCCTTAAGGTCATCGTTTGGTATGACCCTGCAGCGCGTATCAGTAGGAGATCGATCACAAAGAAAAGATCTGAACACGTGGCAAGTCTACATTCGCTGAGATGTTTTGTCTCCATTAAGAGAACCCATGCACTTTTAATAGGTGATAGACAGTTATCATTGCCTTGCCTCGAAACTCACAGGGACTTTTGGGCTAATTCAAAAGACTGCCTCGGGCCAAGGGACAAATGTTTTGATTCCTCGGACCCGACAAGCCGCCAACGGAGAAGTAATGGATATATAGACCCACAGATGTGTAGCTTCCCTTCGTTGCACCACTAGTCTAATCAGTCAGCCACACTTCCTTCGATTAGATTTGAAGGGAGGGACTTGTGATGGGATTAAGCATCCCAGGGTTGACACATGGCACGAGGAAGCTACGTGTCAGGGTCCACTGAACTTGAGAGCCGAGGTCGAGCTCCCAAGACCACCTCGGGAGGACAGACACCCGAAGTCAGGCCAGGCTTCAAGCCCCCGAAACCACCTCGGAGGACAGACACCCGAGGTCAGGCCGGGCTTCAAGCTCCCGAGACCACCTCGGGAGGACAGACGCCCGAGGTTAGGCTGGGCTTCAAGCTCCCAATACCATCTCGGGAGGACAGAGGCCCAAGGTCCGGCCGGGTTCAGGTTCTCGAGACTCTCTTGGTAAACCAAATGAAGGCCCCGAGGTCAACTTAGGAGATGAGACCCCGAGACCGACTCGGGAGAGCAGAGCCCGAAGATCAATATATCAGATAGTCCAATTTCAAGTAGTCGTTCCTCTTTCCAGAATAGGAAAGTCGTCAGATAATTATTATCCGCTACACGCAGCAATTAAGATATTAATGATCGTAGCGACCGTTACCTAAAAGTTATCACGTAACCGATGATTAGGGAACGTGGAGACACGTGTGACCAAGCTCTCTGATATATAAGGTGATTTGGAATCCAGGTAGGGGGTAAGTTTTCCGAACTCAATAAAATCCTGCTTCCTCGTTGTCCTCTTAAAAGAATTCTCGTTCCTGACTTGAGCGTCAGAGTGGACTCCGCTGGAAAACCTTCCAGTGTATTCTTATTAATGCTCGTGTTAATCTCACAGGGTACGATCATCTTCTCTTCGTCGCCATCCTCGTGACCAGCACCTCAATGACTCGTTATTCGCGTCGATTCCCTTCCAGACCAATTAGATTTGCAAAATCATTTGAGAATTGGGACTATGCTTTTGTTGTATTGATGTTAATTGTTTTTGTTTTCAAAAAACTATTTTTTTAAGTGTACCATATATCTGTTTACTATTAATTTTTGAATGATGGATTAATTTTATAAAAGTTTTTTTTATCGATATCAAAATAAATTAAAATGTAGACTATTCATTAATTTATTATTCTTAAATTAATTATCTATTAAAAATAATTTATTCATTAATTTATCAAAATTAAAATTTAATTTTTAAATATACGAGAAAAAAAAAACCCAATCAACCGTCCACTTATTCTTGAGGTGACAACCGTCCACTTATACTTCAATTTTATATATATAGTATTTGTTATCACTATCATTTCCAAAGGAAAATTAAAGGTGTAAGTAGACAAGATAATTTATGAGATTTTGTTTTTATATAAATTTTACATAAATGAGATGAGGAGACTAAAGAAATTGATTGATCAAGACGTGTGTGTCAAGAAAATTTAACAATATGTTTCCAACAAATACTTTAGTCTTTAGTAGAGATGGGTTGAAGATGGTAAAGATTATCTTTAATGATTCCTCGAAGTAGAATAGTTCCTGTTGTGGGATCCTTCACAAGACAATGATGAGAATGAAATACAAAGAACACATTATTATCAAGAGCAAATTGACCTACGGAAAGCAATATTTTAGTAATAGAAAAAATATGAGGAGTGTTGTGCATGCAAAAAGTTCGACCACATGAGTGAAATGATGTGTTTCTAAGGTGTGTAATTTGTAAACCTGAGTCATTACCTATTTGTACCATGTCGGGTCTATGATTAGGCGAAGCTTCTGTGAAAAAATCATATTTCAGTGTAACATGATCAGTAACTCCAGAATCCGGATGTCAACCTGGGTTGTCAAAAGTCGATGAAACAATATTAGAAGAGATAGAAACTGAAAATGCTCTGAAATGATGACCCAGCCGTAAATTGCCCAGACGAAGGCGGTAGTCGATTTGAAGATGCAAGACTATTTTATGAAATAGCTGATTGTCTTAAAGCAGTAGGACCACCAATAAAATTTGAGTCAAATTTTTTAGGACAATATTGAAGACCAATATGTCCAACTCTGAGATAAATTTGACATCTTCTCCGACTGTATGACCAGTCAATTCGTCTAGAGCAATAAAGACTAATATGACAAATGATGTGGCAAATTTGACATCATTTTAAACTTTGCTTTTGACCTCTTTGATATCGTAGAGTATCTGACATCGAAACTTTTGACTTGCCAGAAAAGAAATTAAATAGGAAGTTGCTCGAATGAATGACACTGGTGTGTCTGGCTAGCTAGAAAAGAAGGTGACGGAGATAACAGACTAGCGGCACAGATGACAACCTATAGTCACGAAGGAGGAAGTTAAGAAATCACTGGAGGGGAAGCTCGAGAGAGAAAAAAAAAACAAAAAGCAGCGGAAAAAACGAAAAGAAAAAAACGAAAAAGAGAAGAAAAAAACCAAAAGAAAAAAAACGAAAAGGTAAAGAGGAAAAAACTGAAAATGATTATTAAAAACGGAAAGCAAAAAAACTAAGGCATAAAATTCGATTAAAAAAATACGAAAATATGATTAAAAACGAAAAAGAAAAAAAGACATAAAATACGGAAAAATGATTAAAGAAACGTAAATGAGAAGAAAAAAACAGAAGAAGATTAAAAAGAAAATAGATATTATTATTAGATATCTATTAATATCTATAAAATACAGTTTTATATATAGACGTGATATTCACAGGGAGCTTAGGATTCCCGTCTAAACCAAATATAAATTTTCTAAATAAAAAATTTATAATTAAAAAAATATAAATTCAAAAGAAAATATATAATTACAAATCCTAAAAAGAAAAATTCAGATCTATATCCAAAATTAAAATTTTAAAAAATAATTTATCAAATTCATAAAAGAAAATTTCAAATTTTAATTATCTGTTCTTATCAGTTTAATATCTAATATGTGGGTCATTGGTCCACTTTGATATTAAATTAATTTTTATATAGGGATGACCTATCACATTAGCTTGCTACTAGGGTTTTCATGTGTCGCCTGTGTGTTGCACTATAGCACAGGCCTGACACACCCCTATCAAAGCAAAGTAAACTTTAGATCGCATCCAGATCCACCACCCTTATAAAACTTATAATCGTCATTAATATCTTATATTATAAAAAATAATACTATATCTTATATTGACATGAAGAAATAAAATTACTTTTCATTTTAATGTTTCATTTAATAATAAAAATTGACATATATATATATATATATATATATATTATTTATTTGAATTGTGTAAAATTCCCATGCATCGCACGGGTATTATACTAGTTGGATCTTAAAAGACTAATACGATTTACGATTTTGTAAGAAAAAATCGAGGTGTTATCAATCGATGAAAGTCTAAATTGACTTCAAAATCGAAATCTACGTTCTGAGTAGATGAATCTAAACTATTAATTTGCTCAAAACCGATTACGGGTAAATGAGAATTAATTGTTAAAATCAGCTAAAATATTACAAAAAGGAAGTAAGGGGAAAATAGTCCCACATTGAAATTTTCAGAGAGAATTTACTTCCTTATATACGTTGTTGTATTAATTGAGTTAACATAAATAGCACAGATGCACTCATCCAAGGGGCGAGCAGGTGCTTGCACCTGCAAGCCCTCCACGCGAACAATGGGCGCTTTTTTGGCGCACTTTGCACTTTGCACTTTGCACACACGAATTGAGGAGCTTAAATTTATGCTCCGGGTGATGTGGCTATACTTACGTGGCACTTGGGTGATGTGGCATGCATACGTGGCACTCTCGGTTGGACAGAGAGGGATGATTGGTTGCTGACTAGGCAAACGGACGACCACCATTGGATCGAAGAGGGTGATGGATAGCAAGTGACGCGATCTGGAGCGTTAATCACGAATAATCATGATCGTATCATTGGTAATGAAAATTGATCTGGCGGCTGAGATCAAAGGAGGGCTGAAAGGTTACAATCCTCCAGATCTATGGCTGAGATTAAGAGATCGGGATGAAGGGTTACACCCTCTAAATCGAACGGATCAGATGAACTCACCAAGGGATACTTCACCTCTTCACCTAGTATAAATAGGACCCCTAGATGATGGAAAGAAATCACCAAAAATCACTCATACTCACTCAAGCCTAATCAACCTTGTATCCATTCCATCTTCTGTATCCGGAGTCCAAAAAAACCTACGAGAGGGTTCACCGGTCTCGGAATTTGAAGTGCTACTATTCCGAGACATCGTCGTTGTATTTTGGAAACGAATTGTTGTTATCCGTAAGCACCTAAGTGGAGCAATATCATTTTACGAAGATAGTGTTGAACACTAGCCTTGACGATATTATATCAGATTGCATCCTTCCCGGTGGCAATACTCACCGACGGCACCAAACAATCATAAAACGATATTGGTGCAATCTGATATGGCCGTGATCAATGATGTTCCGACTACCGCTTCACCTAGAGTCCCGACTTCCGTTCCACTGGGAGAGAAGCCGGAGAAATTCAACGGAGCCGATTTCAAAAGATGGTAGCAGAAGATGATATTTTATCTGACTACACTAAACCTCGTAAGGTTATTGCGTGAAGACCCACCAGACGCTAGGGAAGGAGATTTCAATAGTAAGGCTGCTTACGATGCGTGGTCACACGGAGATTTCCTGTGTCGTAATTATATTCCCAATGCATTGGACAACACGTTATATAACGTGTATTGTCTGATAGTGACGGCAAAATTTCTGTGGGAATCACTAGAGAAGAAATACAAAATCGAAAATGCCGAGTTGAAGAAATTCATCGACGGTCGGTTTATGGATTTCAAAATGGTGGATTCCAAAAGTGTGACATCTCAAGTCCAAGATATGCAACTAATATTGCATGATCTGGATGACGAAGGCATGAAGCTAAACGAGTCGTTCAAAGTGGCCGCGGTAATTGAGAAACTCCCCCCATCGTGGAAGGATTTCAAAAATTACCTGAAGCATAAGCAAAAGGAGATGGGGCTTGAACACCTGATTCTGAGGCTACGAATAGAGGAGGATAATCGAAGGTTCTCCGACTCTAAAGGAACGAAGCAGGCTATCGACGAGATGTCTAACCTAGCTGAGCCGAACTCCAAGAAGCCGAAGCAATTCAAAAAGAAGGCTCAAGGCAAGAAATTCAAGGGCTCGTGCTACAACTGCGGAAAACCAGGACACATGTCCAAAGATTGCAGACACCCAAAGAAACCAACTAAGGGACAGAAGGATGTTGCGAACCAGGTCGCAACTTCTGACGACATGGAGCTAGATCTCACTACGGTTGTGTTTGAAGCCAACACAGTGGTGGACAACTCGAAGCAGTGGTGAATCGATACTGGAGCAACACGTCATATCTGTTATGATAAGGCGATGTTCTCCAAGTATACTCCGATAAGTGGAAGAAAGCTCTATATGGGCAATTCCACGACCTCGCCGATTGTCGGACTTGGAAAAGTTGTTCTGAAGATGACATCAGGGAAGGAGCTAACGCTTATTGATGTGCTCCATGTTCCTGACATCAGAACCTAGTTTTTGGATCCGCACTTGTTAACGCCGATTTCGGACTAGTGTTTCAGTCAAACAAATTTGTACTTACGAAGAATGGTATATTCATAGGTAAAGGGTACTTAGAACAGAGTTTGTTCAAGATGGTTGTAATGACTGTACACCGTGAATTTGATGGTAATAAAATAAATGCTTCCAACTATGTTGTTGAGTGTTTTAATTTATGGCATGATCGACTTGGACATGTTAATAATAATACTCTAAAACATCTCGTCAAATTAAATTTATTACCAAATGTCAATGTTGACAAAACACACAAATGTGAAGTGTGCGTGAAAGCAAAAATGACGAGACTACCTTTTCATTCGGTGGAAAGGTCAACAATTCCTCTAGAGTTAATACATAGTGATTTATGTGACTTAAAATTCGTGCAAACTAGAGGAGGTAAAAAGTATTTTATTACTTTTATCGATGACTGCACGAGGTTCTGTTATGTCTTTCTTTTAAGAAGTAAAGACAATGCCTTAGAAGCTTTTAGAATCTATAAAACAGAAGTTGAGAATCAACTTGATAAACGAATTAAAATAATTCGTAGCGATAGAGATGGAGAATATGGTGCACCGTTTGATGAATTTTGTTTAGAATCTGGCATTATCCATCAGACAATGGCACCTTACTCACCTCAATCGAATGGTGTTGCCGAACGTAAAAATCGAACATTAAAAGAAATGATGAATGTCTTGTTGATAAATTCAGTCTCACCCCAGAACTTGTGGGGTGAAGCTATATTATCGGAAAATCACATTCTCAATAAAATTCCTCACAAGAAGAACGATAAAACACCATAATGTTGGATCGAGAGAAAACGATAGAAGGGGGTGAATATCGTAAGTCGTTCGGTTTGAAAAAGAGAATATGCAGCGGAAAAATTAAAAACAAAACAACACACGAACACCAGGATTTTACTTGGTTCGGAGTCGTGGTCGACTCCTACTCCAAGGCTCACGGTCGTTGACTGTTTACTGGGGGCAATTCTATATGTGCGCAAAATCTTACAAACAGTTGTACAGTAGTAAGTGCAGTAAGAATACAATTAAAAATTGACTCTTCGTTACCGACGCCCGGTGTAGATTGTTCTTCGGTGCGTAGGGTCGTCGCTGACACTAGAATCTCGAGATGAAGGATTTCTGGAGCAGAGTGCATGAGTTGAAGAGTGTATTGGCATTGGAAAACTTGTTGTACGAAGCCTTGGGTTCGAGGGGCTTTTTATAGCCTCCCGGGGCGCCCTGAACATTGGGGGTGCCCCCCCATGTGTCACCCAATCCGAGCAAATCTCGGTCACCCCTTATCCCACTCGAATAGGGCTGAGAGTTGACTGTGGTGGCGCCCGGGACGCTGGGGGCGCCCTGGTTGACCCTTTCCGCGGGCTTCTCGGCTGGATAACCTTTATCCACTTCGTTGGCTTGAGCTCGGGGCGCCCTGGGCACTGGGGGCGCCCGGGAGCATGGGGGCGCCTCGCCCAGTAAGCTTCCGAAGCGTACTCTTGCTTAACTTGTTTTTCCTTGACCTTGGGGGCGCCCGGGACACTGGGGGCGCCCTACTCAGCTGTTGCCTCTCTCCTTTGAGGCGTTCTGAGCTGCAGACACTCATTCCTTCGGTCCTGCATCCAGGGTTAGTCCAAAACAACATAAAGCAATCAAGTATTAGTTTTATACAACCTTAGCTGTCTTGGTTCTGACTTTGGGTCTCCCAAATGGAGCCCTAGGTCGAACCGACGCCTACTGTTCCCTCGACGGGGAATGCGTCCTCACCTACTCCTCTCAGGAGAATTTACTTGATGCCAACCGGCTCCTCCGGTTGGACTTTTGCCCAGCAGTCCTTCGCCAGGTGCCTAGCTGTCCTTCGCCAGGTCTTCAGTACCAAGCAGTCCTTCGCCTGGTGCCCAGCAGTCCTTCGCCTGGTGCCCAGCAGTCCTTCGCCAGGTCTTCGGTTCCAAGCAATCCTTCGCCTGGTGCCTAGCAGCCCTTCGCTAGGGCTTTGTATCCTGGCATTCCTTCGCCAGGTGCCTAGCAGTCCTTCGCTAGGGCTTTGTATCCTGGTAGTCCTTCGCCAGGTGCCTAGCAGTCCTTCGCTAGGGCTTTGTATCCTGGCAGTCCTTCGCCAGGTGCCTAGCAGCCCTTCGCTAGGACTTTGTTTCCTGGCAGTCCTTCGCCAGGTGCCTAGCAGTCCTTCGCTAGGGCTTTGTATCCTGGTAGTCCTTCGCCAGGTGCCTAGCAGCCCTTCGCTAGGACTTTGTTTCCTGGCAGTCCTTCGCCAGGTGCCTAGCAGCCCTTCACTAGGACTTCTTTCTGCACACTTGAGTAACTTTGTTAGATCACAAATAAACTTAACTTTGAATCCTTTGCCAATATCAAAATAAGGTTCAATATGGTGCTTCCTGCACCAACACATACGAACTATGGAAAGGCCGCGAGCCATCGTACAAATACTTGAAAGTGTGGGGGTGCTTGGCAAAGGTCGAAGTACCCAAGCCAAAGCAAATAAAGATCGGACCTAAAATGTTCGATGCAATATTTGTCGGATATGCCCAAAACAGTAGTGCATATCATTTCATAGTTCACAAGTCAGACATTCCTGATATTCATATGGGAACAACCATAGAATCTCGGAATGCAATATTCATTGAAAGTATATTCCTAAATAAGAAGGGAAACATTCAAAGTGATAGAACGAAAGCTCTAAAGATAATGACGTTTCTGAACTTAGTTGTTGTTAAAGGACTATTGACTATCAAAATGAAAAGTCACGTCGGAGCAAACGGGCTAGAGTCGAGAAATCCTTCGGGCTGGACTTATGACTTTTATGTCAAAAACGAACCCAAGAACATTGAACGAAGCTCTATCTAGCCCCGACGCCCCATTATGGAAACAAGCAGTCAATAGTGAAATCGAGTCCATCATGAATAACCATACTTGGGAATTAGTGGGCCTTCCTTCTGGTTCTAAACCATTAGGATGTAAGTGGATACTAAAATGCAAGTATAAAGCTGATGGATCGATTGACAAGTATAAGGCTAGACTTGTAGCCAAAGGATACAAGCAAAAGGAATGCCTTGATTGCTTCGATATCTACTCACTGTTGACAAAGATTACGTCCATACGAGTGCTGATAGCCATCGCAACATTGTATGACCTTGAAATACATCAAATGGATGTTAAGACTGTATTCTTAAATGGTGAGTTGGAAGAAGAAATTCATATGGAGCAACCCGAGGGGTTCGTAATTTCAGGAAAAGAGGAAAAGGTGTGTCGACTTGTTATGTCGTTTACGGACTTAAACAAGCGCCTAAACAATGGCACGAGAAATTTGACAAAATAATGTTGTCAAACGAGTTCAAAATAAATGAATGTGACAAATGCATTTATTTCAAAAACACACCTAAAGACTATGTAATCGTCTGTCTATACGTAGACGATATACTTATAATGGGTAGTAATCATGAGATTATCATGAATACAAAGGACATGTTGACCAAGAATTTCGATATGAAAAATATGGGTCGAGCAGAACGTATATTGGGAATTAAAATTCTCAAGACATCTGAGGGGATAGTTTTGACAATCCCACTATGTAGAGTCGATGTTAAAGAAATTCAATGTGTACGATCTCTCTACAGTGAAAACACCTATGGATCTAAGTCAACACTTAGCGAAAAACTAAGGTGAGCCCATATCGCAATTGGAATATTCTCGGATAATAGGCAGCTTGATGTATCTCACAAACTGCACACGTTCGGATATTGCCTATGCGGTCAACAAGCTAAGTCGGTTTACGAGCAATCTAAACGACACCCATTGGAAAGCATTGATGCGAGTTCTTAGATATTTGAAATATACTATGAACTACGAATTACATTACGGAAAATATCTCGCTGTCTTAGAGGGATATTGTGATGCTAATTGGATATCAGATACAAAAGATTCCAAATCTACTAGTGGATATGTATTCACGATTGGTGGGGGAGCAGTATCTTGGAAATCCACTAAGCAGACGTGCATTGCTTGGTAAACAATGGAATCCGAGTTTATAGCACAAGACAAAGTAGCTGAAGAAGCTGAATGGCTGCGGAATTTCTTGGAAGATATTGTTGGTGCTTGGATGGCTAGAGGGGGGGTGAATGTAGCCAGACACAGACTTTTGCTCTCTTTTAAAACATCTCAAGTTTTTCTGCACTTAGGTTAGCTGCAGTGGAAACACAGAAAAACAAAGACGAACACAAATAGAAATAACAATACAAGATCGCTAACAAGGAGGATTTACAAGGTTCGGGGATAACTTGCCCCTACTCCTTGGCGTGCCCGTGAGGTGGGCGATCCCTTGATCGTCGGCAGATCAAGCCCCGGGAAATTTGGATAAAATAACACCTCCTTCTCGGTGGAGAAACCTCTTCACAGCAGTCTCAACAAAATGATGAAGAATAAAGCACAGAGACACACAAAGACTTACAGAGCACAAGCAGGCGAAGAGAAACGTTTACAAGCACAAACAACAACCCAACACAACCTCGGCAAGAGCCTTCACTCAGCTCTTCCTTGTTTGCTTGCTGATCGCCTTGCCACGAATCCTTCTAAGTGCTCAAGTCTCTCAAGATTCAAAGTATCAGAGTGTATGCAAGAGCTTCAAGATTCAGAGTGATTACCAAAGAGATGAAGAGTTCCCTTCTCTTCTTCGCCAGCCAGCTCTTAAACTGCGTCGCCAATCGCCAGCTCACCAGCTGCTCATCTGAAATAGCCCAGCTACCCTGACCTCTCCTGGACTCCATGAACTCTCCTCAGCCGAGCCCCAGTCAGCATCTCAGCTATTGCCAGTAGCGCAGTCATCCGTTGAAACCTGAGAAGAGGAAAACGTCCAAACCTGCTCAACGGAAAGTCCCCAGTTCACTCTCCTTCATTATTTGAATCCTCCCTGTATCACCTGCACAATTAGCAGATACTTAGCAAATGAAATCAAACGCAAATCTGTAAGCATCAGAGAAAACACAGAGGAAACAGAAGTGATCAGAAGTCTGATAGCGGATTTGAATTAAAGCTATCAGTTACTGATCGGTCCGGAGACCGATCAGAGAGGACCCTGATCGATCACCAGACCGATCAGGGTAAGCCTTGAACGATCAGGCTTCAGCCTGATCGGTCCACAGTGAGAAACTGGCAATCGTGGACTCCTTGTGATCGGTCAGACTGACCGATCACAGATCGTGGATCGGTCACCGGACCGATCCAACACTAGCTGGAGTTTTCTCCAGCTCCCGCAGGCCAAAGGCCCTGATCGGTCTGGTGACCGATCAGGTCGCTCCCTGACCGATCAGGAGCCATCCTGATCGGTCAGGAGAAGGAATCTCACGACAGTTTGATCGGTCAGACTGACCGATCAAATTTATCACAGAACCCTTGTGAACCCATCTGACTTCTCCCTGATCGGTCACCAGACCGATCAGAGGCCAAATAGAAACCTTTATGTTCTCTTCTTGATCATTCACTAGAACGATCAGACATCACTGGGTCGGTCACCAAACCGATCCACTATAGGGAGTTCGTGCCAACTCCCTGATCGGTTTCCAGACCGATCCAGCTTCGACCAAATCAGCCCCAAGTCCAGAGAACAGCCTCCCTAGCCTTCTCTGACTCATTCTGGTCCCAGAGAACGAGCTCACGTACCCACTCCGACCAGTACACGCAATGCTCAGTCCCCCGGACCAAGACTTCGTGCCCGGCTTCACTTACCGGGACTTCGTTCAACCTAGCTTCCCTAGCTAGGACCTGGCTTCACTCACCAGGGTTTCAGTCACCCGGCTTCACTCATCGGGACCCGGCTTCACTCAGCGGGGTTTCAATCCCTGGCTTCACTCACCAGGACTCGGCTTCACTCACCGAGGTTTCCATCACCCGGCTTCACTCACCGGGACCCGGCTTCACTCACCAAGGTTTCCAATCACCTGGCTTCACTCACCAGGACCCGACTTCACTCACCGGGGTTTCCATAACCTGGCTTCACCCACCGGGAGTCATGCCCAGTCCCCGACCAGGATTTAAACCAGACTCATCTTATTAACCTAAACTAAAATCGGTGTCAATACCAAAACAACAATCAGGGTCAGACTGCATCAACAATCTCCCCCTTTTTGTTGTTTGACAACCCGATTTTAAGTTTAGGTATTTGAAATTAATTGTAATCAAATTTCACTATCGTAGGAGAATTAGGGTCCTCCCCCAACAATAGTTATACTCGTAATCATCCTAAACTTAACTAACCACACTCTCCCCCTTTGTCAAACACCGAAAAGGGTGTAGACTGGTTGTTAAGTTTAAAACTCCTCCCCCTCAAACCTGGGTTTTCCCAAAACAAACAGGATACGATTAATTTGAAGTCATACGAAAGACATATGAAAAGTTACTGCAGGATAAAACAGTCATACGCATCATATGAAATAAAATACAGCATGAAATAGCAATAAACATGTAATAGCAAGTCATACAAGAAATCAGTCAGATAGTCAGATACATCACAAGTCATGGAAGCATAATCAAAATCAGAGTACAAACATAGTCAATCGTCAATAGGGGGGTCGTCAGACTGCATGGGGTTATAAGATGTGTCCTCGACCCGTAGGAAGCTCCCCGGGGCAGTGCTGCTGGTGGGCACAAATCCAGGAACTGTAGGCTGGTACGGATGACCAGCTGCCCAAGCGCGTCACTCCGCAAACCACGTCTGCTGCTCGGAACGGATCCTAGAGACGTCGGACTCTATCGTGAGTAATCTGCGGTCGATGGACTGAACCTCAGAGATGATCCTCTGTCGCTAGAGCTCGGACACATAAAACTCGTGCTACATAGCCAACTCCAGCTCTGCGACCTGCCACCGGAGATCAGGATCCGGCTCGTACCCCTCATGTGCTGCTGCGGGCGCCTCCTGATGTATAGCCAGAGCTGCTGGCACCTGAATGTGGGTGTCCTGTGGTAACTCGCCTAATCCCCTCCCATCCTTCCATAGAAGGCCCTGGTCCTGAGGTCCAACAATGATGCCGGACTTGGCTAACGTGCGTCTGCCAAGTCGGCAATCCTGCCGAACCATGGTCACGGTCCTGCCCTTGGTCACATCTATACCGACCGTCTGAAGCCAGTCAGTAATGATGTGCCCAAAAGGCATGTAGACGGTGCGACGGCTGGGCTCTCTATAGGAAACGATGGACTCGAAGATACTCACCATGATGTCAAAATCCAACTGTCGATGCATCCCATAGAGCATCAGACAGTGGAATGGGCGGGTCTCAGAAAGGGGTTTTGAAGTTATGGGCAGAATACATTGGGTGATGATCTTGAATAACACATAATCAACAGGGGAAAGGCGAAGGGCAGCAAAAGTAGGAAAGTCACTGTCAAGCTCATCGAGTCCATCCGGCCTGGGGTAGTCGAAAAAATACTCGTATATGGAATCTGGAGTGACATCCAAGAATGGAGCTGGTAAACGGCTGGAAGGGTAGGAAACAGGGAGAAGCTATTCAGTGAACGCCGAAAGCCCAGATACTCTGAGAAAGTAGAGTAAGTAAAATCTAGGTCTTTCTTGGCCACCCGGGTAGTGTAAGCATGAATGTCAGCAGTGGAATAAAGGTTGTTATAGAATTCAGAGACCAAGTCGACATTGATCTCGCGTTCCATAAAAAGGAAAGACTCCATATTATAGAATTCGATGATCTGTTTGACCGTGGGACAATTTTCGTAGACAAATGATCTATCTACGTTACGACAAGGGAGAGGCTTAAAGGTAGTGTTGAGGAACTTCTGTTCAAAGTAGGAATTCACAAATCTAGAACTACCAGAAGGTTGGGGTCTCTGGGAGGGTCTAGATGAGGATGAACCTTTACCCTTTGAGGTCCCCTCGGCAGGTTCATTGCCCTTGGAAGATTTCCTAAGGGTTAGATAAAAGGTCACAGCAACAGATTGAAATGATGATCATGGCACAGAAATGGGTGATCATGGCAAGATCATGAATGGGTGTCGGAAGGTCACGACACACAACAAAAATAGAGTTAAGGGCACAACACAAGATAAATCATCATGGTTAGCACAAACATCATAATTTATGAAACGAACAGAAATGAAAACTGCAAGGATTTGTTTACTTAGGTGCCATGAAGTGAGAAATACACAACTGACGGTTGAGTTGGTTGAGAGAACCCACTCGGCTGAGTTGCGCAGAGGAAGCACACATAAGCGGCGCAAATGAAAGGCTCACAGGGAAAATCGAGCTCAAAATCTAGGAGCAGAAGGAAGAAGTTCGTAGAGGATCCTCAGAGAACTCAGATCGCAGGAAGAATGAGCAGGAGAAACTCGAGCGCCAACTCACAGAACTCACACACAGCAGGGAGAAGGTCGCAAGAAGCCACTCGTAGGAAGAGGAGGAAGCGGAGATTCAGTCGGCTAGGGTTAGAGAATGAAGGGATAGAGAGAGTTAATAGGTTGGTGAACCGATCCACCAACCGAATTTAATGCGATCGATCAGATCACCATTCAATCTGGGGAAACCCAGACCGATCAGGGAACCTCTTGATCGATCTGGCTGGGTCCTGATCGATCGGGTGACCGATCAGGGAAGCCCCTGATCGGTCTGCCGATCGATCAGGAAACGAACAGAGGGTTTGGTGATCCTCACTGATCGGTCTGTGGACCGATCAGGTGGGTGGCCAGATTGGTCAATGGACCGATCAGGCCAACACAGAGGGATTTCTGTGGATTGTCACGGAATCTCGTGATCGGTCTTTATGACCGATTAGGCCAACTCCTGATCGGTCGGGTGACCAATCAGGGAGGTCCCTGATCGGTCTACCAATCGATCAGGGATCAAACAGAAAGTTTGTGATCCTTCTGTGAGCTCATTGATCGGTCTGTGGACCGATCAGCCCTACACCTGATCGGTCTGTGGACCGATCAGATATCAGAAACTATCGGATATGTTTCAGAAACTCCAGTTTCAGACTTTCTTTCGATATCTGATAAGATCAAATGAAAGTTTATCGATCTTGGAGGTGTTCCCTCGACTAGAATTGATCCCTTAACAAGAATCAAAAGTCCTTATAGATTTAACAACCTCTCAGTTGTAAAAATAAGAACCCAACCAATGAAGTCATAATCAATCAAAACATGGATCCAATTTGTAAAAAGTTTGTGTCAAAATAAGTCTCCAATCAAGTTTCCTTGATTGGAATGTCCAAGTATTTTCATGGAACCAAATACACATGTATTATACATTGGTTTTCCCCATACTTGGTCAACTTAATGATTTTTGTCTCGTCAACCTAATTTCTCAAGGGATGCATTAACATTTTGAGCAATTAGGTTGATCCTAGCATCTCACCCCATGTCTAGCAAACAAAAATATTTTGTTAAACCTTATAGTTTGTGTGAGATGTCCCCAAGTTGCCCGATAATTATTCCCCAACAATTGGAAATGATCATGAAGGGGTTTTCTTCTTTTTCAATCCTATGAAGCTCGGCACATTCCCAACTCCCTTCGTAAGAAACTAAATTCATTTTCGGGGAGTGACTTAGTGAAAATGTCGGCTAGGTTTGATTTTGACTGTACATGCGAGAGTACAATATCTCCTCTAGCAACATGATCCCTAATGAAGTGGTGACACACTTCAATGTGCTTGGTCCTAGAATGATGGACTGGATTCTTTGTTAGGTTTATTGTGCTTATGTTGTCACACAACACTTGCACACCCTTGTAGGTTAATCCATAGTCCTCTAGTGTGTGTATCATCCACAACAATTGTGATACACTCTCTCCCATGGCGATATATTCTGCCTCGGTCGTGGAGAGAGCAACACAATGTTGCTTCCGACTTGACCAACTCACTAATGATGATCCTAAGAATTGACAACCCCCACTTGTGCTCTTCCGATCCAACTTGCACACAGTATAGTCGGAATCGATGTAGCCAATTAAGTCAAATGACTCGGTACGGGGGTACCAAAGACCTACTCCAATTGTGCCCTTCAGATATCTCAGAATTCTTTTAACGGCAATCAAATGAGATTCCTTGGCACAGACTTGGTACCTAGCGCACATACCCACAGTAAAAAGAATATCAGGTCGACTAGCTATGAGGTATAGCAAACTACCTATCATACTCCGATATTGAGTTAGGTCAACAGGTTTACCACTCTCATCATTGTCTACTCTTGTGTTCATAGTCATGGGAGTGGTTACCTCTTTAGAGTCACTCATATTAAATTTCTTGAGCATCTCTTGAGTGCATTTTGATTAGTGCACATGGATTCCGTCTCGAGTTTGTTTGATTTCGAGTCCAAGGAAGAAAGTCAATTCTCCCACTAGACTCATCTCAAATTCACTCTCCATGTGTCCAATAAATTCATTCAAATAGCCCTTATTGTTGGAGCCACAAATTATGTCATCGACATATACTTGGGCTACAAATATATTATCACCATCTCTTCGTAGAAATAGTATAGGGTCTATTTGTCCTCTCACGAAGCCTTTTTCGATAAGAAATGTCGACAACCACTCATACTAAGCCCGAGGTGCTTGTTTAAGGCTGTAAAGCGCCTTCTTGAGCTTGAACACGTGGTTTGGAAATTCAGAATTTTCAAACCCCGGAGATTGTTCGACATAGACCTCTTCTCTTATGAAACCATTTAGGAAGGTCGATTCGACATCCATTTGATAGAATTTGAAACCTTTATGTGCTGCCAAGCATCAATCGAATGGATTCTAATCGTGCCACGGGAGCATAGGTCTCATCGTAATCAAGGCCTTCAACTTGACTGTAGCCCTTGGCTACTAAGCGTACCTTGCTTCTTACGATTTCTCCCTTATGGTTCAATTTATTTTTGAAGACCCATTTGGTTCCAATAATGGTGGTCTTCTTAGGTCTAGGGACTAAGTCCCAAACTTGGCTTCTCTTGAATTGACCTAATTCGTCTTGCATGGCAATGATCCAATTGGGATCTTGCAATGCTTCGTCAATTTTCCTAGGTTCAATTTCTGAAATTAAGGCAACTTCATTAGCCTCATTCCTAAAGAATGATCTAGTTCTAACCCCATGATGGATATCTCCAACAATTTGGTCTTGAGGGTGACTAGAGGCTAACCTAGTTTGCCTTGGTGTTGGAGGTGCTTCTTGGATGGTGTCACTAGACTCAGGCTCAGCCTCAGGGTCCGGCTGAGCTACTTGTTGTCTAGGCTCACCGTCATCAGACTCATCAGCACCATCTCCAACACTCGGACTCTCATTCAAACCTAGTTTCCTAAGTTTGAATTGAACTCCTTCTACATCTTCTGATTGATCAATCGCTTTTGGAATTTCCTCAAAAACAACATCAGAAGATTCTTCGACTAAACTAGACTTCTTGTTATAGACTCGGTAAGCTTTGCTGACGGGGGAGTACCCGACCAGCATCCCTTCATCAGCTTTCGCTGTGAACTTTCCAAGATGGTTCTTGGTGTTTAGAATAAATACCTTACATCCAAACACCCTTAGATGTTTAACTGTAGGTGGTTTTCCAAACCAAAGTTCGTGAGGAGTCTTCCCTAAAAATCGATGAATGAGGACTCGATTTTGCACATAGCAAGCTGTGTTCACAGCTTCAGCCCATAAGTAACTCGGTAAAGAGTACTCATTGAGCATGTTTCGTGCAGCCTCTTGTAAGACTCGGTTCTTCCTCTCTACGACACCATATTGTTGTGGTGTCCTAGGAGTGGAGAACTCGTTGTTGGATCGAGAGAGCCGATAGAGGGGGGGTGAATATCGAAAAGCGTTCGGATTTAAGATAGAGAGTTTGCACAGCGAAAGATTAAAAGCAAAACACGCAAACACGGTTATTTTTACTTGGTTCGGAGCCTAGGTCGACTCCTACTCCAAGGCCCACGGTCGTTAACCGTTTTCTGCGGGCAATTCTATAAGTGCGCGAAAAATAGTTTACAGGAATTTTACAATTGCAGTATAGTAAACTTAAAGAAAAATTGCTCTTTGTTACCGACGTCCAATGTAGATTGAATCTTGGAGCGGAGGGACGTCATCAGCTTGAGTTGGGAGGATTCTGGAGCAGTGCGTGGGAGCAGAAGAGCGTAGAAGCGTTGAAGAAATCGTTGCACTGAGCCTTGGGGTCGAGGGCCCTTTATATAGCCCTGGGGGCGCCCGGATCGTCCGGGGCGCCCCCCCCCCCCCCACGTGTCAGTCGATTCGGTAATTGCTTGGTCAGCTTCTAATCCCTTTAAATTCGGGATCAGCTTTGACCGGGGCGCCCAGAGCGCTCGGGGCGCCCGTATTGACCGGGTCAAGCTTTCATCTGTTGGCTTCGAGGGGAGCTGCTTCGGTAGTTGGCGCTGGGGGCGCCCGCAGCATGCGGGCACCCGGAGTGATGGGGGCGCCCAGAGCATCCGGGGCGCTACGACAGTCAATTGTCGAAGCAGAGTTTGTGTAACGCCCGCCCTTATATCTACTCTCGGGGCGGGGTCACGTACTATCATTCGTATAAATTTTTTTTTTCTTAAAGTACTAATAACAAAGTACTAAGCATGCTTGTTCAAAACTAACCTATAACATGATAGGTTCAACTCATAATATAATCAAGTATATGAGTAATCCAAGTGTAACATTCATTACTAAAGAAATGTTAACATAAGCATAATATTGTAGATATGAAGATCTTTATTTCCCGAGCCACCACCCCACACATCTTCAGCCCTCCTGCCTCTTCCTTTAGTTTAAGTGTCTCTTACCCTTATCTGCAGCATAAGACAACATATAAACTAGTAAGCACAAATGCTTAGTAAGATCCTGTCCTACTCGCAAAATCCATATCATAGAAAGATAAGAGAATAAATCACATTCAAGCATGGTAAGTGTTTAAGCATGTTAAACATCTAAGCATATTAACTTCATAGGAAGGTTTCTTTGAAAACATATAAACATAATACTTGAACATAGCATAATCATTAGGGCTCGGCTTGTACTTCATGTTTTGCGCGCGCCCCTAAATAGTAACGGGGTAGCTAATCCCGAACCACTAGGGTTTACTAGGCCTTCTCAAAAGTCCTTCAGCCTAGTATCATAATCATTTGACTCGCTTTAAGAGTCTATAGTACAAGCCATTACAAAATAAAATAATTATCATGTTCTTCATTTTCATAAAGTATGCTCTTAATCCCAACCTTCTAGGGAAGCATTCTTTAGGCCCTAAGCCTTCTTTGTTCATGCCCTACAAGGCTCATTCTTATGCATATGTATGCATCCATAATCATGATAACTAGCCTAGTATAAAGCATGCATTTCATAAGGGTGCCCCATGGGCTATAATGCATGCTCATACATAGATCATAATTCAACCCCTTAAACATATCTTATATATGACAAGGTTGATCACATAAATCATATTCATATCATAGGAAGTGGTAGCATGCTTCATGGGTAAATCAAATGGTTCATAACCCTAAAACTAGGGTCTTGGCCGAAACTCAAGGCTAGGGAGAGTTCCATTTTTCCTAATCCAACATTCCATTTAAACATCATTTGCATATACATATCATCATCCCAAACATAAGCATATCTCCTAGGGTACATCTCATACAATCATCACATATATAGGCATATGATCTTACTAAACACAATCATAATCTCATAGGGTAAGTTGTCCTTCACAACCTCATATTTCATGCCTTGGCCAAATGTTACATGCTAAGGAATCCAATCAAACATTTCCTTTCAATATCACATGCATATACATCTCATATCATTTTACATAAGCATATCACATAAAATAATTTAACCTTCACAAACCCTAAGGTTTCATGCCTTGGCCGAATGGTGTAGGGTAGGAAAACTAGGGTTTTGAAATTAAACCTTCACACAAGCATTTATTCAAATACCTTGTCTACACTACTAGACATGGACACATCCTAGGATAGCAAACAACCCAAAAACCCTAGCCTATTCTCCTTTGGCCGAAACTTGTAGGGTAGGGTAGGCTAGGTTTTTGACATCCAATCTTCACACAAACATTTACACAAACACTTTATCTACAATACTAATCATGGACATATCATAGGATAGCATGCAACCCAAAAGCCTAACCTTTCTCCTCTTGGCCGAAAGTTGTAAGGTGGCTAACCCTACTTTTTGTTATCACAACATGAAGGAAACCAACATATATTCATACCCTAAGTTCATAAGAATCTCCTCATGCAATAAGAAGTAACCAAGGCCTATTAAATGGAGGTGGCCGAAAGTTTCATAAAGGAGGAAGGTTTCCTTTTCAAAAACAACAATAAGAAGAAACATGCAAATCAAACAATAACGATTACACTGCAGGCGAGGGGATACTTACATCCTTTCGCTTGAGATTCTACTTCTTTAAGTCCCTTAGGGTACCCTTGGTTGAAGGAGAAGTGAAGGTTCCTCTTACTCTTTCTTCTCTAGACTCCTTGGCCCTAATAGAGGGCAAGAGCCTTCTTCCTTCCAATCCCCTAGGGTTAGAACCCTAGGGAGCACTTTTCGAAAAATGGAAAAGAGGAGAGGAGAAGAAGGAATTTCGGTGGGGAAGAGAAAGGAAGAAGAAGAGGAAGTTACTCACACCTCTTCCCTCTCTTATTTATACTTTTCTCATGAAAAGACATGTCTCTTCACTATTACACGCTTAACAAGCATGTTTCTTATTCTCTCAACAAGAAACAATGCTTGGTGTAGTGGTTAAGACATGGAGAGTGCAACTAGGAGGTTCAAGGTTCAATCCTTGCTTCCTCCCTTCTACTTCTTCTTTTTATCACAATTTGCACTAATCCATATCAAAGCCCTTTTAGCCAAGCCTATCATGAAATTTCATAATATTAATAATATTTCATGAATTCATAATATTTCATAATATTCCATAAATATTATTTCATAATATTTTTAATATTTCATATTCATGAATCTATAATACTTCATGAATCCCATAATATTTCATAATGAATTCACAATATTATTCACATAATATTTCATAATGAATTCACAATATTATTCATGGTGAAATTTTGGGGTGTTACAATCCTACACATCTTATAAAAAGTTCGTCCCGAACTTTAAACAATTCTCAGGTACTCAAATTGTAAAAATTGGGGTGTTACAGTTTGCTCTTGCTGGTTGGTCTTCACCTTGGGGGCGCCCGGAACATCCGGGGCGCCCGGAACATCCGGGGCGCCCGGAACATCCGGGGCGCCCTGCTCAGCTTCTGCCTCACTCCTTTGAGGCTCTCTGAGTTGCAGACACTCAGTCCTTCGGTCCTGCATCTAGGGTTAGTCCAAAAAGCAGTAACATATTAATTTTTATACAACCTTAGCTGTCTTGGTTCTGACTTTGGGTCTCCAAAATGGAGCCCTAGGTTGAACCGACGCCTACTGTTCCCTCGACGGGGAACGCGTCCTCACCTACTCCTCTCGGGAGAATGTACCTGATGCCAACCGCTCCTCTGGTTGGACTTTTGCCTCGCAGTCCTTCGCCAGGTCTTGGATGTCGAGCTGTCCTTCGCCCGGTGCCTAACATTCCTTCGCTAGGGCTTCAATCCCAAGCTGTCCTTCGCCTGGCGCCTAGCAGTCCTTCGCTAGGGCTTTGTACCCTGGCATTCCTTCGCGAGTGCCTAGTATTCCTTCACTAGGGCTTTTTACCCTGTACACTAGTGTAACATTGTTAGATAACAAGTGAGACTTAACTTTTGAACCCTGTTGTCATTATCAAAACACAGGTTTGACTTGGGTGCTTTCTGCACCAACAATCTCCCCCTTTTTGATTTATGGCAACCCTAGTTCAAAAAGTTATGTTTAATCAATGCATGTAAAAACATTAAATTTTGTTCCCTCCCCCTGGAAGGACTCTCCCCCTAGATTTTTCAAAAATTCGTGGGGTTTTAAGTTTAAGGAAGAAAAAAATTTTACTTAGAATTTTTCAACAGAAGGCTTTTGTATTTTCAAAAATAATTTTTGCACTTTTGAAAACTTAAGTTTAGGTACTTGGAAATCTTTTGAAAACTTAATTTTTAAAAGTACATAGAAGATTTTTTGGAAGCATGAGTTTAGAGTACTTAGAAAAATTTTGAAGCCTTAAGTTTTAAAGTACTCAAAAGTTTTTGAAAGCTTTAACTTAAGTACTTAGTAAGATTAAAAAAACTTAAGTACTTAGTAAATTTTTGACAAACTCTAGTACTTAGTAAGTTTTTGAGAAGCTTAAGTACTTGGAAAATTTTGAAAGGCTTAAGTACTTAGAAAATTAAAAACTTAAGTATTTAGAAAATTTTTTAAAAGCTTACTTAGAAAATTTTTGAAAAGCTTAAGTACTTAGAAATTTTTTTGAAAAGCTTAAGTACTTAGAAAATTTTGAAAAGCTTAAGTACTTAGAAAATTTTGAAAAACTTAAGTACCTTTTTGAATATGGGATAGATTTTGAAATTTTGAGAGACAGACAAAAATAAAAAAATTTAAATTCTATCCTTTCTTATCTCTCTCCCTTTGCCATATACCAAAAATAGATAAATATAGCAGAAATTAAATTGCATAAAGGAAATAACTTTCATAAAGGAAAATATTTGCATGATTTTGCTGTACTGAACCTGTTTAACCCATTTAGCTACTTACTAACTGTTATAAGCAGTAGTTTTTGCTAGGATTAGTCAAGTTAAGTATTTCTCTTCAAGTTAGATTTTCTAAACTTGACACTTAACTTGATTGTTGTGTAAGTTGGATTTAGTGCCCCAATTACTGCAGATGCACTGACTTAAAACATCTTGAATTAAGGCAAAGACCTAAGCATCTCAACCCTTTCTAGGTTATCAATCAAAAGTACCCTAAGGTGCGTGTGAGATGCTGGCTTCTAAATCTATAGGTGCATGCAGTTCTAGGGTTAGGGCCTAGGCTAAGTCCATTTGCGAAAAAGCCCTAGTTTTGAAAGGGGGTAGTTTTGAAATAAAACTAAGTCGCAAAAAAAAATTTTAAAAACTGATTTTGAAATTAAGTAAAACAATTTTTCAAATTCTTTTAGAAAAAAGAATCAAAAGTAGAGTTAATCTATTCTACAGAGCACAATCCTAACTGCCTTTCAAATAGGACATAACAAGTATTCATTTTCATAAGTCAGCTAGTCAAATAGAGCAGAACAAGTACTGAAAATTCAACACAGTCATACAAGTCAGGCATAAGTCAACCCTACTGAGTAGGGGCAGTCAAATAGTTACTGGTACAATGCTAAGCAAATCTAGGACGAGGGACCGGGATGATCAGAGGAGCCCGGCTGCCAGGATCGAAATAGGGTCATCATCTCGTGATACTGTGCATCTCTGGCCTCCCTCTCAGCTCTAAGGGCACTCATGTAATCGGTGTAGTATCCTAGATTTGTTGTCATTCCTTCATCGTGGTTCGCCTCCACTTCCTCTCGGAGACTTTGGACCTGTGTCTCCAAATGTGTCACTCTCTCGTAGAGTGTCGGTGGAGCGGGCTCGTCTATGTGTGCTCGGGCTGCTGCCGCTATATCTCCAACGTCAACATCTACCTCCTCGTCTGAGACGATCGGAGCCCCGGCCTGCTGTCGTCTCCAACTCAGAACCCCGGTGGCCGATACCTCTAGACCCGCTAACGAGAAGTTCCTAAATCCTATTTCATCAAAGTCGGTCATAGCGGTTATTTCACCCACGGTAATGTCACGACCGTGGTGATGAAGCAGGGAAGTGATGATGTGGCAGAATGGAGTGCGCACTCGTCCCTGGGTCGTAACACTGGACGCATGCAGAATAGTATGAAACATGTGTAGTCCAATGTCAATGTCAAGGTGATGGACTAGGGCATACAGAAGAAAGGCATGAAAGGGTCGCATGGTCCCGAGATCTCTAGTGGAGAGTGGTAAGATATAGCGGACCAGGACTCTGTACAGGGCATAGTCCTGTGCCTGAAGGTCAACGGCTTGGAATCGTCTATTTGCGGGGAGTCTAGCTTTCCTATTGAAATAGGAGTGGATAGTGTCTAAGGTAATGTGAGAATAGGGAGGTTCAAATGGAGGATTCCTAGGTGGATAGCAGCAAAATGTGGACTGGGAGGGTCGTAGTCCAAGGAATTGGTTCAACAAAGTAGGGGTGATAGACAGAGGTATCCCTTGAACAGTAGTGTGAAACATGAGATTATCTTGTCGAACTATGTTATTGTAGAATTCTGCATATAAGGATTCATTAATGGTATGAGTGCAGAAGACAAGATTATCTAATTGATAGAAGTTTATAATATTCATGGCTACGGGGCATGATTGGGTAAAGAAATGTCTATTAAGATAGTTTGTCTTGATAGGCTTGTAAATGGTTTGAGCAAACTTATTACATAATTCTAGAGTAGGGAACCTAGGGTCGGGACTTGGTTCGGCACCGGGGTTTGCTTGGTTTGCTCAGCGTCTTCTAAGTTAAGAGGTATAAGAAAAGAATGATTCTAAATGCATTAAAGAATTTAAAAGTAATTTTAAATGCATAAGATAAATCATACCGGGGAGGCATGGTGAGATTTGGGAAGCACAAGTGTCACTTGATCTTCTTGGAAGGAAGGAAGTGAGGAAGGAAGTTGGTTTTTGGTGTGGGAAGAGGAGGAGGTTCGGATGCCCTTATATAGGCATTTTAATGGGGGCGCCCGGGTCAGTGGTTTCTGTCTTTGGCAGAGACTGCGGCTGGATGGGGGCGCCCAGAGTGCTCCGGGCGCCCTGGTCAAAGGTCAGAGGCAGATTTATGCCTCGAGGGAAGGAAAAGGCATGGGGGGGGGGGGCGCCCGGGGAGTCACGGGCGCCCGGGGCTGTATAGGAAAAAGACAAATTTTATGTCTTGTCATCGTTTGACCAAGGTTTAATCGGTTTGACCATAGTTTGAATTGATTTGACTGCCTTGACTGTGGTTTGATAATGTTGACCATGGTTTGACCGTATTGACCATGGTTTGACCGTGTTGACCATGGTTTGACCGTGTTGACCATGGTTTGACCATGATCTGAACTACAGGATTAACTCATAATTTAGGCATTAAAGAATTTACAATTGAGTCTTAATCTTACTGTCTCACCCAATCTAGGATATTCAATCACGTTAGCCTTATAGGTTTTGTGAGACAGGTTTTAATAAAAGACTTTTTGAAAAACATAATTTATTTTGAAAGTCTTAAATAATTTTGAAAACAGTTTTATTTTTAAAAATATTTAACTCTACAAGTAACTGAAAATTTGTGTTAGATTTAAAATTTACAAAGACTTATTTGAATTTGAATTTCAGAGATTGGCTTCCAGGTCTTGGCGAGGCACTAGGCCTTCTTTGGCTGTAGCCTTATTGGATCATCAACCCTTTCCTTGACAAAGCCTTTCAATGAAATTTCATTTTCAAAATTAATCTTTGAAAAATTCTGGTCTAACTAGTTTGGGTCTTGGATCGATAGCTTCGGCTAGTTTCACCAGTCTAAAGAGACCAAGTGTACTTGATCTTATTAGAATTGGTTTCCCTAACGTACTATCATCTCACCTCCACCCAATACTATGTTGTCAAGTTTCAGTTAAGTTTGTTTAGTCCTTATACTAACCATTCCTTAGTCTAAGCATGGTAAATTGCAGAAATTTAAATAAACAATCAATCAGGCAAATTGCAAGAATTAAATTCTATTTAACAATAAATATAGTTTTTAATTTGGCTCCCCCTGGACTAAAGCCACGGTAATGATTAGGCAAGATGTGAATCTTGTCCTTGGGGATCCAATACTGATTTGATCCAGTTGGTTTGTTCAGGTACAGTTTAGGTACCCATGCCTGAACTTTACTTCTGGACTGATTCAGTACAGCAAAATAAGATCTTTGTCGGGATTTGGTTCTATAGCCAAGTCCGGATCGATTTAGAACGGACTTCTGTTTTCCAAGAATTATGTCAAGACCCTTGGAACCAGAAGTGAATCGTTCTAAGGCAGCTCTAAGATCTATAACCTGAGTTTTCAGGGAGGAGTTCTCTTTCTCAAGTTTTTCAACTTGAGTAGGAGTTCCTTCTTGAACTTTCTCGGTTAATGATTTAGAGTCAGCTCCCTCTTTCAGGAGTTTTACTTCCTGTCGGAGGGATTCGATTCGGAGTTTGGCTTTCGCCAAATCTCGAGAAAGATACGAAATAAGTTCATTTAACTGACTTCTATTGAAACCACTTACCTTGATTTCGCCGTCTTCTGAAAAGGTTAGTCTACCGTCGTCCTGTTCAGACTTCGACTCGGTCTCGACTTCTTCTGAGGCGGTCAGGGCTAGTATGTTTGACTGGGGTGCTTCTTCTTCTTCTTCTGAGGAAGATTCGTCCCAAGTTGCTTGGAGTGCTTTCTTTCTTCTTATCTTCTTGGTCTCCTTTAGGTTTGGACACTCCGTCTTGTAGTGTCCCTTCTTCTTGCACTCGTAGCAGGTCACGTTGGGCTTGTTTTTGTCATCTGTGGGTTCAGCTGGTTCGTCCTTTCTTTGGCTTGTTTTCCGTCTGTTGGTTTGGTTCTTCAATTCTTTATAGTAGCTTCGGGCCAGTTGGACCAGCTTAGGTCGATCTCCTTCTTCGTCTTCTGAGTCTGAGTCTGAGTTAGACTCGGGTTCAGGTTGTGGCTTCTTCTTTGTTGACCTTCCAGTTTTTCCTACAAAAAAGGCAATACCTTTCTCGGCCAAATTGTAGTTAGTTTGTTCATGCAGTTCTAATTCGTAAAACAATTCATCTAATTTTATTTTTGAAAGATCCCTTGAGACCTTGTATGCATCTACCATAGATGCCCACAAGGTGTTTCTAGGGAAAGCATTTAAAGCATACCTTATTAGGTCACGATTTTCGACCTTGTGACCTATAGTGTGAAGATCATTCATTAATTCTTGGATTCGTGCGTGAAGCTGGGCTGCTGTTTCATTGTCGGCCATCTTGATGATATACAATTTGTTCTAGAGCAGATCTCTCTTGCTGATCCGAGTGTCTGATGTTCCTTCGTGCAGCTCGATCAGTTTCACCCACAGCTCCTTGGCACTGTTGAAGGGGCCCACCCGGTTCAGCTCCTCTTTTGTTAAGCCGCATTGGAGGGTCTGAGTCACCTTTGCATCGGCTTCAATTTTGCGCTTCAGAGCGGTGTCCCACTCTGTGTAGCTTTGAGGAACTCCTTCAGCATTTTTGGGTATCTCCAGTCCGGACTGGATGATTATCCACATGTCCACCTGAGTTTTCAGGTGGACCTCCATTCGACTTTTCCAGTAGGAAAAGTCTTCTCCACTGAAAAGTGGAGGTCTGGTGGTGCTGAATCCTTCTTGCATGACCATTTAATCTGAAAAAAATAACTAACAAAAAAAATTTCCAAGACTTGGTCTTGGATTAGTAGTGTGGGATAAGGAAAATAAAATATCGAGGGGTGTTGCACTAACCTCGATTAACAAAAAAAAATTCGAACGAAAAATTTAGTAGAAATTCGAACGAGAAAAAGTAAATAAAAGAAATCCGAAAAATTTTCAAACTGGTGGTTGCACCAAATTTGAACTTCCCCGCTCTGATACCGCTTGTTGGATTGAGAGAGCCGATAGAGGGGGGGTGAATATCGGAAAGCGTTCGGATTTAAGATAGAGAGTTTGCACAACGGAAGATTAAAAGCAAAACATGCAAACACAGTTATTTTTACTTGGTTCGGAGCCTAGGTCGACTCCTACTCCAAGGCCCACGGTCGTTGACCGTTTTCTGCGGGCAATTCTATAAGTGCGCGAAAAACAGTTTACAGGAATTTTACAATTACAGTATAGTAAACTTAAAGAAAAATTGCTCTTTGTTACCGACGTCCAATGTAGATTGAATCTTGGAGCGGAGGGACGTCGTCGGCTCGAGTTGGGAGGATTCTGGAGCAGTGCGTGGGAGCAAAAGAGCGTAGAAGCGTTGAAGAAATCGTTGCACTGAGCCTTGGGGTCGAGGGCCCTTTATATAGCCCTGGGGGCGCCCGGATCGTCGGGGGCGCCCCCCCCCCCCCCCCACGTGTCAGTCGATCCGGTAATTGCTCGGTCAGCTTCTGATCCCTTTAAATTCGGGATCAGCTTTGACCGGGGCGCCCGGAGCGCTCGGGGCGCCCGTATTGACCGGGTCAAGCTTTCATCTGTTGGCTTCGAGGGGAGCTGCTTCGGTAGTTGGCGCTGGGGGCGCCCGCAGCATGCGGGGCGCCCTGACCGATGGGGGCGCCCGAAGCATCCGGGGCGCCCCGACATTCAGTTGTCGAAGCAGAGTTTGCTCCTGCTGGTTGGTCTTCACTTTGGGGGCGCCCGGAACATCCGGGGCGCCCTGCTCAGCTTCTGCCTCACTCCTTTGAGGCTCTCTGAGTTGCAGACACTCAGTCCTTCGGTCCTGCATCCAGGGTTAGTCCAAAAAGCAGTAACATATTAATTTTTATACAGCCTTAGCTGTCTTGGTTCTGACTTTGGGTCTCCAAAATGGAGCCCTAGGTCGAACCGACGCCTACTGTTCCCTCGACGGGGAACGCGTCCTCACCTACTCCTCTCGGGAGAATGTACCTGATGCCAACCGCTCCTCTGGTTGGACTTTTGCCTCGTGGTCCTTCGCCAGGTCTTGGATGCCGAGCTATCCTTCGCCCGGTGCCTAACATTCCTTCGCTAAGGCTTCAATCCCAAGCTGTCCTTCGCCTGGCACCTAGCAGTCCTTTGCTAGGGCTTTTTACCCTGGCATTCCTTCGCCAGTACCTAGCAGTCCTTCACTAGGGCTTTGTACCCTAGCATTCCTTCGCCAGTGCCTAGTATTCCTTCACTAGGGCTTTTTACCCTGTACACTAGTGTAACATTGTTAGATAACAAGTGAGACTTAACTTTTGTACCCTGTTGCCATTATCAAAACACAGTTTTGACTTGGGTGCTTTCTGCACCAACACTCGTGTCTATAACCTCTCTCTTGACAAAATTCTAAAAATCTTTGGTTTTGAAATTCTCCTCTATGATCACTCCTAATTGTTTTAATTGTTGTTGATTTTTCATTTTCAATTCTTCTACAAAATGAAATAAAAACATCTAGGGTTTGACCCTTATATTTTAGAAAATAGGTCCAAGTATATCTAGTAAAATCATCAATGATCACAAAACAATATCTACTACCATTCAAATATATAATTGTACTACAATCAAATAAATGCATGTGTAGTAAATCCAAAGCGGTAGAGGTACTTACAGCGCTTTTACCTTTGTGTGAAGATTTCGTTTGCTTACCCATTTGACATGCATCACAAAGCTTTTTCTTGTACTTGATGCTTTGTAAGCCACGAACTAGTCCTTTGTTGGCCAATTTCCGGATGTTCTTCATGTTCACATGTGCCAATTGTTGGAACTTGGATGGCTAGAGAGGGGGGTGAATGTAGCCAGACACTTAACTTTAGCACTATCGATTTTTCTGCACTTAAACGTTAGGCAGCAGCGGAAGCAAAAACAAAACAGAGTTGCAGAAAACTAAACCCTAAACTAAGCACAAACACAAAAACGCTAACAAGAGGATTTACAAGGTTCGGGGATAACTTGCCCCTACTCCTTGGCGTGCCCTTAAGGTGGGCGATCCCTTGATCATCGGCAAATCAAGCCCCGGAAAATCCGGATAGTAAGCAACCTCCTTCTCGGTGGAGTAACCTCTCCACAGCGTTTCAAGATGATGAAGTATAAAGTATAGGAAACACAAGAAGGATCTTACTTAGCACATAGAACCACAAGAACACAAGCAAACTTCTCTGAGCTCCACCCAGCGCAGATCTCACGCAAGACTCTCCTCTTCGTGTCTTCTCGCTGATGGACTCAAGCTACTTGTTTCTCTTCTCCCATAGTAACCTCTTGCTTGATCTGCGGTATAAGAAAAATAAGACTATAAGCACATAGGCTTAGTAAGACCCTTTCCTACTCACGAAAATCCATACGTCACGTAAACATACACATAATGCTTAAACCATACTTATCATGGCATAATTCTTGACATGAACATAAACATAAACATAAACATACTTATCATGGCATCATTCTTACATGAACATAAACATAAACATAAACATACTTCTCATGGAATCATTCTTAAAGTGAACATAAACATAAACATACTTATTATGGTATCATTCTTACATGAACATAAACATAAACATAAACATACTTATTATGACATCATTCTTAACGTGAACATAAACATAAACATACTTATCATGGCATCATTCATACATGAACATAAACATAAACATAAACATACTTATCATGGTATCATTCTTAACGTGAACATAAACATAAACATACTTATCATGGCATCATTCATACATGAACATAAACATAAACATAAACGTACTTATCATGGCATCATTCTTACATGAACATAAACATAAACATACTTATCATGGCATCATTCTTAACATGAACATAAACATAAACATAAATATACTTATCATGACATCATTCTTACCTGAACATAAACATAAACATACTTATCATGACATCATTCTAAACGTGAACATAAACATAAACATACTTATCATGGCATCATTCTTACATGAACATAAACATAAACATAAACATATATATCATGGCATCATTCTTACATGAACATAATATAAACATACTCATCATGGCATAATGCATAACATGTATGGATGCATGAGTCAAATGCATATATCATAAGGATGCTTAATTTGGAAACCATAATTATAAATACTTAAACATAATCATAACATCATGGGGGTCCCCGGCTTGTACCACATTCATACATCATATGCGCGCATCCTTAAGTAAATACGAGGTAGCTAATCTCGACCTACTAGGGTAAGGACAGCTTTATTGGTAGTCCCAGAACCGTGGACAACTTCATCGGCAGTCCAGAACCGTGGACAGCTTCATCGGTAGTCCAGAACCGTGGACAGCTTCATCGGTAGTCCAGAACCGTGGACCTTACTTAGGTCCGGTACAAGCCCATTCATAAAATAAAATAATTTCACATGCTTCTTCATTCATAAAACATACATGGCATAATCTTTCATTCTTAATGCTTAACATCATCATTATGCCTTATAGGCATGAACCTCATCTTCATTCATCATTTCCATTCCATATCATCATTATGCCTCGAAGGCATGAACCTTAACTTCATTCATCATTTCCATTCTATATCATCATTTTCATTCATAAAACATGGCATACATACATAATTATATCCTAAGATATGAGTATCATCCTAGTCCATAAAGCTTGCATGATCATGGTACATAAGATAAACATGCATTTCATACATGGTACATTTCATCTAGAATGCATAATCATAGTATCCATCATGGAACTTGCATGGATAAGATACATATGAACATGATACATATCACTTAGGTTCTTAACAATCAACATAAGCATGAATAAGTTTACATAACAATTTTATACATATGTCCAGCGTGTTAATCCTAACGCCTGCCAACTTCTTCCTACCTCATGACACATGTATTCCTAACATATTACAAAGGACATTCATAAATAAATCCTACTAAAACATGATACATAACATAACATACAGGGTCATCATGCATAACATATAAACTTAGGGTTTGGACATTTTTAAAAACCCTACAACATCCTTGAACCTATTCACATACCATACATACACTACCATAGAAAGCCATTAGAACCCTTGATTGGAGTTGACCCTAAGTCCTAGCCCTAATTCTTGTCTTGGCCGAAACCTAGAAGGGAAAAGTGTCCATAAAAAAATTCACATAATTCACAATTACATCCAATACAATGCATACAATATCATAGGAAGCTATTGGAACTCATAAATGGAACTAACCCTAAGTTCCAACCCTATTCTTGATCATGGCCAAAACCCTATAAGGGAAAATGAGTCCATGAAAAATCCATAAAATTTACAATTAACCTTCATTACATCATAGGGTTCTTAGTGACATGCTTGGAGGTTAGATCTAAACATAATCCCTAAAACTAAGGGGGGTGGCCGAAACTTCATGGGCCTCTTTGGGGTGCTACAAAAATTTCACCAATCATGATTCATTTATTATTCATCATAAGGAAACATTAAGAGCCATATGAAATGTTTTGTTGTTACCCCAACCCTACCATATGCTTTGGCCGAAACCTTTACAAGCCCCAAACCCTAGTTTTCTCAACATATAATTCAACCAAGTTCTTATATCATGGAAAACAACTTGAAAACTATTATACCACAGGTGAGGAGGTCTTACCTTGGGTTATCTTGATTATCACCTTGAATAGAGAAGCCAAAAGAAAACTTCCTTGACCTTAGACTACCCCTAGCCCTTGTAGCCTTGTGGAAAGCCCTTAGATCTTGAAGAAGAGGTCTCTTTGTGAAACTTTTCCAAGGGATAACCCACTTTGTAGATTTCGGCTAGGAGGAGAAAGTAGAAGGAAGAAGGAGGTTTTTGGTGGAAGAAGAGACAAATGCTTAAGTGCTAAGTTGTCTCTTCCATTCCCCTCTCTTATATACTAGATGAAGGAGGCAAGTGAAGAGACATGATGCAATGCCTCTTCACTTCCTTTAGCCTCAACTAAAATCCCTTCCCTTTTCCACTAGCACTCCCTTGCTAGGTGAATTGGTTAGTACATGCATGGTGGTACACTAGGTCCAAAGTTCAATCCTTGGTGCATGCACTTATTTTTATTATTATTATTATTTATTATTTTCGGCAATGCCCCCCTAAGATCCACCCATAACTATGCTAATATTCCTAATTGAAACCCCTTTCTATTTATATTAAATTCTACCTAAAATCCCCTAATAACCATGGTACTAGAAAAACCCTTGTAAGGCCCATTAGTACTTAGCTTCTTAATTTATATGAGAAAATCCTAGATAATTACGCTAAGGTTCATACTAGTATTTCTAGATTCCTCGAAAAAAAACTATCTTGACATGATCAATCGTTTAAAGAAAATATTGAGAAAATTTTCCGGATCGTTACAATCCCCCATACCTCGTGAAAGTTCGTCCTCGAACTTAGAATAACTCCGGGTACTTGCGTCTCATCTCGTCCTCGCGTTCCCAAGTAGCTTCCTCGAACCTTGGACTTTGCCATAGGACCTTGACTAAGGGTACCTCCTTGTTCCTTAGCTTTTTGACTTCCCGATCCAAGATCTGGATAGGTCGGCTTTCAAAACATAGGTCCTCTTGAACTTGTACTGTCTGTGGCTCGATCACTTGCTCTGTATTTGGAATACACTTCTTAAGCATTGAAACATGAAACACATTATGGATGACCGACATCTCTTGAGGTAGCTCTAGCTCATATGCCACCTTGCCGACTCTTTTCAGGATCAGGTACGGTCCCACATAACGCGGACTTAGTTTTCCTTTCTTCCCAAATCTCGTCACCCCTTTCATAGGAGCCACTTTGAGGAACACCAAATCTCCAACATTAAATTCCAGTGGTCTACGCCGGACATCTGCATAACTCTTCTGCCGGCTCTGAGCAGCTTCTATCCGTTGTCGAATGTTCTGTATCGCTCTGGTGGTGTCGTCGATGACATCCATCGTGAGCCCCATTTCCTTCTTTTCACCACCTTCGTACCAACAGATCGTAGACCTACATCTCCTCCCACAAAAAGTTTCATAAGGTGTCATTCCGATAGTTGCTTGGTAGCTATTATTGTAAGCGAATTCCGCTAAACATAGATATCGGCACCAACTCCCTTTGAAATCCAAGGCACAAGCTCGCAGCATATCCTCCAGTACTTGGTTTACCCGTTCAGTTTGCCCGTCGGTCTGAGGGTGAAAGGCGGTGCTGAACCGTAGTCTAGTGCCGAGAGACTTCTGAACACACTCCCAAAAATGTGAGGTAAAACGACCATCCCTATCTGAGATGATGGTCTTGGGAACTCCATGAAGTCTGATTATCTCCTTAATATGTAATTGAGTCATTTGCTCAATCGAATAAGTCATCTTGATTGCGAGGAAGTGAGCAGACTTCGTCAGCCTGTCCACAATTACCCATATCGCATCATATCCGTTTGTAGTCCTGGGGAGTCCTGAAATAAAATCCATAGAGATATCTTCCCACTTCCATTCCGGAATTGGAAGTGGCTGCAGAACTCCTCCGGGTCGCTGGTGTTCTGCTTTCACTCGTTGGCAGGTCAGGCAAGTGCTAACATGCTGAGCCTCATCTCTCTTCATACCGGACCACCAGAATTTCTCCTTCAAGTCTTGATACATCTTGGTGGATCCCGGACGCAACAAATAAGGGGTTCTGTGAGCTTCTGTTAATATTTCTCTCCGCAGCTCCAGATCATTAGGGATACATAGGCGATCCCTAAGGTAGAGTACTCCCCCGTTGGTGATATGAAAACCATCGCCCTTTCCTTCTAGCATCTCCTGCTTTATTCTCTGAAGACTCGGATTACTATTTTTAACACAACTTTATTTATTAGATCTTATATGTTCATATACCAAAACTATCCAAACTCAATGAACTAGGTGGGCTGCCATCATGCCCAAATGAAAAATATCATGGCGGTGACTATCACTCCCTCGTTCATCTCCCCTTGGCCTGCCTCGGGATCTTCTACCGTTTCCATTGGATCCTCATCTTCTATCTCGGGAACCTCCTCGGGCATCTCGGGATCTTCCTCGAGTATCTCGGGGTCCTCCTCGAATATCTCCGGATCCTCCTCGAGCATCTCGGGGTCTTCCTCGAGCATCTCGGAGTCTTCCTCGAGCATCTCGGGATCTTCCTCGATCATCTCGAGATCTTCCCCGAACATCTCGGGATCCTCCTCGATCATCTCGGAATCTTCCTTGAACATCTCGGGATCCTCCTCGAACATCGGGATCCTCCTCCGAGTCCCCCAGATCCTCCGGAAACTCATGGCGAAGAAGCTGCTTACATAACTCCGTATATGAGATCTGACATTCATGCTGCCCCCAGATCTGATAAGCAACTTCTCTCGCACGCTTGGGCAATGAACGAAGCAGTGCTCCAATCCTATAGTCATCCATGATTGGAAACTCTTCCTGCTCGAGTTTCCAAAATAGTCGGTCCAATTTTCCCATATTGCCTTGAATCCCAAGGACCGGACTATACTCCACCTCTTCTATTTGCTTCATCAACTCACGACTCCGCCCATGGTAACGACTCGTGGTGCCGATCTCATGCAACATCTGGAATTGAAAAAAAAAACAACACAGTCAGTACAAAACTGACAAAACCAGTACAAAACCAGTGTTTTTTTTCCCAATTCACAAATATATACAGAGAGAAGCACACAAGATAAAATCGGTTTCCTTTACTTTAATAGTTAAAATAATAATTTTTTTTTATATATTCCTACCCGCATATCAAATGCTAAAGTATTTTATTTTCCTAAAATGAGGTAAAGTATCGTTCATATTCCATATCCGTCAAAGTCCTTTCTATCATAAATATCCTTCATACTTCCATATTCTAGGATCATAAAATATCATCTATACTTACATATTCTTGAATCATAAAAGAACATCATAAAAGAACATAAGGTATACATAGAGGTACATACTTGGAAGCTGCAGGAAGAAGGCTTGATGTGTGTGTAGTGAGATGGCAAACGGCTCTGATACCAACCTGTAACGCCCGCCTTTTTTTTTCCCCACCTTACGGTGTGGCGAAAGGTGGCGTTACGCTAACATACATAGGCATATGAACATCTTAATGCAGCGGAATAATTTTTTTCTTTTGTCCCCTTACTACATGAATCATACATATATGCCTACATTATCATTCATGAACATGGTGACATAGTAACTTAGCATACTACTGGCATATATAGCATCATGATATAAATATTCCATAACTTATTCATAAGCACAAAAAGTAGCAAGTACCTTATCCATAGGCATCATAGGTAGTAAGTTATTTCTTAGACATAACTATAATAATTATAGCATAGAACCAAAGGTGGCATTTCAAACACAAGACATGCGATAAGTGTAAATAGAAGAATCCTTTGCTATATCACTGCCACACACATGCCATTGCCCCTCCTGCGGCTTCCCTTAGTAACCTCTTGCTTGATCTGCGATATAAGAAAAATAAGACTATAAGCACATAGGCTTAGTAAGACCCTTTCCTACTCACGAAAATCCATACGTCACATAAACATACACATAATGCTTAAACCATACTTATCATGGCATAATTCTTGACATGAATATAAATATAAACATAAACATACTTATCATGACATCATTCTTAACATGAACATAAACATAAACATACTTATCATGACATCATTCTTACATGAACATAAACAAAAACATAAACATACTTATCATGACATCATTCTAAACGTGAACATAAACATAAACATACTTATCATGGCATCATTCTTACATGAACATAAACATAAACATAAACATAAACATACTTATCATGGCATCATTCTTACATGAACATAAACATAAACATACTTATCATGGCGTAATGCATAACATGTACGGATGCATGAGTCAAATGCATATATCATAAGGATGCTTAATTTGGAAACCATAATTATAAATACTTAAACATAATCATAACATCATGGGGGTCCCCGGCTTGTACCACATTCATATATCATATGCATGCATCCCTAAGTAAATACGAGGTAGCTAATCTCGACCTACTAGGGTAAGGACAGCTTCATCGGTAGTCCTAGAACCATGGACAACTTCATCGGTAGTCTAAAACCGTGGACAGCTTCATCGGTAGTCCAGAACCGTGGACCTTACATAGGTCCGGTACAAGCTCATTCATAAAATAATATAATTTCACATGCTTCTTCATTCATAAAACATACATGGCATAATCTTTCATTCTTAATGCTTAACATCATCATTATGCCTTATAGGCATGAACCTCATCTTCATTCATCATTTCCATTTCATATCATCATTATGACTCGAAGGCATGAACTTTAACTTCATTCATCATTTTCATTCTATATCATCATTTTCATTCATAAAATATGTCATACATACATAATTATATCCTAAGATATGAGCATCATCCTAGTCCATAAAGCTTGCATGATCATGGTACATAAGATAAACATGCATTTCATACATGGTACATTTCATCTAGCATGCATAATCATAGTATCCATCATGGAACTTGCATGGATAAGATACATATGAACATGATACATATCACTTAGGTTCTTAACAATCAACATAAGCATGAATAAGTTTACATAACAATTTTATACATATGTCCAACGTGTTAATCCTGACGCCTGCCTACTTCTTCCTACCTCATGACATATGTATTCCTAACATATTACAAAGGACATTCATAAATAAATCCTACTAAAACATGATACATAACATAACATACAGGGTCATCATGCATAACATATAAACTTAGGGTTTGGACATTATTAAAAAACCCTACAACATCCTTGAACCTATTCACATACCATACATACACTACCATAGAAAGCCATTAGAACCCTTGATTGGAGTTGACCCCAAGTCCTAGCCCTAATTCTTGTCTTGGCCGAAACCCTAGAAGGGAAAAGTGTCCATAAAAAAAATTCACATAATTCACAATTACATCCTATACAATGCATACAATATCATAGGAAGCTATTGGAACTCATAAATGGAACTAACCCTAAGTTCCAACCCTATTCTTGATCATGGCCGAAACCCTATAAGGGAAAATGAGTCCATGAAAAATCCATAAAATTTACAATTAACCTTCATTACATCATAGGGTTCTTAGTGACATGCTTGGAGGTTAGATCTAAACATAATCCCTAAAACTAAGGGGGGTGGCTGAAACTTCATTGGCCTCTTTGGGGTACTACAAAAATTTCACCAATCATGATTCATTCATTATTCATCATAAGGAAACATTAGGAGCCATATGAAATGTTTTGTTGTAACCCCAACCCTACCATATGCTTTGGTCGAAACCTTTACAAGCCCCAAACCCTAGTTTTCTCAACATATAATTCAACCAAGTTCTTATATCATGGAAAACAACTTGAAAACTATTATACCACAGGTGAGGAGGTCTTACCTTGGGTTATCTTGATTATCACCTTGAATAGAGAAGCCAAAAGAAAACTTCCTTGACCTTAAACTACCCCTAGCCCTTGTAGCCTTGTGGAAAGCCCTTAGATCTTGAAGAAGAGGTCTCCTTGAGAAACTTTTCCAAGGGATAACCCACTTTGTAGGTTTCGGCTAGGAGGAGAAAGAAGAAGAAAGAAGGAGGTTTTTGGTGGAAGAAGAGACAAATGCTTAAGTGCTAAGTTGTCTCTTCCATTCCCCTCTCTTATATACTAGATGAAGGAGGCAAGTGAAGAGACATGATGCAATTACTCTTCACTTCCTTTAGCCTCAACTAAAACCCCTTCCCTTTTCCACTAGCACTCCCTTGCTAGGTCAATTGGTTAGTACATGCATGGTGGTACACTAGGTCCAAGGTTCAATCCTTGGTGCATGCACTTTATTATTATTATTCTTTTTATTATTTTCGGCAATGCCCCCTAAGATCCACCCATAACTATGCTAATATTCCTAATTGAAACCCCTTTCTATTTATATTAAATTCTACCTAAAATCCCCTAATAACCATGGTACTAGAAAAACCCTTGTAAGGCCCATTAGTACTTAGCTTCTTAATTTATATGAGAAAATCCTAGATAATTACGCTAAGGTTTATACTAGTATTTCTAGATTCCTCGAAAAAACTATCTTGACATGATCAATCGTTTAAAGAAAATATTGAGAAAATTTTCTGGGTCGTTACAATCCCCCATACCTCGTGAAAGTTCATCCTCGAACTTAGAATAACTCCGGGTACTTGCGTCTCATCTCGTCCTTGCGTTCCCAGGTAGCTTCCTCGAACCTTGGACTTTGCCATAGGACCTTGACTAAGGGTACCTCCTTGTTCCTTAGCTTTTTGACTTCCCAATCCAAGATCTGGATAGGTGGGCTTTCAAAACTTAGGTCCTCCTGAACTTGTACTGTCTGTGGCTTGATCACTTGCTCTATATTTGGAATACAATTCTTAAGCATTGACACATGGAACACGTTATGGATGGCCGACATCTCTTGAGGCAGCTCTAGCTCATATGCCACCTTGCCGACTCTTTTCAGGATCAGGTACGGTCCCACATAACGCGGACTTAGTTTTCCTTTCTTCCCAAATCTCGTCACCCCTTTCATAGGAGCCACTTTGAGGAACACCAAATCTCCAACATTAAATTCCAGTGGTCTACGCCGGACATCCGCATAACTCTTCTGCCGGCTCTGAGCAGCTTCTATCCGTTGTCGAATGTTCTGTATCGCTCGAGTGGTGTCGTCAATGACATCCATCGTGAGCCCCATTTCCTTCTTTTCACCACCTTCGTACCAACAGATCGGAGACCTACATCTCCTCTCATACAAAGTTTCATAAGGTGACATTCCGATAGTAGCTTGGTAGCTATTATTGTAAGCGAATTCCGCTAAACATAGATATCGGCACCAACTCCCTTGGAAATCCAGGGCACAAGCTCGCAGCATGTCCTCCAGTACTTGGTTTACCCGTTCAGTTTGCTCGTCGGTCTGAGGGTGAAAGGCGGTGCTGAACCATAGTCTAGTGCCAAGAGACTTCTGAACACACTCCCAAAAATGTGAGGTAAAGCGACCATCCCTATTTGAGATGATGGTCTTGGGAACTCCATGAAGTCTGATTATCTCCTTAACATATAATTGAGACAGTTGCTCAATCGAATAAGTCATCTTGATTGAGAGGAAGTGAGCATACTTCGTCAGCCTGTACACAATTACCTATATCGCATCATATCCGTTTATAGTCCTGGGGTGTCCTCAAATAAAATCCATAGAGATATCTTCCCACTTCCATTCCGGAATTGGAAGGGGCTGCAGAACTCCTCCGGGTCGCTGGTGTTCTGCTTTCACTCGTTGGCAGGTCAGGCAAGTGCTAACATGCTGAGCCACATCTCTCTTCATACCGGACCACCAGAATTTCTCATTCAAGTCTTGATACATCTTGGTGGATCCCAGTTGCATCGAATAAGGGTTCCGTGAGCTTCTGTTAATATTTCTCTCCATGGCACCGGATCATTAGGGATACATAGACGATCCTTAAAATATATTACTCCCCCAGTATCAAATAATGCAGTAGCGTACTGACTGGAAATAAGTATCTGACCTGTGACAACCGTAGAAGCTTCCGCAGCGTCCTCCTTGGTGACAGAGAAAACCCGGGCATTTGTCATAGCTGGTGGGGCCTCCAACGTCGGGGTACCTTCCAGCTCAGATTGCATATAGTGTAATTGCGCTGGTGCACCCTGGTATTGAACGAGTTGTTGGGGAGGAGCCTGGTTCTTAGTAGGGCAGTAAGCCGCCATATGCCCTTCTACTCCACAGATGAAACACCGGTTCGTACCTTTGCGGCATTCCCCGGGGTGACTTTTTTCGCATGTCGCGCACGGGGAAGACTTGGGTTGTTTACTTACTGGGCCCCCTTGGGGGTTGTTCCATGGCTTTCGTTTACCACCTTGGTCTCCCTTCCAATTAGCGTGGGTGCTCTGGGATTTTTAACCTCCTAAGCGATCATTAAAGGAAAGAACATTAAGGATAATGAGAGAAAGAATCGAGAATCCCGGAGTGTACTTGATTCTTACTTTCATTCATCGCCTTCCTTTGCTGATTGATATTGTTCAGATAGTGCTCAGTGAGTAGGGCACTACTAAACAGTTCCTCGGCGGTCTGGGATCTGTTAACTCCGCCAGCCACGTTCAGGGCTATTTCGGGCCGCAACATCTTCAGCATAAGTCAGACCCTCTCTTTCTCAATGCGGACCAGCTCAAGGCACAGACGAGCCAGTCGATTATATTTCTTCACAGCTTCATTGACCGAGAGATTGCCCTGCCGAAATTCCGTGAACTCGTCGTAGTGTTTGTTTGTGACACGCATGTTGAAGAATTCTTCAAAGAACTCTGATTCGAAATCTGACCACGCCATCTGGTTCACCTATCTCTTGGCCTTGACCCTTTCCCACCACATTCTGGCATCCCCAGAAAGGCAGAATGATGCACACTTGATCTTCTCATGCTCAGGCCAGTCCAGCAGCTCCAGTGTACTTTCCACCGTCTTGAACCACGCCTGGGCGTCCTATGGTTCGCCAGCACCCGAGAAATTTTCCGATTTCAGCCTCAACCACTGAATCAGATAAGCCTCTTGTCGTGCTACAGTGGTCGGGCCTGCCGAAGGGGTTTGCGTAACCGTGGGCGCGACAGGTATAGCAGTCTGGTTCATAGGTGGGGTGGTAGAATTTTCGTGCTGATTCATCAAGGTATTAATGGTTTGTTGCTGCTCGGTAACTTGACGCTGAAGTTCGGTCACTAATTGCATCAGATCAGGCGATGGAGTTGTCTCATTAAGTCGGTTACTCTGTCTTCTAGCCATGCATTTCTTCATAAAGAGACAAGTATGACTAATATAAGTTATTGTTATTCTTACCCACATATCCAATTCTAAAGTATTTGGTTTCATAAAAAAAAATAAGGTAAAGTATCGTTCATATTCCATATCCATCAAAGTACTTTCTATCATGAAATATCCTTCATACTTGCATATTCTAGAATCCTAAAATATCATTTATACTTACATATTCTTGAATCATACAAGAACATCATAAAAGAACATAAGGTATACATAGAGGTACTTACTTGGAAGAAGGAGATGAGACGCAAGTACCCGGAGTTATTCTAAGTTCGAGGACGAACTTTCACGAGGTATGGGGGATTGTAACGACCCGGAAAATTTTCTCAATATTTTCTTTGAACGATTGATCATGTCTAGATAGTTTTTTTCGAGGAATCTAGAAATACTAGTATGAACCTTAGCGTAATTATCTAGGATTTTCCCATATAAATTAAGAAGCTAAGTACTAATGGGCCTTACAAGGGTTTTTCTAGTATCATGGTTATTAGGGGATTTTAGGTAGAATTTAATATAAATAGAAAGGGGTTTTAATTAGGAATATTAGCATAGTTATGGGGGGATCTTAGGGGGGCATTGCCTAAAATAATAAAAGAATAATAATAATAAATAAAATAAAATAAAAATAAAGTGCATGCACCAAGGATTGAACATTGGACCTAGTGTACCACCATGCATGTACTAACCAATTCACCTAGCAAGGGAGTGCTAGTGGAAAAGGGAAGGGATTTTAGTTGAGGCTAAAGGAAGTGAAGAGTCATTGCATCATGTCGCTTCACTTGCCTCCTTCATCTAGTATATAAGAGAGGGGAATGGAAGATACAACTTAGTACTTAAGCATTTGTCTCTTCCATTCCCCTCTCTTATATACTAGATGAAGGAGGCAAGTGAAGAGACATGATGCAATGACTCTTCACTTCCTTTAGCCTCAACTAAAATCCCTTCCCTTTTCCACTAGCACTCTCTTGCTAGGTGAATTGGTTAGTACATGCATGGTGGTACACTAGGTCCAAGGTTCAATCTTTGGTGCATGCATTTTATTTTTATTTTATTTTATTTATTATTTTTTTTATTATTATTTTCGGCAATGCCCCCTAAGATCCACCCATAACTATGCTAATATTCCTAATTGAAACCCCTTTCTATTTATATTAAATTCTACCTAAAATCCCCTAATAACCATGGTACTAGAAAAACCCTTGTAAGGCCCATTAGTACTTAGCTTCTTAATTTATATGGGAAAATCCTAGATAATTACGCTAAGGTTCATACTAGTATTTCTAGATTCCTCGAAAAAAACTATCTAGACATGATCATTCATTTAAACAAAATATTGAGAAAATTTTCCGGGTCGTTACAATCCCCCATACCTCGTGAAAGTTCATCCTGTAACGCCCGCCTTTTTTTTTCCTCATCTTACGGTGTGGCGAAAGGCGGCGTTACGCTAACATACATAGGCATATAAACATCTTAATGCAGCGGAATAATTTTTTTTTCTTTAAACTTACTACATGAATCATACATATATGCCTACATTATCATTCATGAACATGGTGACATAGTAACTTAGCATATTACTAGCATACATAGCATCAAGATATAAATATTCTATAACTTATTCATAAGCACCATAAGTAGCAAGTAACTTATCCATAGGCATCATAGGTAGTAAGTTATTTCTTAGACATAACTATCATAAGTATAGCATAGAACCAAAGGTGGCATTTCAAACACAAGACATGCGATAAGTGTAAATAGAAGAATCCTTTGCCATGTCACTGCCACACACATGCCATTGCCCCTCCTGCGGCTTCCCTTAGTAACCTCTTGGTTGATCTGCGGTATAAGAAAAATAAGACTATAAGCACATAGGCTTAGTAAGACCCTTTCCTACTCACGAAAATCCATACGTCACATAAACATACACATAATGCTTAAACCATACTTATCCTGGCATAATTCTTGACATGAACATAAACATAAACATAAACATACTTATCATGGCATCATTCTTACATGAACATAAACATAAACATACTTATCATGGCATTATTCTTAAAATGAACATAAACATAAACATAATCATATTTATCATGACATCATTCTTACATGAACATAAAAATAAACATAAACATACTTATCATGGCATCATTCTTAACGTGAACATAAACATAAACATACTTATCATGGCATCATTCTTACATGAACATAAACATAAACATACTTATCATGGCATTATTCTTAACATGAACATAAACATAAACATAAACATATTTATCATGACATCATTCTTACATGAACATAAAAATAAACATAAACATACTTATCATGACATCATTCTTAACGTGAACATAAACATAAACATACTTATTATGGCATCATTCTTACATGAACATAAACATAAACATAAACATACTTATCATGGCGTAATGCATAACATGTATGGATGCATGAGTCAAATGCATATATCATAAGGATGCTTAATTTGGAAACCATAATTATAAATACTTAAACATGATCATAACATCATGGGTGTCCCCGGCTTGTACCACATTCATACATCATATGCACGCATCCCTAAGTAAATATGAGGTAGCTAATCTCGACCTACTAGGGTAAGGACAGCTTCATCGGTAGTCCCAGAACCGTGGACAGCTTCATCGGTAGTCCAAAACCGTGGATAGCTTCATCGGTAGTCCAAAACCGTGGACCTTACTTAGGTCCGGTACAAGCCCATTCATAAAATAAAATAATTTCACATGCTTCTTCATTCATAAAACATACATGGCATAATCTTTCATTCTTAATGCTTAACATCATCATTATGCCTTATAGGCATGAACCTCATCTTCATTCATCATTTCCATTCCATATCATCATTATGCCTCGAAGGCATGAACTTTAACTTCATTCATTATTTCCATTCCATATCATCATTTTCATTCATAAAACATGGCATACATACATAATTATATCCTAAGATATGAGCATCATCCTAGTCCATAAAACTTGCATGATCATGGTACATAAGATAAACATGCATTTCATACATGGTACATTTCATCTAGCATGCATAATCATAGTATCCATCAGGGAACTTGCATGGATAAGATACATATGAACATGATACATATCACTTAGGTTCTTAACAATCAACATAAGCATGAATTAGTTTACATAACAATTTTATACATATGTCCAACGTGTTAATCCTAACGCATGCCTATTTCTTCCTACCTCATGACACATGTATTCCTAACATATTACAAAGGACATTCATAAATAAATCCTACTAAAACATGATACATAACATAACATACAGTGTCATCATGCATAACATATAAACCTAGGGTTTGGACATTATCAAAAACCCTACAACATCCTTGAACCTATTCACATACCACACATACACTACCATAGAAAGCCATTAGAACCCTTGATTGGAGTTGACCCTAAGTCCTAGCCCTAATTCTTGTCTTGGCCGAAACCCTAGAAGGGAAAAGTGTCCATAAAAAAATTCACATAATTCACAATTACATCCAATACAATGCATACAATATCATAGGAAGCTATTAGAACTCATAAATGGAACTAACCCTATGTTCCAACCCTATTCTTGATCATGGCCAAAACCCTATAAGGGAAAATGAGTCCATGAAAAATCCATAAAATTTACAATTAACCTTCATTACATCATAGGGTTCTTAGTGACATGCTTGGAGGTTAGATCTAAACATAATCCCTAAAACTAAGGGGGTGGCCGAAACTTCATTGGCCTCTTTGGGGTGCTACAAAAATTTCACCAATCATGATTCATTCATTATTCATCATAAGGAAACATTAAGAGCCATATGAAATGTTTTGTTGTAACCCCAACCCTACCATATGCTTTGGCCGAAACCTTTACAAGCCCCAAACCCTAGTTTTCTCAACATATAATTCAACCAAGTTCTTATATCATGGAAAACAACTTGAAATCTATTATACCACAGGTGAGGAGGTCTTACCTTGGGTTATCTTGATTATCACCTTGAATAGAGAAGCCAAAAGAAAACTTCCTTGACCTTAGACTACCCCTAGCCCTTGTAGCCTTGTGGAAAGCCCTTAGATCTTGAAGAAGAGGTCTCTTTGTGAAACTTTTCCAAGGGATAACCCACTGTGTATGTTTCAGCTAGGAGGAGAAAGAAGAAGAAAGAAGGAGGTTTTTGGTGGAAGATGAGACAAATGCTTAACTGCTAAGTTGTCTCTTCCATTCCCCTCTCTAATATACTAGATGAAGGAGGCAAGTGAAGAGATATGATGCAATGACGCTTCACTTCCTTTAGCCTCAACTAAAATCCCTTCCCTTTTCCACTAGCACTCCTTTGCTAGGTGAATTGGTTAGTACATGCATGGTGGTACACTAGGTCCAAGGTTCAATCCTTGGTGCATGGACTTTATTTTTATTTTATTTTATTTATTATTTATTTATTATTATTTTTTATTATTTTCGGCAATGCCCCCCTAAGATCCACCCATAACTATGCTAATATTCCTAATTGAAACCCCTTTCTATTTATATTAAATTCTACCTAAAATCCCCTAATAACCATGGTACTAGAAAAACCCTTGTAAGGCCCATTAGTACTTAGCTTCTTAATTTATATGGGAAAATCCTAGATAATTACGCTAAGGTTCATACTAGTATTTCTAGATTCCTCAAAAATACTATTTAGACATGATCAATCGTTTAAAGAAAATTTTGAAAAAATTTTCCGGGTCGTTACAATCCCTCATACCTCGTGAAAGTTCGTCCTCGACTTAGAAGAACTCCGGGTACTTGCGTCTCATCTCATCCTCGCGTTCCCAGGTAGCTTCCTCGAACCTTGGACTTTGCCATAGGACCTTGACTAAGGGTACCTCCTTGTTCCTTAGCTTTTTGACTTCCCGATCCAAGATTTGGATAGGTCGGCTTTCAAAACTTAGGTCCTCCTGAACTTGTACTGTCTGTGGCTCGATCACTTGCTCTGTATTTGGAATACACTTCTTAAGCATTGACACATGGAACACGTTATGGATGGTCGACAGCTCTTGAGGCAGCTCTAGCTCATATGCCACCTTGCCGACTCTTTTCAGGATCAGGTACGGTCCCACATAACGCGGACTTAGTTTTCCTTTCTTACCAAATCTCGTCACCCCTTTCATAGGAGCCACTTTGAGGAACACCAAATCTCCAACATTAAATTCCAGTGGTCTACGCCGGACATCCGCATAACTCTTCTGCCGGCTCTGAGTAGCTTCTATCCGTTGTCGAATGTTCTGTATAGCTCGGGTGGTGCCGTCGATGACATCCGTCGTGAGCCTCATTTCCTTCTTTTCACCACCTTCGTACCAACAGATCGGAGACCTACATCTCCTCCCATACAAAGCTTCATAAGATGCCATTCCGATAGTATCTTGGTAGCTATTATTGTAAGCGAATTCTGCTAAACATAGATATCAGCACCAACTCCCTTTGAAATCCAGGGCACAAGCTCGCAGCATGTCCTCCATTACTTGGTTTACCCGTTTAGTTTGGCCGTCGGTCTAAGGGTGAAAGGCGGTGCTGAACCGTAGTCTAGTGCCGAGAGACTTCTGAACACACTCCCAAAAATGTGAGGTAAAGCGACCATCCCTATCTGAGATGATGGTCTTGGGAACTCCATGAAGTCTGATTATCTCCTTAACATATAATTGAGCCAGTTGCTCAATCGAATAAGTCATCTTGATTGCGAGGAAGTGAGCAGACTTCGTAGCCTGTCCACAATTACCCATATCGCATCATATCCGTTTGTAGTCCTGGGGAGTCCTGAAATAAAATCCATAGAGATATCTTCCCACTTCCATTCCGGAATTGGAAATGGCTACAGAACTCCTCCGGGCTGCTGGTGTTCTGCTTTCACTCGTTGGCAGGTCAGGCAAGTGCTAATATGCTGAGCCACATCTCTCTTCATACCGGACCACCAGAATTTCTCATTCAAGTCTTGATACATCTTGGTGGATCCCAGTTGCATCGAATAAGGGTTCCGTGAGCTTCTGTTAATATTTCTCTCCATGGCACCGGATCATTAGGGATACATAGACGATCCTTAAAATATATTTACTCCCCAGTATCAAATAATGCAGTAGCGTACTGACTGGAAAAAGTATCTGACTGTGACAACCGTAGAAGCTTCCGCAGCGTCCTCCTTGGTGACAGAGAAAACCCGGGCATTTGTCATAGCTGGTGGGGCCTCCAACGTCGGGGTACCTTCCAGCTCAGATTGCATATAGTGTAATTGCGCTGGTGCACCCTGGTATTGAACGAGTTGTTGGGGAGGAGCCTGGTTCTTAGTAGGGCAGTAAGCCGCCATATGCCCTTCTACTCCACAGATGAAACACCGGTTCGTACCTTTGCGGCATTCCCCGGGGTGACTTTTTTCGCATGTCGCGCACGGGGAAGACTTGGTTGTTTACTTACTGGCCCCCTTGGGGGTTGTTCCATGGCTTTCGTTTACCACCTTGGTCTCCCTTC
>JAGFNQ010002286.1:67467-127489 GCA_024364735.1 Boesenbergia rotunda
AGGTATACATAGAGGTACTTACTTGGAAGCTGCAGGAAGAAGGCTTGATATGTGTGTAGTGAGATGACAACTTGCTCTGATATCAACCTGTAACGCCCGCCTTTTTTCCCCCACCTTACGGTGTGGCGAGAGGCGGCGTTACGCTAACATACATAGGCATATGAACATCTTAATGCAGCGGAATAATTTTTTTTCTTTAAACTTACTACATGAATCATACATATATGCCTACATTATCATTCATGAACATGGTGACATAGTAACTTAGCATATTACTGGCATACATAGCATCATGATATAAATATTCCATAACTTATTCATAAGCACCATAAGTAGCAAGTAACTTATCCATAGGCATCATAGGTAGTAAGTTATTTCTTAGACATAACTACCATAAGTATAGCATAGAACCAAAGGTGACATTTCAAACACAAGACATGTGATAAGTGTAAATAGAAGAATCCTTTGCCATGTCGCTGCCACACACATGCCATTGCCCCTCCTACGGCTTCCCTTAGTAACCTCTTGCTTGATCTGCGGTATAAGAAAAATAAGACTATAAGCACATAGGCTTAGTAAGACCCTTTCCTACTCACGAAAATCCATACGTCACATAAACATACACATAATGCTTAAACCATACTTATCATGGCATAATTCTTGACATAAACATAAACATAAACATAAACATACTTATCATGACATCATTCTTACATGAACATAAACATAAACATACTTATCATGGCATCATTCTTAACATGAACATGAACATAAAGATAAACATACTTATCATGACATCATTCTTAACATGAACATAAACATAAACATACTTATCATGGCGTAATGCATAACATGTATGGATGCATGAGTCAAATGCATATATCATAAGGATGCTTAATTTGGAAACCATAATTATAAATACTTAAACATAATCATAACATCATGGGGGTCCCCGGCTCGTACCACATTCATACATCATATGCGCGCATCCCTAAGTTAATACGAGGTGGCTAATCTCGACCTATTAGGGTAAGGACAGCTTCATCGGTAGTCCCAGAACAATAGACAGCTTCATCGGTAGTCCAGAACCGTGGACAGCTTCATCGGTAGTCCAGAACCGTGGACAGCTTCATCGGTAGTCCAGAACCGTGGACCTTACTTAGGTCCGGTACAAGCCCATTCATAAAATAAAATAATTTCACATGCTTCTTCATTCATAAAACATACATGGCATAATCTTTCATTCTTAATGCTTAACATCATCATTATGCCTTATGGCATGAACCTCATCTTCATTCATCATTTCCATTCCATATCATCATTATGCCTCGAAGGCATGAACATTAACTTCATTCATCATTTCCATTCCATATCATCATTTTCATTCATAAAACATGACATACATACATAATTATATCCTAAGATATGAGCATCATCCTAGTCCATAAAGCTTGCATGATCATGGTACATAAGATAAACATGCATTTCATACATGGTACATTTCATCTAGCATGCATAATCATAGTATCTATCATGGAACTTGCATGGATAAGATACATATGAACATGATACATATCACTTAGGTTCATAACAATCAACATAAGCATGAATAAGTTTACATAACAATTTTATACATATGTCCAACGTGTTAATCCTAACGCCTGCCTACTTCTTCCTACCTCATGACCCATGTGTTCCTAACATATTACAAAGGACATTCATAAATAAATCCTACTAAAACATGATACATAACATAACATACAGGGTCATCATGCATATATAAACTTAGGGTTTGGACATTATCAAAAACCCTACAACATCCTTGAACCTATTCACATACCATACATACACTACCATAGAAAGACATTAGAACCCTTGATTGGAGTTGACCCTAAGTCCTAGCCCTAATTCTTGTCTTGGCCGAAACCCTAGAAGGGAAAAGTGTCCATAAAAAAAAATTCACATAATTCACAATTACATCCAATACAATGCATACAATATCATAGGAAGCTATTGGAACCCATAAATGGAACTAACCCTAAGTTCCAACCCTATTCTTGATCATGGCCGAAACCCTATAAGGGAAAATGAGTCCATGAAAAATCCATAAAATTTACAATTAACCTTCATTACATCATAGGGTTCTTAGTGACATGCTTGGAGGTTAGATCTAAACATAATCCCTAAAACTAAGGGGGGTGGCCGAAACTTCATGGGCCTCTTTGGGGTGCTACAAAAATTTCACCAATCATGATTCATTCATTATTCATCATAAGGAAACATTAGGAGCCATATGAAATGTTTTGTTGTAACCCCAACCCTACCATATGCTTTGGTCGAAACCTTTACAAGCCCCAAACCCTAGTTTTCTCAACATATAATTCAACCAAGTTCTTATATCATGGAAAACAACTTGAAAACTATTATACCACAGGTGAAGAGGTCTTACCTTGGGTTATCTTGATTATCACCTTGAATAGAGAAGTCAAAAAAAAACTTCCTTGACCTTAGACTACCCCTAGCCCTTGTAGCCTTGTAGAAAGCCCTTAGATCTTGAAGAAGAGGTCTCTTTGTGAAACTTTTCCAAGGGATAACCCACTTTGTAGGTTTCGGCTAGGAGGAGAAAGAAGAAGGAAGAAGGAGGTTTTTGGTGGAAGAAGAGACAAATGCTTAAGTGCTAAGTTGTCTCTTCCATTCCCCTCTCTTATATACTAGATGAAGGAGGCAAGTGAAGAGACATGATGCAATGACTCTTCACTTCCTTTAGCCTCAACTAAAATCCCTTCCCTTTTCCACTAGCACTCCCTTGCTAGGTGAATTGGTTAGTACATGCATGGTGGTACACTAGCTCCAAGGTTCAATCCTTGGTGCATGCACTCTATTTTTATTTTATTTATTATTTTCGGCAATGCCCCCCCTAAGATCCACCCATAACTATGCTAATATTCCTAATTGAAACCCCTTTCTATTTATATTAAATTCTACTAAAATCTCCTAATAACCATGGTACTAGAAAAACCCTTGTAAGGCCCATTAGTACTTAGCTTCTTAATTTATATGGGAAAATCCTATATAATTACGCTAAGGTTCATACTAGTATTTCTAGATTCCTCGAAAAACTATCTAGACATGATCAATCGTTTAAAGAAAATATTGAGAAATTTTCCGGGTCGTTACACAATCAACCCAGGAATGATCGGGGAGATCATGGTTTTGATGTGTGTGTCAATATGGTCAAGGTTAGGGTGTTGAGTTGTTATTTGATATGTGTGATTGAGTTTGTAGGACTTGGAGAATCACACATGGAGGACATGGGCAAGAGCCGAGGGAAGAGGACTCCAAGGGCAAGCCGGGAAATGGACTTCAAAGGGCACACGTGAAGGGTGGCATGGAGGCAAGCCAAGGGAAGGCTTGTGTGTGCATCCGAGGAATGATAGCTGATGGAAGAAGACTTCAAGGGGCAAGCCAAGGGAGTGTACTTGAAGGCACAAGTGAAGGAGGATCTTCGGAGTGAGGAAGAGTGTTTGTATAAGCTGGGCAGTCGACTGGGGGAAAACCAGTCGACTGCCAGTTCTTCCCGAGACATCAGTCGACTGCCCAAGGGGCAGTCTGTTGGATCGAGAGAAAACGATAGAGGGGGTGAATATCGTAAAACGTTTTCGGATTCGTAAAGAGAATAAGCAGCGGAAAATAGAGAAACACACACGTGAACTCAAGCGATTTTACTTGGTTCGGAGTCACGGTCAGCTCCTACTCCAAGGCCCACGGTCGTTGACCATTTACTGCGAGCAATTCTATATGTGCGCAAATGTTTACAGAGAAATTTTATAGTTGTAGTACAGTAAACAAAAAATTAAGCTCTTTCATTACCGACGCCCGGTGTGGATTGTACTTCGGAGCAGCGGGTCGTCGTCGGCACTTCAATCTCGAGATGGGAGGTTTCTGGACCAGAGCGCTTGAGTAGAAGAGCGTATTGGCGTTGGAAAGTTGTGTTGAGAAGCCATAGGGGTTGAGCCCCTTTTATAGTGCACCTGGGGGCGCCCTGGATGTTGGGGGCGCCCTCCACGTGTTTCCCGATCCGCAAAGGCTCTATCCGAACTCGGTCAGGCCTTATCCCTCAAGGATTGGGCTCGAGGTTTGACGGGGGCACCCGGGAAGCAGGGGGCGCCCGGGTTGACTAAATCAGCTGGATTCTCAGCTGGATAAACTCTATCCGCTTCATTGGCTTGAACCCAGGGCGCCCAAGGCATCCAGGGCGCCCGGGAGAACGGGGGCGCCCCGCCCAGTGAGCTTCTGAAGCTTTACTTGCTCAGCTTGTCTTGCCTTCACCTTGGGGGCACCCGGGACCTCCGGGGCGCCCTGCCCAGCTGCTGCCCCTCTCTTTTGGGGCGTTCTGAGCTGCAGAAACTCGTTCCTTCGGTCCTACATCCAGGGTTAGTGCCACACAAAACAAAGCAAGAATGTTAGTGAGTCTTACAACTGTAGCTGTCTTGGTTCTGACTTTGGGTCTCCCAAATGGAGCCCTAGGTCGAGCCGACGCCTACTGTTCCCTCGACGGGGAACGCGTCCTCACCTACTCCTCTCAGGAGAGTTTACCTTTTGCTAACCGGCTCCTTCGGTTGGACTTTTGCCCGATGCACCTGACCAGGTCTTCGTGCCCACCTTCCGAGCAGGTCTTCGGTGCCCAGCTCCTTGCCAGGGCTTCGTGCCAAGTCCTCGACTAGGACTTCGTGCCCACCTTCCAAGCAGGTCTTCAGTGCCCAGTCCTCGACAGGACTTCGTGCCCAGTCCTCGACCAGGACTTCGTGCCTAGTGTACCTAGGGCTTCTTTTCCTGTACACTTAGTGAACATGTTAGATCAACATAACATCTTAACTTTTGAACCCTTTGTCATTATCAAAGCACAGGTTCGACTTGGGTGCTGTCTGCACCAACAATCTCCCCCTTTTTGATTTATGGCAACCCGATTCAAAAAGTTAAGTTAAAAACAAGTGATATAACAGTTTAGTTTCCTCCCCCCGAAAGGAATCTCCCCCTAGGTTTTTCAAAAGTTCGTGGGGTTTGAAAAAATTTCTAAGTCTAAAGATGGAATTGATTTTTCCAACACTTAGGAACATTTTTGAACAGAAGTTTTAGAAACTATTTTCCAAAAGAAATTTTGGTCAAAAAATTTTGGTTTGGACACTTAGAAACTTTACATTTAGAAAAATTTAAGTCAATAACTTAGTAGAAAATTTTCTAATAAAAATTTTCAATCTCTTTAGTACTTTAGAAACTTTTCTATTTAAGATAAATACTTAGAAAAATTTTGAACATAGCTTGACTTTAAGTACTTAGAAATACTTTTGTAAACAGTTTGGGTCAAGTACTTAAAAATAATTTTGAAATTGGATTAAGTCAAGTACTTGGAAATTTTTGAAAACAATTTAGGTCAGGAACTTAGAAATTTTTGGAAAACACTTTAAGTCAAGTACTTAGAAAGCAACTTAGATCAAGTATTTTGAAATAGTTTTGAAAAAGACAGTTTTGAAGACAGGGTAAGTACTTTTTGAAAAAAAAAATAAAGTTTTGAAAATTTATTTTGAATTTGAAAAAAAAATTTAAACCTCCTCTCCTTTCCTATCTCTCCCCCTTTGCCATATATCAAAAACAAAGCAATATAGCAAAAAGTAGTTGCATAAGGATATAACAAAAGAATAATGTGCTGTACTGAATCAATTCAAGATATAAACTGAACCAAATCAATTTGAATTATCTCTTTAGGGTTCTGTCTAACCCAATTAGCTACTTACTAACTATTATAAACAATAGTTTTCGCTAAGGTTAGTCAAGTTAAGTGTTCTGTTTAAGTTAGATTTTCTAAACTTGACACTTAACCTGATTGCTGTTTAATTTGTATTTAGTGCCCCAATTACTGCCGATGCACTGACTTAAAGCATCTTGAATTAAGGCAAAGACCTAAGCATCTCAACCATTTCTAGGTTATCAATCAAAAGTACTCTAAGGTGCTTATGAGATGCTGGCTTTTAAATCTATAGGTGCATACAGTTCTAGGGTTAGGGCCTAGGCTAAGTCCATTTACGAAAAAGCCCTAGTTTTGAAGGGGGTAGTTTTTGAAAATAAAACTAAGTCAAAAAATTATTAAAAAGAAATGCCAAAAAAAATTTCAAACTAATTAAAAGCTGATTTTGAAATCAAGTAAAGCAGTTTTAAAATTGTTTTTAGAAACTGATTTTCAAATCAAGTAAAGCAGTAAAAAAACTAAAAGTAGAGTAAACCTATTCTACCAAGCATAATCCTAACTGCCTTCTTAGTGAGCTGAACTCAGATTCAGGTAGGGGTTTGGTGAATATGTCAGCTAAGTTAGATTTGGAATCTTCATGCTTAAGGACTATCTCACCCCTGGCTATGTGATCTCTTACAAAGTGGTGTTTGACTTCTATGTGTTTGGTTCTGGAGTGTTGGATTGGATTTTTAGTCAGATTAATTGAGCTTATATTATCAATGTAGACCTGAGTTTGAGTGTAGTTAAGCTGGAAGTCTTTAAGAGTGTGCATCATCCATAAGAGTTGTGCTACACATTCTCCTAAAGCTACATACTCAGCTTCAGTTGTGGATAGAGCTACACAGTGTTGTTTTCTGCTGCACCAACTTACTAGACTATTCCCTAACAGTTGGCAGCTTCCACTTGCGCTCTTTCTATCTAACTTACAACCAGCGTAGTCAAAATCCGAGTATCCTGACAAGTCAAAGGTTGAGGTCCTAGGATACCAAATCCCTACATTTAGGGGGCCCTTAACATATCTTAGTATTCTTTTTAGGGCTGCTAAGTGCGTTTCCATAGCACAGGTTTGGTATCTAGCACACATTCCTACAGCAAAAAGGATATCAGGTATGCTGGCTGTAAGGTACAGTAGACTTCCAATCATACTCCTATAAAGTTTAAGATCTACTAGTTTACCATCAGAGTCACTATCTATTTTTACATTTGTGGCCATGGGGGTACTTATGCTTTTAGAGTTATCCATTTTAAATTTCTTTATTAACTCCTTAGCATATTTGGATTGATGGACATAGTTTTCATCCCTAGTTTGTTTAATTTGTAACCCTAGAAAGAAATTTAGTTCACCAACTAAGCTCATTTCAAATTCATTTTCCATTATTTTAAGAAATTCTTTTAGAAAATTTGAGTTGGTGGACCCAAAGATTATGTCATTGACGTAGATTTGGGCAATGAAGATTTCTTTTCCTAGGGTCTTAATAAATAAGGTTGAGTCAATTTGTCCTTGTTTAAATTCTTTAGAAGTTAGGTAGGTTGATAAGCGTTCATACCAGGCCCTAGGTGCTTGTTTTAGTCCATAAAGTGCTTTAGTGAGTTTGTAAACATAGGCAGGTCTTTCTAAGTCCTTAAAACCAGGGGGTTATCCTACATAGACTTCTTCCTTAATGAATCCATTTAGAAAGGCTGACTTTACCTCCATTTGGTACAATTTAAATCCTTTATGGGATGCAAATGCTAATAACATCCTAATGGACTCAAGTCTAGCTACTGGGGCATAGGTTTCGTCATAATCTAACCCTTCTACTTGACTGAATCCTTTCGCTACTAAGCGGACTTTATTTCTGACTATTTCTCCTTGATCATTTAACTTATTCCTAAAAACCCACTTAGTGTCAATGATGGATTTGCCCTCAGGTTTAGGTACTAGTTCCCAGACTTGGTTCCTCTCAAATTGGGCTAACTCTTCTTGCATAGCTATGATCTAATAAGGATCAGGTAAGGCTTCCTCTATAGTCTTAGGTTCAATTTTTGAAATCATTGCTATCTGACTAAGGCTCCTATAGGAAGACCTAGTTCTGACTCCTAAAGTTGGATCACCCACAATTTGATCAGTTGGGTGATTGAGTTTGGGTTTCTTGGTTTTTCTGGAACTTGGTTCAGCCTCAGGTTCGGCTGGTCGATTTGGTTCAATATTTGATTCAACATTTGGTTCAATAGTTGGTTCAATTGACTCACTAGTTGGTTCAATAGTTAGTTCATTTAAGGGTTCAATTAAGGGTTCAACAGTTTGTTCATTATCTTCTTGATTAGTATTTGATGAAGTTAGATTTGGGTTATCAGATTTTGAGTTGATTTCTTCATCAAATATTAGATTTGTTGTTTCTTCAATTTTCTTAGTTTGTTTGTTGTAAACCCTATAGGCTCTGCTTGTTGTTGAATATCCTAGGAAGATGCTTGGGGTTGACTTAGACTGGAATTTACCTAGATAATCCTTGATGTTTAGGATATGGACTTTGCACCCAAAGACCCTTAGGTAGTGTAGGTTTGGATGTCTATGGTCGTATAATTCATAGGGTGTTTTATTGTGTCGTTTGTTAATTAGGACCCTATTTTAGATGTAGCAAGCCGTACTAATTGCTTCTGCCCAATATTGGTTAGCTAAGTTGAATTCATTGAGCATAGCCCTAGCGGCTTCCTGTAGGGTTCTATTTTTCCTTTCGACTATCCCATTTTTCTGGGGGGTTCTAGGACACGAAAATTCGTGTATATACCCATTTACCTTACAAAACTCCTCGAATCGTTGATTTTCAAACTCTCCTCCGTGGTCACTCCTAAGTCTTTTGATTTTTGTATCGTTTTGATTTTCAATTAGCTTACAAAAGTCATTAAATAGGTTTAGGGTTTCATCTTTGGTCTTTAGAAACCTAACCCAGGTAAACCTAGAATAATCATCAACTATTACTAAGCAGTACCGGTTTTCGCTTAGTGGCTTGGCTCCATGTGAATCAAATAGGTCAAGGTGCAGGAGCTCAAGTGTGGTTTGAGTTAGATCAGCCTGAATTAGTTTGTGATTAGACCTGGTTTGTTTACCTTGATTACATGATTTACATATTATGTTTTCATGGTTCTTAATTTTAGGGATACCTTTAATTAGGCCAAGTTGGGTGATTTTTGAAATTATTCTTAGATTAGGGTGACCTAATCTCCTATGCCAGAGGTTTGACTGTTCTAACTGAGTTAACATGCATTTGGGTACTAGGGGTAGTTTTATAGTGTAAACATTATTTTTCCTAGTGCCCTTAAGCATGATTTCTGAGTCTTGCAGGTTTCTAATCAGGCAGTTAGAATTGGTAAAGGTAACTACATAACCAGTATCACACAATTGACTTATGCTAAGCAAATTAAATTTTAAATCTTTAACCAAAAGAACTTTCTTAATAACAAAGTCAGATTTAAGTTCAATATTACCTGACCCAATCACCTTGAGTGTAGCATTGTTGCCAAATGCGACTGAGCCTAGGTTCTTGAACTTGAGTTTGGTGAATTTCAATTTATCTCCAGTCATGTGTCTGGAGCACCCGCTATCCAACATCCATTGGTCCAAATCTTTATGTTCCTACACATAAAGAGTTTTGTTGATTTGGATCCAATTAGAATCAGGAATAGCCTAAATTGATTTTCACAGCCTAGTCTGTCTCACCTAAATCTAGGGTTATCAATCACGTTAGCCATTTAGGTTTTGTGAGACAGGTTTTATTAGATAGAATTATTTTGAAAAATTATGATTTATTTTGAAAAAATAAAATTAATTTTGAAAACAGTTGATTTTGAGTTTATTTAATAAAATGTTTGAATCTAGAATTAACTGAAGATTTGTGTTAGATTCGAATTTGACAATGAATAATTTGAATCTGAATTTCAAAGATTGGCTTCCAGGTCTTGGCGAGGCACTAGGCCTTCTTTGGCCGTAGCCTTATTGGATCATCAACCCTTTCCTTGACAAAGCCTTTTAATGAAATTTCATTTTCAAAATTAGTCGTTGAAAAATTCTGGTCTAACTAGTTTGGGTCTTGGATCGGTAGCTTCGGCTAGTTTCACCAGTCTAAAGAGACCAAGTAGAGTATACTTGACCTTATTAGAATTGACTTCCCTAACGTACTATCATCTCACCGCCTCCCAATACTAGGTTGTTCAAATTTCAGTTAAGTTGGTTTAGTCCTTAAACTAACCCGTCCTAAGTCTAAGCATGATAAATTGCAGAAATAAATAAACAAGCAATCAAGCAATTTTAAAAACAAGAATAGAAGTTTATCTAACTATGAATATCGTTTTTAATTTGGCTCCTCCTGGACTAAAGCCGCGATAATGGTTCGGCAAGATGTGAATCTTGTCCTTGGGGATCCAATACTGATTTGATTCAGTTTGTTTGTTTAGGCATAGTTTGGGTACCCATGCCTGAGTTTTAGGTCTGGACTGATTCAGTACAGCATAGTATGATCGTTGTCTAGATTTGGTTCTATAGCCTAATCCGGATCGATTTAGAACCGACTTCTATTTTCCAAGGATCATGTCAAGACTCTTGGAACCAGAAGTGAATCGTTCTAAGGCTGTTCTGAGATCCTTGACTTGAGTTTTCAAGGAGGAGTTCTCTTTCTCAAGTTTTTCAACTTGAGTAGAGGTTCCTTCTTGAACCTTCTCAGTTAAGGATCCAGAGTCAGTTCCCTATTTCAGGAGTTTTACTTCCTGTCGGAGGGATTCGACTCGGATTTTGGCTTTCGCCAAGTCTCGAGAAAGATATGTAATTAATTCGTTTAATTGACTTCTAGAAAAACCACTTACAGTGATTCCACCATCCTCTGAAAACGTGAGTTTGCCGTCGTCCGGCTCCGATTCTGACTCGGTCTCGATTTCTTCTGAGGCGGTTAGTGCAAGCAGGTTCGACTGTGGGGTTTCTTCTTCTTCAGAGGAGGAAGACTCGTCCCACGTTGCTTGAAGAGCCTTCTTTCTTCTTACTTTCTTGGCTTCTTTTAGGTTAGGGCATTCCGATTTGAAATGACCCTTTTTGTTGCATTCAAAACAAGTCACACTTGATTTGTTCTTCGTTGGTTCAACTAGATCGTCCTTCTTTCGGCTGGCTTTTCTTCTGTTGGATTGATTCTTCAATTCCTTGTAATAGTTCCGGGCAAGCCGGACCAGCTTGGGTCGATCTCCTTCGCTAACTTCTGAGTCTGAATCTGAATCAGACTCGGGCTCAGGTTGAGGCTTCTTCTTGGTTGTCTTTCCAGTTTTACCTGCAATAAAGGCAATGTCTTTCTCGGCCAGTGTGCAGTTAGTCTGCTTATGTAATTCAAGTTCAGAAAATAGTTCATCTAATTTAATTTTAGACAAATCCCTTGAAACTTTGTACGCATCTACCATAGATGCCCACAAGGTGTTTCTTGGGAAGGCGTTAAGGGTATACCTGATCAGATCATGGTTTTCTAACTTGTGACCGATGGTGTGTAGACCATTCATCAGCTCCTGAATTCTGGCGTGGAGCTGAGCTGCAGATTCGTTGTCGTTCATCTTGATAGTATACATCTTGTTCAGAAGTAGGTCCCTCTTGCTAATTCGGGTGTCGAAGGTTCCTTCGTGTAATTCAATCAGCTTACCCCAGAGTTCTTTTGCGCTGTTGAATGGACCCACTCGGTTTAGTTCCTCTTTAGTTAGGCCACATTGGAGCGTTTGGGTCGCTTTGGCATCAGCTTCAATTTTCTTTTTGAGTGAAGCGTCCCAATCAGTGTAAGATTGTTGTACTCACTCAGCATTCTTTAGTATTTCCAGTCCGGACTGGATTATTATCCACATATCCACCTGAGTTTTCAGGTGGACCTCCATCCTACTCTTCTAGTAGGAAATGTCCTCCCCACTGAAGAGCGGTGGTCTTGCGGTACTGAAGCCCTCTTGCATGGCCATTAAGGATTTACTGAAAAAGACATAGAAAAGGAAAAAATGTCCCAAGACTTGGTCTTGGATTAGCAGTGCGGAAAAAAAATAATTATCGAGTGGTGTTGCACCGGTCTCGATTAACGATAAAATTTCAAAGAAAAAATTAAAACAATTCGAAGAAAATCCAAAAAATTCTCAACTTGGTGGTTGCACCAAATTTGAGCTTCCCCGCTCTGATACCACTTGTTGGATCGAGAGAAAACGATAGAGGGGGGTGAATATCGTAAAACGTTTTCGGATTCGTAAAGTGAATAAGCAGCGAAAAATAGAGAAATACACACGCGAACTCAAGCGATTTTACTTGGTTCGGAGTCGCGGTCGGCTTCTACTCCAAGGCCCACGGTCGTTGACCGTTTACTGCGGGCAATTCTATATGTGCGCAAATGTTTACAGAGAAATTTTATAGTTGTAGTACAGTAAACAGAAAATTAAGCTCTTTCGTTACCGACGCCCGGTGTGGATTGTACTGCGGAGCAGAGGGTCATCGTCGGCGCTTCAATCTCGAGATGGGAGGTTTCTGGAGCAGAGCACTTGAGTAGAAGAGTGTATTAGCGTTGGAAAGTTGTGTTGAGAAGCCATAGGGGTCGAACCCCTTATATAGTGCACCTGGGGGCGCTCTGGATGTTGGGGGCGCCCTCCACGTGTCTCCCGATCCGCAAAGCCTCTATCCGAACTCGGTCAGCCCTTATCCCTCAAGGATCGGGCTCGAGGTTTGACGGGGGCGCCCGGGTTGACTCAATCAGCTGGTTTCTCGGCTAGATAAACTCTATCCGCTTCGTTGGCTTGAGCCCAGGGCGCCCAAGGCATCCTGGGCGCCCGGGAGCTTGGGGGCACCCCACCCAGTGAGCTTCCGAAGCTTTACTTGCTCAGCTTGTCTTGCCTTCACCATGGGGGCGCCCGGGACCTCCGGGGCGCCCTACCCAGCTGCTACCCCTCTCCTTTGGGGCGTTCTGAGTTGCAGAAACTCGATCCTTCGGTCCTGGATCCAGGGTTAGTGCCACACAAAACAAAGCAAGAATGTTAGTGAGTCTTACAGTCGTAGCTGTCTTGGTTCTGACTTTGGGTCTCCCAAATGGAGCCCTAGGTCGAGCCGACGCCTACTGTTCCCTCGACGGGGAACACGTCCTCACCTACCCCTCTCAGGAGAGTTTACCTTTTGCCAACCGGCTCCTCCGGTTGGACTTTTGCCCGATGCACCTGACCAGGTCTTCGTGCCCACCTTCCGAGCAGGTCTTCGGTGCCCAGCTCCTTGCCAGGGCTTCGTGCCTAGTCCTCGACTAGGACTTCGTGCCCACCTTCCAAGCAGGTCTTCGGTGCCCAGCTCCTTGTCAGGGCTTCGTGCCCAGTCCTCGACCAGGACTTCGTGCCTAGTGTACCTAGGGCTTCTTTTCCTGTACACTTAGTGAACATGTTAGATCAACATAACATCTTAACTTTTGAACCCTTTGCCATTATCAAAACACAGGTTCGACTTGGGTGATGTCTGCACCAACACAGTCGATTGGTAACCCCGAAAACTAGCCGTTGGAGTTAGTCGTTGGCTAGCAATTAAGGCTGGATCAGTCGACTGTCCCAGGGGCAGTCAACTAAGATCGGGCTGGATGACTTTAGGAGTTGTCCTTTACCCCTATTTAAAGGGTGACTTTTTGACACGTCAGAGGTACGGTTCTAGGGGATACCAAAGTGCTGTTAGTGCAAAAATTCTCCTGCTCCTCTCATTCTCAATTCCATTTTGTAAGAGGAAGAGGACAACCTTGTAAAGGTTTTCTCCACCTTGAAGGAGGCTTTTCATAGTGGAGAGTGTGCTCGCGCGTGGATCCTTGGATTAATCACCTCTAGGAGGTGAATACCAAGTAAACTCTCGGTGTTAGCATTGGTTTACATATTTTTCATTATAGTGTTTGTATTGTGCTAACCTTCTTGTAGAGAAAGTTCAAGAAAAATTGCTATTCACCCCCCCCCTCTAGCAAGCGTCACGATCTAACATTGCCTGCCCAACCTCGTATGCAGCTCGACCGCCTACGCAAGAGGCTACACGCACGTCCTTGGAGGGGGATGCGCAGTCGCCCCCCCCTGTAGTTTAGGGAAGTCCCTGCTGAGGGTCTTTCTTCAGAGGGGGCCTCTAGCTCTGACGAGGAAGACTCTGGCCCCTCCATAGTACTACCGAGAGCTCCTACTATCCAGCCACTCCCCCCCCCAGAGACTTCTCATCCTCCGTGAGTCGAGGTGACGCCCCGAGGAGCCAAGGGTTCTTAGGAGGGGACATCGTACGTGTCTCTGCCGGGCCTCTCACCAACCTCCATGAGTCTCTCTTGAAGGTAAGGGTTCCCTCTTTCATAGATTATTTTTTCTTTATGTTTTGTAACTCCTCTGTGCTATAATAGGCGACTCAAACTGTCTTACTGCCGGCCGCCACTTATACTCCTGGCGGGAGGTTGAGTCCTTGACCCACTGAGCACTAAAAGGGGAGGCCGAGGCCGACCATGCCCATAGAGCGGGGCTCCTGCAAGCAGAGGTCAACAGAGCTCTCCGAGTGAAGGTGGAGCATCAGCTAGAGACCCTGTTGGCCCTGGAGTCAGTCCTACACAGCTCCCGCCACAGGGAGAGGTTGATGTCCGAGAGAGCAGTGACCCTCTCGGACAACCTGCTCAGGATGACTCAGGAGCGGGACTAGCTCCAGGAAAAGGAGAAGAAGCTGTCTGGGGATGTCAGACTCTTGGAGACTTCGGCCGGAAAGCTGAATGAGCGCATCAAAGACCAGGCGCACCAGCTAACCCAGAAAGAATTAGACACCATGGTGGCAGCTGATCGCTTGACCGACCTCGAGGAGGACGTTGCCCAGGCCCGATCGGAAGCCTTGGCCACCTCAAAGAGACTCAAGGACGCCATGGATGACCAGGACAAAATGTCTTCTGAGGTGGCTCAACTAAGGATGGCCAAGGAGGCAGCCGAGGCTAAACTGCGCAATTTTAAGGCTGCCGAAGCATCCCGTCCAAAGGAGGTCGAGGCGGAGTTCAAGGCCAGGTTCCTGAAGTCTGACGAGTTTGGCGATATTCTAGCCTGGCAGGTAATGAAGCGTCTAAAGCAGGGCTTCCATGGGGCCAACGATCTGCTGTGGAAGGCCCAACTCTTGCAGTCGGACACCGACCTGAGCTTCATGAGCATCGACCGTGTCTGGGAGGAGCTCCCGCCCGAAGACAAGGAGCTGTAGGAACTTTCTCCCAGCAGGGGATATCCATCTCTCATATGCTTATTCTGTTTTGAACCTACAATGTAATCATCTAATTGAAATGGAAAGGAATTTGCCTCCATTTGTTTGTAAACATCTTTTTGCCTACTCTCTCTTGGATGACTTCTTTTCCTTTTTGGTACTCCGGCTTCTATTGGAATGTTTATCACTGACCCAGGGAGCATGGAAGTTGAAGAATAAGCATTCAGCAGTCTGAGGAGCAAGTGACCGAGAAGGAGGCCACGGGTGAAGACAGGCAGGTCGGGATGACCCGGCCGAGACAAGCGTCCATCTAGAGGGAGGAGCAATCTCTTTGTATTTTACTAGGGGTGTCCATTCGGGTGGGTCGGGTCGGGTTCGGGTCGGGTTGGAAATTTTTTTTTAAAAACTCCCAACCCGAACCCGAACTCAACCCAAAACGCTCAAACCCGAACCCGACCAACCCGATCAACCCGAACCCGACCCGAATAACCCGAAAAAACCGATTCAAAACATCTTTTTTTCGCTATTTTCCTATAATTCTTCACTTTTATCTCAATACTCCATCATGATCATACTAATATTGATATTAATATACATAAAAATATCTTAATTTTCAAAAAAAAATTGATTTAATCCCAAAAAATCACTAAACATTAAATTCGGGTCAACCTGAACCCGACCTGGAAATTTTGAACCCGAAATCCTCCGACCCGAACCCGAATTTTTTCGGGTCGATTCAGGTTGGGTCGTCGGGTCATGTTGATTTTTGACACCCCTATATTTTACTTTGTTCCTTTAGCCGACCGCCAAGGACCAAGAGGTCACAAGCACAGCAACGGTGGTTTTCAACCCAAGGACCACTGGGCTTAGCGGCCAAGATGAACTACCAAGCATTACAAGTCATTGCCTGACAGCCACAAGGAAATGACACAACACTAAAGGAGAGCCTGGACAAAGGAGTGAGTCCCTTTCTTCAACGTCCTCTGCTTGTATCCTCTACCTATACTTGTATTCCGTACTTTCTTGGGATGCCATTGAAAATGTATTTCACTCAGAAGTAAAGAAGGAAACTTATTACCTCTGTCATATAAGTTCTTCTAGTAATGAATATATATCATATTTGCCTCCAGTATCTGATGGCGTCGTTTCTAACCTGGTAAACTTATGGGTTGATTGCTGGTGGGCATCCGCAGCACCCTGACCAGTTCTCCTCACCTCTGGCATTCACCGTACCGTGAAGTAGTAGGGGTCAAGCAGCTCTTGGCCAGACATCCGCAGCGCCTCGGCCAAGCCTACTCACCTCGGGCATCCACAGCACCGCGAGGTAGTAGGGTTTTAAGAGCTCTTGGTCGGGCATCCGCAGCACCCGGACCAAGCCTACTCACCTCGGGCATCCGCAGCACCGTGAGGTAGTAGAGTTTTAACAGCTCTTGGTCGGGCATCCGCAGCACCCGGACCATGCCTACTCACCCCGGACATCCACAACACCGCGAGGTAGTATGATTTTAGCAACTCTTGGTCGGGCATCCTCAACACCTAGACTAAGCCTACTCACCTTGGGCGTCCGCAGCACCTCGAGTTAGTAGGGTTTTAATAGCTCTTGGTCGGGCATCCGCAGCACCCGGACCAAGCCTACTCACCTCGGGCATCAGCAGCACCACGAGGTAGTAGGGTATTAATGACTCTTGGTCGGGCATCCATAGCACCCGGACCAAGCTTACTCACCTCGGGCATCCACAAGCACCCGGACCAATCCTACTCACCTCGGGCATCCGCAGCACCGCGAGGTAGTAGGGTTTTAAAAGCTCTTGGTCGGGCATCCGTGTAAAATACGGCGATTCGAAAATCCGGACCAAAAATTTTTTCAGGATTTTTTTGAATTTTTGGAAATATTAGTAGGGAGAATTGGATACAAGATGGGTTGGCTTTGAATTATTTTAGGAAAAATTGAATTTTTCAGAATATATATATATATATAAAAGGAAAAGTATTAATTATATATAATACCCTTTCCTTATACCTCCCTCACCAGCCCTAGCCCAACGCAGCAAGCAGCCGACCCGACTTCTCCTCCCCTCGCGTGACCTAGCCGGCAGAGAAGCCCACGCCGACCTCTCCTCTCTTTTCTCCTTCGCGCGCCCTAAATCGTAGCCGCTGACTCTGCCCTGTCCAGGGGAAGCCCATCCCCGTCGACGTCGCCGGGCCGCCTCTTGCTTGAGCCGGAGTAGCCTCAGATCCAACCGTATTCCTTGCGTTGCTAGTCGATGATGATGTATCATCGTCGGGGGTTGGATTCGTCACCGGCGTCAGGCATGGCTGCGACTACTTCGAGATGCTCTTGATTGGGGAAGATCTTCCTGTTACAATCGGCTTGTTTCCATGCCTTTCTCCGTTCCTCTTCCTTTGGATGTTTGAGGTTTGCTGTGTTTTATTGCCGGTGATTTGTTATCGCCCATTTCCAACTTTTGCATTAGGGCAGTGGATGAATCTGGGGGTTGTGGCAGGCTCTTCGAAGGAGAAGACCACTTTCCGAAACTTCATCGCGGTCCTTGTTCTTGGCCGGATCTGAACAGGGGGCTTGGTGTGACTTCCGTATTTTGTTTAACTTGCATGTTTGGATCTGCTGCGAGCTTTCCGATGGAGATGAATCGACATTTGATACACATGAGAGGAGAAGTGTTGATAGGGGATTGCTATCAAGGTATCACAGCAGGTAAGGCATCTTGTTATGCTGTTATTGATGGGTGTGTTTGCGAGTTCTGCCCTATTCTTGGATGAAACTAAAGGTTCCCTTTAATGGAACTTGATCTAGTTTCTATTATAGGATTGGATTTGTTTCGTCTATCCTTCTATGTTTGTTTCTGAGTTGGGTGCAGGAAGGTTTGGATATCGAATTGGGTTGGCTTTGTGTCTAGATTTTTGCATGGCAAATCGTTTTGCTTGGATTCAACTGTAGGTTCTAAGTTTGTTTTGATCTAGGTTTCAAGGGAATTGTAGAACGTTTTGGGTTTTTGGATTAGGTGATGGGTTAATAAACTAATCGGATTGTAGGATAATGTATCGATCCTTGGATGTGGTTGTCTGTCTCTTTGTGATGTGTGGTTGGGAATTATTTCGAATCTGCTCACGGTGATGCTAAGTATAAATTCATGTTAAGTCTTGCTCAGATTTTCCACTTATCTGTTGAAACATGAATGGATGATTGACACTTGACCATCTCTATGTCCACTACCTTGAAATCATTGATTCGGTTGGAAAATCTATTTGGAGCTAACTAGGTTATGGGTTAGTTTTATTTAAGGTGACCCTGGGTTAAACCTAAACTTGAAACCTGACCCCAATCTAGAAAGGGATAATCATTTAATTAGATTAATTAAATGAAATACGAGAGTTAAGTTAATCCTAATACGGTGTAGGAATTGGTTTAGCTATTTAATAATTATTGTGATAGCTAAAACTATGTCCTTGATACAGAATACTGATTGATTGTTGATTATTGGAAGAGGGATTTTTTTCGGATACGAGCATCTTATGATCGAGGCGGGTACCTCTTGACATGTACTTGATAACAGTAAGTTTATATGCTATTCCTGCTTTAGTATACCTGTACTTGATATCGGTGGCTTATCCTTGAGGTTATCTCCCGTTTAGATTCATACAGTCTTGATAGTTGCCATGTATATATATATATGTGCATAGATGTAGTGATATGTTCCCTCTTGCGTTTTGACATGGATAGATCAATTGGTTACTTTTTCAGTATACCTAGTAGATTACTTGTATCCCATGATATAGGATTCAGACCTATACCTAGCACACTGAGGTGTTGGTTGAGGACTTGGTGAGTGTTATATGTATTTGGATCATGCACCATCCTTGCATTATTGCATGCTGACGATCATCGACTCCTATGTAGTCTGAGCCCATCGTCAGTTACATGAGGATATGCACACACATCCACTCAGGGGTAGTGGCTACCATAGGATGTGTGCATTTGCCCTGTATTGCTCCGCACGGTCACTATTTGGAGGGTGGTTCCAGTTCGTGGTAGCAGCCAGGGATCCTTTCTCGTCCTGAGACACGAGAAGATGAGAGCTAGACTCCCCCATTGCTTGGGGTAGGAGAGAGACCTCCGCCAGCATCCTGTCCACTCGGTCACTCAGGAGCAGTGATAGCAGGGTGCGTACAGTTGTCATAGCTCTACCCTTTCGGACGTCCATTTATGACAGGTGGACGATGATCTGACTGGTGTCAGGGGTGACACATATCATTGCACCATGTGCATATTTTGCATCGTGCATTGTTTGCTGCATTTGATTTCTGCACTTGATTGACATGCATATATTGGAGATTTGTCTACTTTGGATTATATGTTATACTTGTTCCATAGGGATTTATTTCACCCTCTGTAGGATAGATGGATTCTGGTATGTACCTTTATTCAGTCTCTTCAGTGTATACCCTTATTTATTATTCATATGAGACTGTATTAGCGTAGACTCTTATTGTTAGTATAACCTACTATGCATACCCGTTTGGGTATCCGCTGAGTTTATGGACTCACACCGTTGCCATATGTTTTTTTATTTCAGGTTGAGATACTTGGAGTCGCCAGAAGAGCCCAACAGCCAGTCCCTACCCATCGCGATCGTAGGATTTTGTTTTGTACTTTATAGTGCATTGTTTTATATTCCTTTTAGCGATTTGTATATGTCATATGTGTCGTGTGCCCTAAGGGGTTTTTGTGTATTAGTTGTTTCGTCGTAAGTTGGACCGGTCTGCAGTCAGGTATGGGTTATTATGTTTTATTGTTATGGTTTTCTTAGTGTCTATATATATTTTGAGGCCTGAGGTCAATATATATACTGCGTGGGATGTTTGTATGTGTAAATTGTCCGCCGGACAGGGGAGATGTTGTCCGATTTTCTATTGGACCAGCGGCTCCTAGGTCTCGGGGCGTGACAATAGCTCAATTGGTACCAGGATTCAAGAACTTTAGTACTTAGTCTGGAGCTCTAGAGTTCGAATCCTGGGGAAGGCAAAAATCCACTGGCCAGGGGTGGGAAATACTTGTGAGTAACGACCGCCCAAGAGGTCGCCAAAGGGGTCGCCAAATGGGATTTGGTCGCCAAAGGGGCCGAGGGCCGCCAAGTGGGCCGCCAGTTGGGCCACCCAAGGGGCTAAGGGGTCGGGTCGTTACAATCCGCAACACCCGGACCAAGCCTACTCACCTCGGGCATCCGCAGCACCGTGAGGTAGTAGGGTTTTAGTAGCTCTTGGTTAGGCATCCGCAGCATCCAGACCAAGCCTACTCACCTCGGGCATATGTAACACCGTGAGGTAGTAGGGTTTTAGCAGCTCTTGGTCGGGCATCCGCAACACCCAGACCAAGCCTACTCACCCCGGGCATCCGCAGCACCGCGAGGTAGTAGCATTTTAAATGCTCTTGATCGGGCATCCACGACACCCGAACCAAGCCTACTCACCTCAAGCATCCGCAGCACCGCGAGGTAGTAAGGTTTTAACCGCTCTTGGTCGGGCATCCGCAGCACCAAAACCAAGCCTACTCACCTCGGGCATCCGTAGCATCGTGGGGTAGTAGGGTTTTAACAGCTCTTGGTTGGGCATCTGCAGCACCCGGACCAAGCCTATTCACCTCGAGCATCCGCATCACCGCGAGGTAGTAGGGTTTTAGCAGGCAAGTACTCGGTGTTCTTCAAATAAGTTTTCATTAGCTTCTTTGTTTATTGAACTGGAAGGCAGTGCCAATAAGAATTCATGTTGTATGTGAACTACTCAAAATCTCACTGAGTACGATAAGGTCGGAGATGATTGGCATTCCATGGCCTCTCCAACCCCTTGTCTTTGTCATCCTCCACATAGTACCTGCCTCCTGTGAGCTTTCTGGTGATGATGTAGGGTCCACTCCACTGAGGCTCCAGCTTCCCCGGGTCGCCGACTGGTTTGATCCTCTTCCAGACCTTGTCTCTGACTTCAAAGTTGCAGGCAATTACCCGGCGATTGTAGGCTCGTTGCATACGTTGTCGGTACACTTCAAGACAGGCGGTTGCTTTATCACGGACCTCTAACATGAGATCCAAGTCGATCAACCACTCTTGATCGTTGTCCTCTTTGTTATAGTGCTGTCGCCGAGCGGACTCCTCGCCTACCTCCACCAGAATCATGACCTCAGCTCCATACACTAGCTGACAAGGACTCTGGCCAGTTCCTTCTCGTGGAGTGATATGGTAGGACCACAAGATGCTGGGGAGCTCCTTGATGGACCCAAAATAGATGTCACAAATGTGGGTCTCAAATTTAGAAATTTATAAAGCTGAAAACCCTTTAGCTAACAAAGATTAAAATGTAGTAGAGGGGTCTCAGGTCGTATTTTTCCAATGACTAGTTGAATGAATGTTTAACTCGAGCTTGCAGGTTTATTTGTCATTTGATGTTTTGGGTTTTCTAGATAAAATGGGATTTTTGGCAATAAGAGGAAACGACAATATGAAATAAACTGGAATGAACTCAACTAAGAATGGAATGAACTAAGGAAGTTGCAAGAACTAGACTTAACCTAGTGAAAGAACTAAGCACTTAAATTCAAATGACTGAATTGAAATTAAAGAACTAATTGCAGGAAATTAATTTTAAAGAATTAATTGCAAGGAATTAAAACTAAGCAAAGTAATACTTGAAAATTTGACTTGGAGCGTAATTGGAACAAGCTAGAGCAATGTAAAGAATACAAGTGTTTGGAGCAAAATTATCCTACTTAGAACATCAAATGCGTTTATCAACAAGACTTCCCTTCGCCGTCACACGAAGGTTGAGTTAGAAATCCTCTAAACTCAAAAATCAGTGAAGCAAAGCTTCCTTGTTCAGTTTGCCTTTAACCTTTCTGTTCTGCTCTCCCAGATCGGGCAACCGACCGATTAGGTCTTCCTCTGATCGGTCACGGGACCGATCAGAGTCGTCTCTGTCTGATTAACCCGATCGGTCAGAAGCTGAAATTTGCTTCCGGCTTCTTCCTCCTCGATTGGCTGAGCAACGATCGAGCTGGGAAACTCTCGATAGCCTTCAGAGAACCCCTCCACAAGCTCCGATTGCATCCGCTTGATGAAAACAACAACTATCGATCGGAATCGCAGTGGCAGAGCACAGGCGACACCCTCGCCTGCACTTCCTCAGTTGTGGCAATTAGGATTAGCAAACTTAACTGAAATCTTACCTCCGCGATCTGAATTCTTGAAGATGAACAAATTTGATGGGCCGCGCGCGATCTAACAAAGAAAACGATGTCAAAATTGATGAAGAAACTCGATGAACTGATGAAGAACAGCGGCTGCTGCGAAGACGCGACGACGATGCTGCGACCTGGGGAGATTAATTGCTTAAATACTTTGAAACGAATGGCTGAGATTGTTTAGGACTCATCCAACGGTCGGATCTTCTCCGATCTGAACCAAACTCCCCATATCTTGATCAATGGTTCTAATCTACCTGTCCTTAGCTCGGATCAACCAGATCAGTGGCGGATAGCTCAGATCCTCCTTTTTCTTAAATGGATGGTCTAGATCATCTTGAGCTTGATCCAACGGTCAGATTGCTTCTGATTTGGATGAAATTTTTAGATCTCGGTCTGTGGTCATGATTAACTCTATCTTTGAACTCGGATTGATCAGAAGTTGACCGATGGCTCAGATCTAGCCATTCTATTGAATGGACGGCTCATATTAATCCGCTACTTGATCTCTTTGATCCGGATCCAATTCTGACTCAAGTTTGACCCAATCTGATCTAGGTCCATAATCAATTGAAACCTGCAAAAATGATATTCAAATTTAGTGCCAAAATATCTCAAATATACAAAGATTTGAATTAAAAGCTAAAATAGAGATAATTCATGAAACATAATATAAATGCAAACTTAAGCATATAAAATGTGGATCAAACATGGATTTTAGACCCTAAATAATCAAACAAAATGGTAGTTATCAGCTCCCCCACACTTACTCTTGGGCGTCTCGCCCAAGCCAACTAGTAAGCCTAAGATGTATCCTCCTAGATTAGTCTCAATCGTAGTTAGAAGCAATTGAAAGGAAATTACCTAGGGTTGCCAATTCTCAAAAATCTAAGCTCAATGGACTAAAAACTTATCCTTAAATCAACAACTTAGCATACTTCATCCAGCATGACTCATTGAGATGAATTTCACAAAAAACCTTGCAAGGGAAGTTCTAAAGTGGATTTCTTCCTAAGTTCTACATTTTTAATGAAGTGGAGCTCTCTCAAACACAACATGGTTCTTGCACTACCATAGACTTGCTTATTATCTACTCTCCACCATCATTCTTGATTTGGATCCACATCTACAAAAGCTTATTTGAACAAGTTAAAGAAATATGAAATGATAGAAATGAAATGAAAGTTCAATGAACTTGATACTTAAGATTCATGATAAAGGAAGTAAAGAAATGTGATATGAAAAAGAAACCTAGAAAAGAAATATAACATGATAAGAAATCATGGAAAAGAAATATGATAAAATAAGAAAATATGAAAAAAAGTTAGAAAGTGGAAGACTTGGACACTCAAAAATGTTTCCCGATGCACTTTGACCCCTTTGATGTTATCTTCTAGTGAAATAAGAGTTGTGGTGGAGTAGGGAGCAAACCATGACTCTTTGATGGTTGAATTTGGTGTGCCAGCGTCTTCTGATCGGTCACTGGACTGATCAGCCAATGACTGATCGGACTGGTGACCGGTCTGTGATACCCCTGATCGGTTTGGAGACCGATCAGGTGACGATCAATAGCTGGTTTGCAGAATTTGTAGCTGACTTCTGCTTGAAATTTTTTTCTTTCGATTCCATCTTCAACTAGCTCCTTGTTTCCATCTTCAAATTCAAATATCTAACCCATCACTTACTTCCACTTGATGTTTTCCTTCCCTTTTTTTTTCTTTTTCTTTCTTTTTCTTTTCTTTTCTCTTTTTTTTCAGCTGCTTGTTGTTTTTTCCTATTTTTGTTTGCAGCTCACACTTCTGTTTTTGTTTGTTTTTTTTCTTCTAACTTCTCAAATTTTTTTCTTTTTCAGCACTTTCAAACTCAATTCACACTCGACTGTACAACTCATTTCATCTTCAACAGAAACCTTTACAACCAAACTTGATACAAACTCCTTCAATTGGCACCTTTGCTTGTATATTGCCAAAAATTTCAATTGTCCTCAAAATTTGATAGAATGCTTGCATCCTCCCCTCACACTTAAACTTTTGTCCGTCTCGGGCAAAGTAACATTAAGAATCATCCCAAACAACCAAGTCCATGGGAGAAAAATAGTTATGAGCAGAAAAAAACATGGAAAGGAAGAAAAATAGTTCATGTATCAACAATGATTATTGCAAAAACTGATATGAAAAGGAAAAACAAAGTGATTAACCTCTATAGATGTGGTCCAATCATAGAAATATGGTTTTGAAAGAACCTAAGCAAGTTCTAGAGTGCAATCATATGTGTGTATCACAAAAATTAGGCCAATTCCTCACTAGGTAAAAAGAATTCATCTCAAGTCATCAATTCAGAATCCATAACTAAGTAGTACTCAAGCATCCAAGAATTTCATCCATTGGCTCAAACCCTAAGTTTTGACAACCAAATTTAATTTGCTTTCAAGGGACTCTAAAATGATATAAGGAAATCTAGATGAACACATTTATTCTTAGTCATGCAAGAAACAAAGTGCCAAGAAGACTAACATGGTATCTACAATGACTCTTATGCGTTCTAAACTATCTAAGCATTTATTAGCAAAAACTCATTTGAAAAGAAAGATTACTACTTGAAAACATGAAAGTGATATTTGCAATGAAATAGGAGGGTAAGAAGAAAATAACTCCCCTTCAAGTAGGGTAGAGAGCACGTAGCATCCATCTTGGGAGAACTATCCTCCTATGATTAACCTCGTAATGCGCAGATTTCTCCCTTATTAATTTTGCACAAGCATCTTCCGGTGGTCGGAGACGATTAAGGTTCAGAATCCATTCTTGGGGTAGATAGTTAAAAATCAAAGTGAATTCGACCCCTCCCACTGCATGCTTTTTAGAAGTCCTTCCGGGAGGTTGTAGGCTGTTAAGTTTGAGTACCCATTCTAGAAGCCTACGGGATCCTGCAAACCCATGTAAAGAAAATACCTCCCGCACGCATGCAGGGTAAGAAAGGAATGAAATATAAACAACCTCTTACATAAAATGAATCAAGATATGCATCACATCCAATGAAATCAATTTTCGGTACCTCTATGAATTTATCACAATTATTTTCTACAAAAGATGCATCAAGAAACTCATCACAACCAATGAAATCCATTTTGGGTACCTCTATCAGTTTTTCACCGTCAATATCTGCATAGGATGTATCAAAAGATATGCTTCACAACCAATGAAATCAAATTTAGGTACCTCAATGGAATTTTCACAATTAGCATCCACATATGATATATCAAGAAATGTATCGCAACCCATGAAGTCAACCTCGGGTACCTCTATGAGTTTTTCACAATTAATATTCACATAAGATGTATCAAGAATTGTTTCATCTTTAACACAATCAGCAATAGGTACCTCAATGAATTTTTCTAAACAATGAGGAGAAATACTTACCTGATCGTGCTGAAGAATACCTGGAGGTTCTATAAGAGTAGATGTATCCATAGCCTTCTCTTGGTCAAGTAAGGGCTCCTCTTCAAACTCAGGTTCTGGTGGACATTCAACTAACTTAGGTGATTCTAGGATTCTTGCTTCCACCATGCAAGTTCCTACACTTTCTGGCTTGTCCTCTGAATCTTCTAATGTATCCATCACTGCTGGTGGTCCCTGGGGCTCAGTGCAATCCCCTACACCTATAGATTCATCTCCAGTGCATGCTTCATCAATCATATCTGCAACAACCATATTAGAAAAATTAGGACCAACAATAACACTATCATCACAAAATAAAAGATGAGAAGGGTCCTGTAGAGCTTCAGAATTGAATTCAAGGCTGTCACAAGCTTGTCTATCCATCTCCTCCGATGCCTCTGTCTCTATTGCATCGTCAACCTTATCTGAGCTAAAATCTCCTTCCACTATGTCAAGTGAAACTTCATCAGCAATTAACTCTGCCTCAACAGTCTCATCTCGAATACTCATGCTAATGCTAGGAGGATCCTCTCTGGGAAGCTGTGAGAAGGGTAAAAAGACTTTTGATTCCTCCTCTTGAGCTGAAAATTTTTAAAGTGAACTCTGAATAGGAATTTCAGGAGGAGTAACTGCTGTAGGTGCCCTGATTTTGATGATTTCTTCTTCTTCATCCACCAAAATTGCAAGATCAACTGAAGAAGGTCTTAGGCTTGCACTAGGGTCACCTTGAACTGATATAAAATCAACTCCGGGGTTGTTTTGAGTGGGGAAATAAGATGCTGGAAATTTTTTAGGAAAATCGGCATTTGAAGTGTTTAAACTTGAAACAACCTCTTCATTATTCCAAGTTAGTTCACAATCATACCCCTTAAGATTTTGAGTAGCTTGAGAAGGTGATTGGCTTGATCCTTGTGCTTGCATTAGATTCATTTTACAAACCAATTATTCAACGTGTCTCTCGATGTTTTGAAGCGAAGAATGTTGTGCACTTCGTTGTTGTATCATTTGTTGCATAATCTCCCCAAGCCTTTGTTGATGAGCCTCAAGCTCACTAGAATCCTCAAATTCTCCTTTATTGGCGTGGACCTCTTGTTGGTCTTGAAATGTAGCATTAGGTTGCTCAAAACTATAAGTAAGCTGTGAATTCTAAAAATCAAGTTGTTGGGACTGATCAAATGAATAATTGGGCTGCTGAAGTTGTTGAAAATTAGTTTGATAACTTGGTGGAGGTTGCTAAAAATTGTGACTCTGGAATTGCTGATCTGCTTGCTGAAAGTGTTGGTTGAAAGGTTGAAAATTCTGGGGCTGTGAAGATGCAAAATCTTGCTAAAAATTCTAGAATGGTTGCTGATAAACTTGTTGTGAAGGTTGCCATCCTTGCTGATCATAATGAAATGGTTGTTGGAAATCTTGGAAATTCTGCTGAAACTGCTGTTATGGCTACTGAAATGGTTGAAAATTTTGCTGAAAATTAGGATTGTAACCTTACTGAAAATTCTGGAATTGTGGTTGAAATTGCTATGATGGCTGATTGAAATGTTGATTTTGCTGAAAATTTGAGTGAGACTGCTGAAAATATTGGTTTTGCTGCTGAAACTGTTGACACGGTTGCTGGTAAGTAGATGAATAAGCATTTGTTCTTTATTGGCATTCCATTAGCTTCACCAAATATTTTAACTCCAACAATGAACTTTTGATCTCTATTTGTTCATTTGAAAACATTTTGAACTTGCAGTCCTATCACAAAACAAATAAAATGGCAGCAACCGTATACAAAAGATAAAGCAATCAAGAATAGAATCAAAGAATATAAATATTAAACACAAGCTCAAATTAAACAAACTCAACTAGTGATTCCCCGGCAATGGCGCCAAAAATTTGATGGACCCAAAATAGATGTCACGAATGTGGGTCTCAAATTTAGAAATTTATAAAGCTAAAAACCCTTTGGCTAACAAAGATTAAAATGTAGTAGAGGAGCCTCAGGTCGTATTTTTCCAAGGACTAGTTGAATGAATGTTTAACTCGAGCTTGCAGGTTTATTTGTCATTTGATGTTTTGGGTTTTCTAGATAAAATGGGGTTTTTGGCAATAAGAGGAAAAGATAATATGAAATAAACTGGAATGAACTCAACTAAGCATGGAATGAACTAAGGAAGTTGCAAGAACTAGACTTAACCTAGTGAAAGAACTAAGCACTTAAATTCAAATGACTGAATTGAAATTAAAGAACTAATTGCAGGAAATTAATTGCAGGGAATTAATTGCAAGGAAACTAATTGCAAGGAATTAAAACTAAGCAAAGGAATACTTGAAAATTTGACTTGGAGCGTAATTGGAACAAGCTAGAGCAATGTAAAGAAATACAAGTGCTTGGAGCAAAATTATCCTACTTAGAACATCAAATGTGTATACTTCCCTTCGCCATCACACAAAGGTTGAGTTAGAAACCCTCTAAACTCAAAAATCAGCGAAGCAAAGCTTCCTTGTTCAGTTTGCCTTTAACCTTTATGTTTTGCTCTCCCAGATCGGTCAACCGACCGATTAGGTCTTCCTCTGATCGGTCACTGGACCAATCAGAGTCGTCTCTGTCCAATCAACCCGATCGGTCAGAAGCTGAAATTTGCTTCCGGCTTTTTCCTCCTCGATTGGCCGAGCAACGATCGAGCTTGGAAACTCTCGATAGCCTTCAGAGAACCCATCCACAAGCTCCGATTGCATCCGCTTGATGAAAACAACAACTATCGATCGGAATCGCAGTGGTAGAGCACAGGCGACACCCTCGCCTGCACTTCCTCAGCTGTGGCGATTAGGATTAGCAAACTTAACTGAAATCTTACCTCCGCGATCTGAATTCTTGAAGACGAACAAATCTGATGGGTCGCGCGCGATCTAACAAAGAAAACGATGTCAAAATTGATGAAGAAACTCGATGAACTGATGAAGAATAGCGACTGCTGCGAAGACGCAACGACGACGCTGCGACCTGGGGAGATTAATTGCTTAAATACTTTGAAACGAACGGCTGAGATTGTTTAGGACTCATCCAACGGTCGGATCTTCTCCGATCTGAACCAAACTCCCCAGATCTTGATCAATGGTTCTGATCTACCTGTCCTTAGCTCGGATCAACCAGATCAGTGGCGGATGGCTCAGGTCCTCCTTTTTCTTGAATGGATGGTCTAGATCATCTTGAGCTTGATCCAACGGTCAGATTGCTTCTGATTTGGATGAAATTTTCAGATCTCGATCTGTGGTCATGATTGACTCTATCTTTGAACTCGAATTGATCAGAAGTTGACTGATGGCTCAGATCAAGCTGTACTATTGAATGGACGACTCATATTAACCCGCTGCTTAATCTCTTTGATCCGGATCCAATTCTGACTCAAGTTTGACCCAATCTGATCTAGGTCCAGGATCAATTGAAACCTACAAAAATGATATTCAAATTTAGTGCTAAAATATCTCAAATATACAAAGATTTGAATTAAAAGCTAAAATAGAGATAATTCATGAAACCTAATATAAATGCAAACTTAAGCATACAAAATGTGGATCAAACATGGATTTTAGACCCAAAATAATTAAACAAAATGGTAGTTATCACTCCTCGACCCAGTTACTGTTGATGCAGTCTGGCCCGGTTGTTGTTTTGGTGTTGACAACGATTTAAGTTTGGCTGAATGAATTCGGGTTAAGTCCAGGTGGATCGGGAGGTCGCACGCTGGCATGGGAAAAGACCTAGTGGGACTCTGCACACCTAGTAGGACTAGGTGAAGTGGAAAAGACCTAGTGGGACTAGGCATACCTAGTGGGACTAGGTGAAATCCTGGTGAGTGAAGCCGGGTCCTGGTGAGTAAAGCCAGGTGATTGAAATCCTAGTGAGTGAAGCTAGGTTGAAATCCTGGTGAGTGAAGCCGGGTCCTGGTGAGTGAAGCCATGTGATTGAAATCCTAGTGAGTGAAGCTAGGTTGAAATCCTAGTGAGTGAAGCCGGGTCCTGGTGAGTGAAGCCAGGTGATTGAAATCCTGGTGAGTGAAGCCAGGTCCTAGCTTGGGAAGCTAGGTTGGATGAAACCCTGGTGTGTGAAGCCAGGTCCTAGCTTGGGAAGCTAGGTTGGATGAAATCCTGGTGAGTGAAGTCAGATCCTAGTGAGTGAAGCTAGGTTGAATGAAGTCCCGGTGAGTGAAGCTGGGCATGGAGTCTTGGTCCGAGGGACTGAGCACGCGTCAGAGAGGGCTAGGGAGCTCGTTCTCTTGACTTAGGGTTGAATTGGAAGTCTCTGGATCGGTCTGGTGACCGATCAGGGAGATTGGCACGAACTCCTGTTGTGGATCGGTCTGGTGATCAATCCAGAGGAGGCTGATCGGTCTGGTGATCGATCAGGGAGAGAACAGAAAGGTTTATGGTGAGCTCCTGATCTTTCTGGTGAACGATCAGGGAGAGGTCAGTAGCCTTGGGGAGAAACTCTTGATCGGTCTGCTGGACCGATCAAATATCGCGGGTTCCTCACTATGACCGATCAGGATAGAGCCTGATCGGTCAGGGAGTGCTCTGATCGGTCCCCAGACCGATCAGGCCACAACCTGATCGGTCTGGTAACCGATCAGTGAGGTTTGGCCTGTGAAGGTTGGGAATCCCAGCACAGCTGTGGATCGGTCCGGTGACCGATCCACGCTCTGTGATCGGTCAGGGTGATCGATCACAAAGAGTCCACGATTTCCAGTTTCTCACTGTGGACCGATCAGGCTGGAGCCTGATCAGTTAGGGCTAACCCTGATCGGTCCGGTGACCGATCAGGGTCCTCTCTGATCAGTCTGGTGACCGATCAGAAGCTAAACGTTAATTTGAAATCGCTGTCAGACTTCTGATCGCGTCTGCGTTTTCTCTGCTACCTGCTGATATTATGTGATATTGTTTGATATGCATTTGCTAAGCTTCTGTTGGAGTGTGCAGGATTTACAGGGATGATTCAAACAATGGAGGATAGTCAAATGGGACTTTCCATTGAGCAGGTTTGGATGGATTCTCTTCTCAGCTTTCAACGGCTTCTGAGGAGCGGCTGGCGACTGACGGAGGCTCAGCTGAAGGGGTCTTCAGCGGACTGAGTGCGCAGGGACCTCAATGGGTTCAGGCTGTGCTCAGAGGATGTTGACGAGACTTGGCGACGAGGAGAAGAGGCTTAAGACAAAGCTGGAAGCAGAGAAGCGACAAGGAAGAACAGACAGAAAACTTGAGGAGTTTTGGCTGTGGTGTTTGTGTACTCTCTGTTGCTTTGTGCTTGAGTGTTCTTATCACATCCTTGTGAGCTTTCCTTCTCAAGTGTCTCGTGAGCTTAACTTGTATCCATATGTGAGACAGCTTGTGGAGAGGTTTCTCCACCGAGAAGGAGGCGTTTGATATCCGGGGTTCACCGGGGCTTGATCTGCAGACGATCAAGGGATCGCCCACCTCACGGGCACGCCAAGGAGTAGGGGCAAGTTATCCTCGAACCTTGTACATCGCGTGTTAGCGTCGGTTTGCTTTCCCTATGTTTTTGTTTGCTATTCTTCATTTCTGCTTCTGTGTTTTTGCTTCCGCTGCTACTAACCCTGATCGCAGAAGTTTGCAAAGAACAAGCATTTTAGTGTCTGGCTACATTCACCCCCCCTCTCTAGCCATCCAAGCACCAACAGCTACCTCCAATGTGATCTAGCTTTATCTTGAATCCTCTGAGGATTTCCCGATTAACGACTTCGGCTTGGCCATTGCCCTGAGGGTACGCGACCAACGTGAAGGCTTGGCAAATACCTAGTCCCTCGCACCATTCTTTGAGTTTATGCCCGACAAACTGCCTTCCATTATCTGACACTAGCTTGTGAGGGATGTCATATCTGCAGAAAATATCCTTCCATAGGATCTTTATCACAGTGGCCTCCGTGATGTGTGCCAGAGATTTAACTTCCACCCATTTGGAGAGATAGTCCACGAGAACTAGCAGGAACTTCTTTTGCTGAGGTCCGATGGGAAATGGGCCTATAATGTCAGTTCTCCACTGATCGAATGGGCAAAACACTGTGGAGCCTCACAGGGGCTCGGTCGGTCGATGAGTCACATGTTGATGTTTCTGGCAGGCCTCGCATCTGACCATGAACTTGACAGCGCCGGCCTGCAGAGTGGGCTAAAAGTACCCTGCCAGGATAATCTTCCTAGATAGAGACCTCCTCCCAATGTGGCTTCCGCAAATGCCTTCATGTACTTCTCGCATCACATAGTCAACTTCCTCTGGCCCGATACATTGAGGAGTGGTCGGGCAAAGGCACTCCTGTATAGTTGATCTCTGACTAATGTGAATCTGGAAGCCCGGCTGCGGAATAGTCGGACTCCTTAGTCCATGCTTGGAGTGTTCCCGCTGCGTAGGAACTCCACATATGGATCCCTCCAATCAACTACAGTATTGCCTTCCGCCTCTTCTCCAATCTGAGCTACAGTCTCTTCAAGGGCACTAGGTTCATCTAGTTGCCAGGCCGAGATGGAGCTAGCCAACTTGGCTAGCTCATCTGTCTTGACATTGTCTGTCTGGGAGATCTTCTGCAGAGTAACCTCTGTGAAAGAAGCTTTTAGTTGCTCATAGAGGGCTACATACCTCTGTAGGTGTTCACACTTTATTTCAAAGTCACCCTTTATTTGTTGTGCCACAAGCTGAGAGTCTGAATGTACAACGACCCGAGCAGCTCCCACATGCTTGGCTGCTTGCAGGCCTGCTAGGAGCGCCTCGTATTCAGCTTCATTATTGGTGACTTTGAAGTGGAGTCGAATGGATAAATGTAATGTATCCCCTCGGGGGGAGACCATTAACACTCCGACTCCGCTATGTTTGTTGTTGGAAGACCCGTCTACATAGATCTTCCAGACTCCTTCGGCTTCGGGCTCAGGGATAGACTTGAGCATGAAATCCGAAAGGGCCTACGCCTTGATGGCAGTAGGAGGCTGATACTCAATTCCATACTCGCTCAGCTCCGTAGTCCACTTGATTAGTCGACCCAAGGCTTCCATATTAGTGAGAATTCTTCCCAGCGAGCTGTTGGTGAGAACCACAATCGGGTGTGCTAGGAAATATGGCCTAAGCCTCCAAGCCATTAGGTCCAGAGCGTAGGCCAACTTCTCCATCATGGTATAGCGTGTCTCTGCATCTTTCAAGAGGTGTCCGAAGAAGTAGACTGGGTACTGCACCGTGCCTTCCTCTCGAATGAGTGCAGAGCCCACTGCTTGCTCAGCCGCGGGCAGGTAGACGAACAAGGTCTCTCCTTCCACTGGCATATAAAGGATAGGGAGCTCCGCTAAGTATGCTTTCAGATCTGTGAATGCCTTCTCACACTGGTCGTCCCAGTCAAACTTGACTGCCTTTCTCATAATCTTGAAGAAGGGCAGGATCCTATCGGCAGACTTGGAGATGAACCTAGACAGAGCTGTAATCCTATCGTTCAACCTCTATACCTCCCTGAAGTTGCGAGGAGAGGGCATATCAAGGATGGCCTTCACCTTATCAGCATTGGCCTCAATTCTCCTCTCTGTCACTATGTAACCTAAGAACCGACCGCTCTTTACCCCGAACAAACACTTGGTCGGGTTCAACTTCAGCCGGTTAGCCCTCAGAGTGACGAAGGTCTCTTCTAGGACAGCTACCATATCCTTGCCCTTGTTGGTCTTGACCAGGATGTCATCTACATAGACTTCAATGTTCCTCCCGATCTAATGCCTGAAGACCTTGTCCATCATGCCCTAGTAGGTTGCCCCGGCGTTGCGCAATCCGAAAGGCATGACATTATAGCAATATGTGTCATCTACTGTCACAAAGCTGACTTTTTATTGGTCTTCAAGCGCAAGAGGAACCTGGTGGTAGCCCTGGTAGGTAGGCGTCCAGCATGGAAATGAACTCACAACCAGAGGTAGAATCTACTAGTCTATCTATACGAGGCAGAGGGTAGCAGTCTTTAGGGCAGGCTTTATTGAGATCTCAAAAGTCAATATACACCCGTCATTTATCCCCGAGCTTAGGGACAAGAACTATATTGGCTAACCAAGTCGGGAATTGAACTTCTCTGATGTGGCCAGCTTTTAGCAACTTGGTGACTTCCTCTCTGATAGCCTTGTCCTGCTCGGGTGCAAAATGTCTTCGTCTCTATTTTCCTGGTCGAGCCCCAGGGGTCACATGCAAATGATGCATGGCCAAGGTTGGGGGACTCCTTGAATCTCCACAGTAGCCCAAGCGAACACATCCTGATGACTCTGCAAGCAGACGATCAGCCAGCTTCTCAACTCCAGTGGGAGGTCAGCAGCAATCTTTGTAACTCCCTCCGTCTGGTGAGGGTGTATTTGGACTTCTTCACTCTCGACCTCCCTCCATTCTTCTCTAGATCCTTCCTCCTCTCGAGGGTTGGAGAGATCAACTTGCAAAGTTTCTTTAGCCTTCAGGTTCTTCCGGGTTTCCGACCTGACCTCCCTGCTGTAACATCGTCGGGAAGCCAGCTGGTCTCCCTTGATCTCGGCTACTTGATCGCCCACCGGGAACTTGATCTTTTGGTGGTAGACTGAGACCACCGCCTGGAACACACTGAGCGTGGGACGTCCAAGGATAGAGTTGTAGGAGGAGGGTGTATACACGACCAGGAAGGGAGTCCTCCTCGTCCGCTCCAGCGTATCATCTCCCAATGACAAAGATAGAGAAATCTGGCCTATTGGCTGCACCCGATACCCTATGAAGTCGAAGAGTGGAGTGGATATCGACCACAACTCGTCTTCGTCGATTTGCATCTGGTCCAGGGTTGCCTTATACAGGATGTTTACAGAACTACCTGTATCCACAAAGGCACGCTTAACTTCATAATCATCTATGCGTGGGAGAATTACCAAGGCATCCTCGTGAGGCGTCTCCACGTCCTCCACATCATCTAGATCGAATGAGATGACAGGGCCTCAGCGCTGGCTACTACTCATCCTGATGGAATTCTCCAGCTGTCGGGTATGAGCTTTCCTTGCCCGGTTCGAATCTCCTCCGGTTGGACCCCCAGAGATCACTCCTATGTGGCCCGAAGGAGGGCCTCACATAGGAGCCTTGCCTTTCCTGGGGTCTCGCTCAGGAGAGGGGGATCGACGAGGCGTCACCTCCCGGCTTCTCCCCCTAGAACGTGATCAGGATGGTCGCCAGGGTCCTTCACCTCCTGATGGCCGCTCGCAAGGAGAAAGACTCCTTCTCGGGGATCTCTAGCGATACCCCATCTTCCTCCATCGATTCCGGGGCTTGCTATCTGTTTCCTCCGTCATCCTCTTCTTCAAAGCGTGGTACTCTTCTGTGGAGTGCGTGGTACTGTCATGAAAATCACAGTACCTCTTTGGCGGTTCGGGTTCTTGAATGTCCACCGTCTCTACGAGCCTTTTCTTACCTGTCCAGTGATCCCTCTCAGACCGAGAGTCTTTTGCCCGGATTGGTCCTGGTGGTTCCTTTCTCTCCGACCGGATCGGGATCGGCACCAGAGCTCCGGCTGGTTCTTTACGGTGGGCCTGCTGCACTTCCTCGACATTGACATGCTTAACTGAGCGCCCCAGCAAGTCATCAAGCTAGTTGGCGGCTTCTTCACCAATAATCGAAAGAAGTCTCCCTCGGAGAGACCCTGAGTGATGGCGCTGACCAGGATCTCCGATATCGCGGTTGGCACATCCTGCACAACTCGATTGAACCTCTGTATGTAATCATTCAGAGGTTCTTTCGCCTTCTGCTTGAGGGCGAAGAAATTCAGCGTCGTCTTCTGGTAGCGACGGTTGCTTGCAAAGTGATGCAAGAACGTGGTTCTAAACTCCAGAAAAGAGTTTATAGAACCCTGCGGAAGTCTTTGGAACCATCTCTGAGCGCCTCCCGACAATGTGTTCAAGAATACTCGGCACTTAACACCGTCTGTATACTAGTGCAAAAGGGTCACGTTCCTGAATTTGCAAGCGTGATCCTCAGGGTCCGTCTTGTTAGGATCGATTCCGTACGCTAGAGGGGGGTGAATAGTATTTCTCGGATCTTTCTTGTACCTGCGTTGTTAGTTGCACAGCGGAAACAATAATAAAGAGAACAAACAACGCTAACAAGTAGAATTTACTTGGTATCCACCCCGGTCGGGTGACTAATCTAAGAATCCGTCGGTGGATCACTCCCCGGATAACCTCCGGCTAGCCCTCGTCGCTCCTTGTGCGTGGAGAAACCTCACCACAACACCTTGAGAACCTCTGAGCACGAAGACTATTGTTTGGTCCTTAACCAATACCAAACTTGTCAAGAATCTCAGCCCCCACGAAGTCCTCTTTAAATAGGACTCGGGTTGAAACCCTCGCTACCAGTCGACTGCCCCCAGGGCAGTCGACTGGTGCCAGCCAAATTCAACCGTTGCACCTCAACGTTCGAATCCTCAGCCAGCTCACCAGCCACTACCAGTCGACTGCGACTGGTCCCAGGGCTGAGACCTTTCTGTGAGTTCCATCAGTCGACTGCCCCCAGGTCAATCGACTGGTCTACTCACCCACCTAAGGTTACCCTTCTTGAGTACATTCCACTCCGCACTCAAACCCTAGGATTTCCCGAGTACAATCACACTATACTCGACCCTCACGACTCGACTGACTCCTCCTCCGCAGCCTCGACTGTTGCTTTCGCGCCCTCTTCATCTTCGGCTCCCGTCCCTCGGATGCACGCAAGCCTCCAGCTTGCCTCCATGTCATCCTTCACGCATGCCTCGAAGTCTGCTCTCATCAGCTCATCGTCCCTGCTCTCCAAGGTCCCTCGGATGCGCACGCAAGCCTCCAGCTTGCCTCCATGCCATCCTTCACCGTACCGAGACCATCCAGTCAAGTCCATATGTGTAACCTGTACAACCTACACACTCAGCATACACATATAAGTATACAAGGGTAAACCTAACTTAAACCATTTGCCCAAATATCAAAACCTATGGTCACTCCGGACCATCTTGGGGCCGATTGCTCCAACAATCTCCCCCTTTTTGATGTTTGACAATCCGTTTAAGTTAGGGAAAACAAAATAGTAGTCAATGGCAAAAACGATGCATATGCAATGCAACAATGGATCCTATCCCAAGGCATCCCACACCTAACCATCCAAGTTAGGACTTTTTCACACCTAGCCCTCCAAGCTAGGTTTTTCCACCACCTAACCCTCCAAGTTAGGAATTTCTATAAAATGGTCAAAAATGGGTTTTTTAAAGCTTCTACCAAGCTCCCGTTATATTGGACTTACAAAGGCTTTTTAAGAACCTCTCCCAGGTTCCCCTTACGCCGAGAATGGAGCAACAATGCTCCCCCTTAAACTCAGCTCACCCTAAACCTAGGGTTTCTAGCAAAGGTAAGTTTGGTTTCCCAACTTAAACCCAAACTTCTCCCCCTTTGCCATATATCAAAAAGACCCCAATAATATCCCAATTATTGGTTCTTTTAATCCCTAATGGTCCTAAACACAGTGTACTAACCCCCTATACACTTGTTTTACACCATTTGGACATCAAACCAGCTGCTGATACACAAATCAGCCCTGGGCAGTCGACTGCCAAAATGGTCAGTCGACTGATACTCTGATAATTAGTTTTCTGGCCGAATTTCAAAAACGCGCCAGAAATTCCACAATTCTCCCAAAATTCCCAAATTTCGTGGAGAACTTTGTGGTACCCATATCTACTTAGGAAAAATACATTTCACCATGTATCTATCACCATTCCCAAGTTGGACACAAAACCCAAAAAATTTCTATGAAAATCTCCCCCTTAACCTATGCCTTTTCCAAATTTTCACTCTACCAAGGTTAAGTTCTACCCAACTTAACACCCTAACACCATGTTGAGTTATACCCAACCCAACACCCGAGTTCTTCTCCCTTGGACACCATTAAAGGCTTGCTCCCAAGTAAGCTTACCCCTAGTGCCAAAACGAACTCAACTAAACCTTGAAAATGTTTAAAAAGGTTGCAAGCACATTTGCTAGGATATACCCTTTATAATTCCATGAAAAATACAAGTGTGCTTGACTTTTGGTACAATCTAATTTCCTTAAAGATTTGACATTTGTATCAACCTTCAAATATATCTCTAATTCCATGTGTTTGTTAAAGCTAACCATCATAATTAAACACATGGAATTGTCCTCAATTCATTTCCTTATCCATATCCTTAATATGCTGAAAGTTTCCCCCTTTTAATCTCTAAACCCTAGATACACAACAGAAACTTATCAAACATCCTTGAATTTTCCATATGGCCTCATTTCATATAATCACCATTAACCCATGAGGCACACCTTTACTCAACCAGTATCATCAAGGATTTTAATTTAGACATCATATTTTATCATCCAATAGTCATTTTCCTATTTCAGCCTACAGACCAGTCGACTGCCCCTGTGGCAGCCGACTCCCAAAACTCACAGAATGTTTCTGGGCTCTTACCAGTCGACTGCCCCTAGGGCAGTCGACTGATACCTGAATTTCAGGTTTCCCAGCCCAATTTCAGTAATCCCTAAATAATTCCATAAATCTCCAAAAATTATGAAATTTCGTGGGGAGATTTGTGGGGCCAATGTCTACTTGGGAAAAATATGTTTCCAAATAGATGTACTCCAGATCCCATGTTTGGCACGAAACTCTAATTTCTCTAGATTGTATCATTTTAACTCTTCCAAAAGTTCTAACATAGGCTTCTCCTTGATGTATTTCCTCATTTCTGACCATGATACATTTCTGTCATTGAGTTATATGGTGTTCACACATCAAAATCTAATTTTACCCAATACACCCTTATTTTCACCATTTTCTCACTAAAACTCTATCTAGTGTGCCAAAACCTAAGATTAAGACTTAGCCAAGTCTTCCAACCCTTTTTGGTACATTTCACCTAATTTCCTAGGAGAGAATCTATTGAGATCCATTTACCATGGACCCCAAAGGCTCCTAGAGCTCCCCCTTGAGCTCTTAGCCCAGCCACCTCCCTAGGTGACTCAATCCATACTAGACCACACCGGTGTGCCACCGGTGATTCTTGGCCTACAAATTGGATCTTCTTAACCTTGGACACCTTGTCCTTGGTTAAGTCACCCTTTCTACCTTTGGATGGAACCCACTTGCCATCCTTGAACTTACCCTCCATTCCATGATTATATGTCTTCCCAGCATATTTCTTTCCATCTACCTTGGAGGTCTTAGACCGGTATCCCAAGCCCGATCTATCATAGTTGGGTTTTAAGCTACCCAACACCATGTCTAAGCCCTTAGATCCAATCGTGAATCTTTCTAGGGTCTTTTTTAATGTATCAAGCCTTGCCCTCAAAGCTTGATTTTCCCTTTCCAAATTTCTAACCTTTGGATCCATGTGTCCATCATGGACATTCCTAGGCCTAACCTCCTTTCTAGGCACATTCCTTCCATTCTTAGGATTAGTGTCATAATCCTTAGGACTAGAGGTCTTGGGTCTATTATTATGCATGTTTTTCTTAGGGTTGTGTTCTACCTTGTTAACCATAGTCCTATCATTATATCTAAATCCGAAGTTGTGCACCATTAAGCATTTTTCATGAAAACTAGTATGCATGGATGAACGATTAATTCTATTTTTATCATGGATAGAGGAACTTAAACATGAATTACATTTTAGCTTAGGGTTAGGAATTACCTCCCTTACCCTTGTAGTCCCTCCTTGTTGTGAGCTTCTTTTCTTTCTCTCCTCCTTCTCCCATCTTCTCAAATTCTCCATCTTCTTTAGTTCTCCTTTCCTTGGACACTTAGTATGAAAGTGCCCCAGCTCTCCACATGTGTAGCATCGGATTTTCTTCTTCTTAGCTTGGGCTTCTCCATTCCTACAACCCATATTAGATTTAAATTGAAAGACCTTGGGTTTAGGAATTACCTCCTCTTTACCTTTTGGGTACTTATCCTTATAGTGCCCCTTTTCATTGCACCCAAAGCATGTGATGTGCTCTTTCTTCTTTGCTTTGGTGGAGGTGGAGGCTAGGTTGACTTCTTCAACCTTGGAAGAGGTGGATGCTTCTTCTTGATCCGGGATTGATGAGGGTCTCTCCTCCCCCTCAATTTTTGAAGTTGATACCTCCTCTTCTTCTCTTGAGGAGGTTGATGATCTTTCACTTAATTCCTCCTCTTCACTTGAAGAAATTGACACTTCACTTGATGATGTGGATGATTCATTTCTCTCCTTTTCTTGAATCATGGAGCTCACTTCATTGGAATCTTCTATTGGTTGAGCTTGGATGATGTTCTTTGAAAATCTTCTATTTTGTTCCACAATTCATGCGCATTTTCATATGCACCTACACCACTCAAGACATTGTTAGGCAAAACATTTATTAATACATCAATTACCTTCTTGTTTGCCCTTGCTAGGTCTTGTTGTTCTTGATTCCAATACCTAGGCCTAAGCCTTTTCTCGTGCTTATCCTTTGGAATTTCATAGGTTTCTTCAAGCACCACCATACACTTCCACTCCATTCCAAACCAATTTTTCATCCTCGCCCGCCAATAGTCGAAATCTTCATGATCGTAGGGCGGCGGAGTGTAGATGTCGTCCCCCAACTTATCTTCCATCTTCTCATCTCCTCTAGCATTTGCTCCTTTGGCGATTAGTCCAATAAAAGCGGTCCTTCGCTCTGGTACCAATTGTTAGGATCGATTCCGTACGCTAGAGAGGGTGAATAGCGTTTCTCGGATCTTTCTTGTACCTGCGTTGTTAGTTGCACAGCGGAAATAATAATAAAGAGAACAAACAACGCTAACAAGTAGAATTTACTTGGTATCCACCCCGGCCGGGTGACTAATCCAAGAATCCGTCGGTGGATCACTCCCCGGATAACCTCTGGCTAGCCCTCGTCGCTCCTTGTGGGTGGAGAAACCTCACCACAACACCTTGAGAACCTCTGAGCACGAAGACTACTGTTTGGTCCTTAACCAAGACCAAACTCGTCAAGAATCTCAGCCCCCACGACGTTCTCTTTAAATAGGACTCGGGCTGAAACCCTCGCTACCAGTCGACTGCCCCCAGGGCAGTCGACTGGTGTCAGCCAAATTCGACCGTTGCACCTCAACGTTCGAATCCTCAGCCAGCTCACCAGCCACTACCAGTTGACTGCCCCCACTGGTCCCAGGGCTGAGACCTTTCTGTGAGTTCCATCAGTCGATTGCCCTCAGTCCAGTCGACTGGTCTACTCACCCACCTAAGGTTACCCTTCCTGAGTACATTCCACTCCGCACTCAAACCCTAGGATTTCCCGAGTACAATCACACTGTACTCGACCCTCACGACTCGACTGACTCCTCCGCAGCCTCGACTGTTGCTTTCGCGCCCTCTTCATCTTCGGCCCCCATCCCTCGGATGCACGCAAGCCTCCAGCTTGCCTCCATGTCATCCTTCACGCATGCCTCGAAGTCCGCGCCCATCAGCTCATCGTCCCTGCTCTCCAAGGTCCCTCGGATGCGCACGCAAGCCTCCATCTTGCCTCCATGCCATCCTTCACCGTACCGAGGCCGTCCAGTCAAGTCTATATGTATAACCTGTACAACCTGCACACTCAACATACACATATAAGTATACAAGGGTAAACCTAACTTAAACCCTTTGCCCAAACATCAAAACTTATGTTCACTCCGGACCATCTTGGGGCTGATTGCTCCAACAATCTCCCCCTTTTTGATGTTTGGCAATCCGTTTAAGTTAGGGAAAACAAAATAGTAGTCAATGGCAAAAACGATGCATATGCAATGCAACAATGGATCCTATCTCAAGGCATCCCATACCTAACCATCCAAGTTAGGACTTTTTCACACCTAGCCTTCCAAGCTAGGATTTTCCGCCACCTAACCCTCCAAGTTAGGAATTTCTACAAAATGGTCAAAAATGGATTTTTTAAAGCTTCTACCAAGCTCCCCCTATATTGGACTTACAAAGGCTTTTTAAGAACCTCTCTCAGGTTCCCCTTACGCCGAGAATGGAGCAACCATGCTCCCCCTTAAACTCAGCTCAACCTAAACCTAGGGTTTCTAGCAAAGATAAGTTTGGTTTCCCAACATAAACCCAAACTTCTCCCCCTTTGCCATACATCAAAAAGACCCCAATAATATCCCAATTATTGGTTCTTTTAATCCCTAATGGTCCTAAACACAGTGTACTAACCCCCTATACACTTGTTTTACACCATTTGGATACCAAACCAGCTGCTGATAAACAAATCAGCCCTGGGCAGTCGACTGCCAAAATGGTCAGTCGACTGATACTCTGATAATTAGTTTTCTGGCCGAATTTCAGAAACGCGCCAAAAATTCCACAATTCTCCAAAAATTCCCAAATTTCGTGGAGAACTTTGTGGTACCCATACCTACTTGGGAAAAATACATTTCACCATGTATCTATCACCGTTCCCAAGTTGGACACAAAACCCAAAAATTTTCTATGAAAATTAAGGCACCTAGGAGGCAACCTCCCCCTTAACCTATGTCTTTTCTAAATTTTCACTCTACCAAGGTTAAGTTCTACCCAACTTAACACCCTAACACCATGTTGAGTTATACCCAACCCAACACCCGAGTTCTTCTCCCTTGGACACCATTAAAGGCTTGCTCCCAAGAAACCTTACCCCTAGTGCCAAAACGAACTCAACTAAACCTTGAAAATGTTTAAAAAGGTTGCAAGCACATTTGCTAGGATATACCCTTTATAATTCCATGAAAAATACAAGTGTGCTTGACTTTTGGTACAATCTAATTTCTTTAAAGATTTAACATTTGTATCAACCTTCAAATATATCTCTAATTCCATGTGTTTGTTAAAGCTAACTATCATAATTAAACACATGGAATTGTCCTCAATTCATTTCCTTATCCATATCCTTAATATACTGAAAGTTTCCCCCTTTTTATCTCTAAACCCTAGATACACGAGAAACTTATCAAACTTCCTTGAATTTTTCATATGGTCTCATTTCATATAATTACCATTAACCCATGAGGCACACCTTTACTCAACCAGTATCATCAAGGATTTTAATTTAGACATCATATTCTATCATCCAATAGTCATTTTCCTATTTCAGCCTACAGACCAGTCGACTGCCCCTATGGCAGTCGACTCCCAAAACTCACAGAATGTTTCTGGGCTCTTACCAGTCGACTGCCCTAGGGGCAGTCGACTGATACCTGAATTTCAGGTTTTCCAGTCGAATTTCAGTAATTCCTAAATAATTCCATAAATCTCCAAAAATTATGAAATTTCGTGGGGAGATTTGTGGGGCCAATGTCTATTTGGGAAAAATATGTTTCCAAATAGATGTACTCCAGATCCCAAGTTTAGCATGAAACTCTAATTTCTCTAGATTGTATCATTTTAACTCTTCCAAAAGTTCTAACTTAGGCTTCTCCTTGATGTATTTCCTCATTTCTGACCATGATGTATTTCTATCATTGAGTTATATGGTGTTCACACATCAAAATCTAATTTTACCCAATACACCCTTATTTTCACCATTTTCTCCCTAAAACTCCATCTAGTGTGCCAAAACCTAAGATTAAGACTTAGCCAAGTCTTCCAACCCTTTTTGGTACATTTCACCTAATTTCCTAGGAGAGAATCTATTGAGATCCATTTACCATGGACCCCAAAGGTTTCTAGAGCTCCCCCTTGAGCTCTTAGTCCTAGCCACCTCCCTAGGTGACTCAATCCATACTAGACCACACCGATGTGCCGCCAGTGATTCTTGGCCTTCAAATTGGACCTTCTTAACCTTGGACACCTTGTCCTTGGTTAAGTCACCCTTTCTACCTTTGGATGGCACCCACTTGCCATCCTTGAACTTACCCTCCATTCCATGATTATATGTCTTCCCAGCATATTTCTTTCCATCTACCTTGGAGGTCTTAGACCGGTATCTCAAGCCCGATCTATCATAGTTGGGTTTTAAGCTACCCAACACCATGTCTAAGCCCTTAGATCCAATCGTGAATCTTTCTAGGGTCTTTTCTAATGTATTAAGCCTTGCCCTCAAGGCTTGATTTTCCCTTTCCAAATTTCTAACCTTTGGATCCATGTGTCCATCATGGACATTCCTAGGCTTAACCTCCTTTATAGGCACATTCCTTCCCTTCTTGGGATTAGTGTCATGATCCTTAGGTCTAAAGGTCTTGGGTCTATTATTATGCATGCTTTTCTTAGGGTTGTGTTCTACCTTGTTAACTATAGTCCTATCATTATATCTAAATCCGAAGTTATGCACCATTAAACATTTTTCATGAAAACTAGCATGCATGGATGAATGATTAATTCTATTTTTATCATGGATAGAGGAACTTAAACATGAATTACATTTTAGCTTAGGGTTAGGAATTACCTCCCTTACCCTTGTAGTCCCTCCTTGTTGTGAACTTCTTTTCTTTCTCTCCTCCTTCTCCCATCTTCTCAAATTCTCCATCTTCTTTAGTTCTCCTTTCCTTGGACACTTAGTATGAAAGTGCCCCAGCTCTCCACATGTGAAGCATCGGATTTTCTTCTTCTTAGCTTAGGCTTCTCCATTCCTACAACCCATATTAGATTTAAATTGAAAGGCCTTGGGTTTAGGAATTACCTCATCTTTACCTTTTGGGCACTTATCCTTATAGTGCCCCTTTTCATTGCACCCAAAGCATGTGATGTGCTCTTTCTTCTTTGCTTTGGTAGAGGTGGAGGCTAGGTTGACTTCTTCAACCTTGGAAGAGGTGGATGCTTCTTCTTGATCCGGGATTGATGAGGGTCTCTCCTCCCCCTCAATTTTTGAAGTTGATACCTCCTCTTCTTCTCTTGAGGAGGTTGATGATCTTTCACTTAATTCCTCCTCTTCACTTGAAGAAATTGACACTTCACTTAATGATGTGGATGATTCATTTCTCTCCTTTTCTTGAATCATGGAGCTCACTTCATTGGAATCTTCTATTGGTTGAGCTTGGATGATGTTCTTATGAAAATCTTCTATTTTGTTCCACAATTCATGCGCATTTTCATATGCCCCTACACCACTCAAGACATTGTTAGGCAAAACATTTATTAATACATCAATTACCTTCTTGTTTGCCCTTGCTAGGTCTTGTTGTTCTTGATTCCAATACCTAGGCCTAAGCCTTTTCCCATGCTTATCCTTTGGAATTTCATAGGTTTCTTCAAGCACCACCATACACTCCCACTCCATTCCAAACCAATTTTTCATCCTCGCCCGCCAATAGTCGAAATCTTCATGATCGTAGGGCGGCGGAGTATAGATGTCGTCCCCCAACTTATCTTCCATCTTCTCTTCTCCTCTAGCATTTGCTCCTTTGGCGATTAGTCCAATAAGAGCTGTCCTTCGCTCTGGTATCAATTGTTAGGATCGATTCCGTACGCTAGAGGGGGTGAATAGCGTTTCTCGGATCATTCTTGTACCTGCGTTGTTAGTTGCATAGCGGAAACAATAATAAAGAGAACAAACAACGCTAACAAGTAGAATTTACTTGGTATCCACCCCGGCCGGGTGACCAATCCAAGAATCCGTCGGTGGATCACTTCCCGGATAACCTCCGGCTAGCCCTCGTCGCTCCTTGTGGGTCGAGAAACCTCACCACAACACCTTGAGAACCTCTGAGCACGAAGACTACTGTTTGGTCCTTAACCAAGACCAAACTCGTCAAGAATCTCAGCCCCCATGAAGTCCTCTTTAAATAGGACTCGGGCTGAAACCCTCGCTACCAGTCGACTGCCCCCAGGGCAGTCGACTGGTGCCAGCCAAATTCGACCGTTGCACCTCAACGTTCGAATCCTCAGCCAGCTCACCAGCCACTACCAGTCGACTGCCCCCAGGGCAGTCGACTGGTCCCAGGGCTTAGACCTTTTTGTGAGTTCCATCAGTCGACTGCCCTCAGTCCAGTCGACTGGTCTACTCACCCACCTAAGGTTACCCTTCCTGAGTACATTCCACTCTGCACTCAAACCCTATGATTTCCCGAGTACAATCACACTGTACTCGACCCTCACGACTCGACTGACTCCTCCTCCGCAACCTCGACTGTTGCTTTCGCGCCCTCTTCATCTTCGGCCCCCATCCCTCGGATGCACGCAAGCCTCCAGCTTGCCTCCATGCCATCCTTCATGCATGCCTCGAAGTCCATGCCCATCAGCTCATCGTCCCTGCTCTTCAAGGTCCCTCAGATGCGCACGCAAGGCTCCAGCTTGCCTCCATGCCATCCTTCACCATACCGAGGTCGTCCAGTCAAGTCCATATGTGTAACCTGTACAACTTGCACACTCAACATACACATATAAGTATACAAGGGTAAACCTAATTTAAACCCTTTGCCCAAACATCAAAACCTATGGTCACTCCGGACCATCTTGGGGCCGATTGCTCCAACACGTCTTCCCATCGTAGTCGGCAATTCCAGGCCTGCGGAATTGCTTCGGCATAGTATCTTCCAATATCTCCAGTGAGAAAGGGATAGAGGGTGCCTTTTGGAAGGTCTTAGGTTCCTCCCTCTTCCATAGTCCTTCCTCTTGCCTCAGTGCGCTGGAGGCTATTGAGTTGGTCTTTTCCAAATCTCCCAGAGAATCCAGCCGGTATATTAGAATTGCTCCAGCGTGTCCCACCAGTGGTGAGACAAAACTCCTTTGTTGAGGATACGAGGTGGAGATCCTGGGGATCTCCCCTTGTCCAGAAGCCACTCTCTATGAGGCAACATGCTCGATTTGGTGCTGTTCGAGCGCGCCTTTAACAGCGTTAGCCACCAGGCGATCCAATTCCTCTTTCGTCAGAACGATGGGTTGTCCCTCCGACTCTGCCATTGGTGCTCCTTCTGGTGCTTTGATTGATGTTTGCCATAGACGGCGCCAAATTTGTTCCAGAAGGAATCGACACGGATGACCAATCACTAGAGTCCAGCTCACGAGGATGATAACGAAAGGGAATGAGCTCTCACCCTGCGAGATTAACACGAGCGTTAATGGGAACACACCGGAGATTTTCCGACGGAGCCCACTCCGACGCTCAAGTCATCACTCGAGTATGTGGAAGGAAAAGAACTAAGGAGTAGTATAAGTAAGATGAGCATAACCCCTTTACCTGGGGGGTTGGAATACCTTATATACCTGAGGCGGTGGTCACACGTGTCCCTGTTGGAACTCGGATGGCTAGAGAGGGGGGGTGAATATAGCCAGACACAATTTCTTTCAGCTTTTCAAATCATTCTGCACTTCAAGAGTTAGGCAGCGGAAACAAACAACACAAGTGCAGAAACAGAAATAACAAACAGAAATCAAAACAAACACAGCAAACCAGATGACACAGCGATGTACAAGGTTCGGGGATAACTTGCCCCTACTCTTTGGCGTGCCCGTAAGGTGGGCGATCCCTTGATCATCGGCAGATCAAGCCCCGGTGACCCGGATAAAACAGCGCCTCCTTCTCGGTGGAGAAACCTCTCCACAAGCTTCTCAATATGATACAAGGTAAGCTCACGAGACTAAGGAGGAACCTCTCACAAGACAGTAGCAAGAAAGCTCAAGAGAGAAGCTACACAAGGAGCACAACAACAATACCAGTGAAACCCACAGCCACACTTGCTTGTTTTCCTGTTCATTCTTGTCGCCTCCTCTGCTTCTCATCTTCCTCTTAAGCTCCTGCTTCATCGCCAGGCTCCATCAGCATCCCCTGACCTGAACCCACTGACCTCCCTGAGCACTCAGTCCACTGAAGTCCCTCTCCAGCTGAGCCTCCGTCAGTCGCCAGCCATGCCTCAGATGCTGTTGAAACCTGAGAAGGAGAAACAAACAAACCTGCTCCAGGGAAAGCCTCCCATTGACCCTCCTTGAGTGTTTGAATCACCTGCACACTCCAACAGAGGCTTAGCAATGCATATCAAATGAAATCAGCAATGTATCAGGCATCAAATGCAGAGAATCGGATACGGTCAGACGCGACCAGAACGTCTGACTGTGCAATTTGAATTAAAGTGATCGGTCACCAGACCGATCCAGGGCTTGTGGGTCGGTCACCAGACCGATCTGTTGGATCGAGAAGAACGATAGTGGGGGGTGAATATCGTAAAACGTTCGAATTTGTAAAAGAGAATTAGCAGCTGAAATAAATAAAGTAAAACACACGCGAACACCACGATTTTACTTGGTTCGGAGTCGCGGTCGGCTCCTACTCCAAGGCCCACGGTCGTTGACCGTTTATTGCGGGCAATTCTATATGTGCGCAAAAATAGTTTACAAAATGTATTACAAAAATAGTACAGTAAACTTAAAAGCAGCTCTTCGTTACCGACGTCTGGTGTAGATTGTATTTTCAGAGCAGAGGGACGTCGTCGGCACTTGTATCTCGAGTCAGGAGGTTTCCGAAGCAGAGCGCGGGAGTAGAAGAGCGTGAATGCATTGGAAGAATTGTGTCTTCAAGCCTTGGGGTCGAGGGGCCTTTTTATAGCCTTTGGGGGCACCCGGAACGTTGGGGGCGCCTCCCCCCCCCCCCACGTGTCAACCGATCCGAGCACCTCTCGGTCAGCCGTTATCCCTTCGAGATTGGGCTGAGGATTGACTGGGGGCGCCCGGGACGCTAGGGGCGCCCGGGTTGACTCTATCCGCTGGCTTCTCGCTGGCTTGACTTTTATCCACTTCGTTGGCTTGAGCTCGGGGCGCCCGGACCATCCGGGGTGCCCGGGAGCACGGGGGCGCCCCGCCCAGTTAGCTTCCGAAGCGTACATTTGCTCCACTTCTTTTGTATTCACCTTGGGGGTGTCCGGGACACTCCGGGCGCCCTACTCAGCTGCTGCCTCACTCCTTTGAGGCTCTCTGAGCTGCAGACACTCGTTCCTTCGGTCCTGCATCCAGGGTTAGTCCAAAATAACACAGAGCAATAATATGATATCTTTATACAGCCTCAGCTGTCTTGGTTCTGACTTTGGGTCTCCGAAATGGAGCCCTAGGTCGAGCTGACGCCTACTGTTCCCTCGACGGGGAACGCGTCCTCACCTACTGCTCTCAGGAGAGTTTACCTTTTGCCAACCGGCTCCTCCGGTTGGACTTTTGCCCGATACACTTGACCAGGTCTTCGTGCCCACCTTCCGAGCAGGTCTTCGGTGCCCGGCTCCTTGCCAGGGCTTCGTGCCCAGTCCTTGACCAGGACTTCCTGCCTAGTGTACCTAGGACTTCTTTTCCTATAAACTTAGTGAACATGTTAGATAAGCATAATATCTTAACTTTTGAACCCTTTTTCCATTATCAAAACACAGGTTCGATTTGGGTGCTGTCTGCACCAACAATCTCCCCCATTTTGATTTATGGCAGCCCGGTTAAAAAGTTAAGTTAATCAGAACAGTTAAAAATTTGTTTCCTCCCCTGGAAGGAATCTCCCTCTAGATTTTTCAAAGAGTTCGTGGGGTTTAAAAAAAATTCTAAGTCTAAAGATGGAATTAATTTTTCAAACACTTTAGAACAGTTTTCAAAAGAAACATATTTTCTAAAATATAGTCGTGTAATTTTTGAAAAATTTATACTTAGAAAAATTTTTGAGAGCTTTAAGTTTTGAGCACTTAAAACAATTTTTGAAAACTTAAGTTTTAAGTACTTAGGAAAATATTTTTGAAAACTTAAGTTTCAAGTACTTAGGAAAATTTTTGAAAACTTAAGTTTCAATTACTTAGGAGAATTTTTGAAAACTTAAGTTTCAAGTACTTAGGAAAATTTTTGAAAGCTTAAGTTTCAGAAGTTTTTTTGAAAACTTAAGTACTTAGAAATTTTTTTTGAAAACTTAAGTTTCAAAACAAATAGATTAATTACTTTTTGAATAAAGGATAAAATTTTGAATTTAACAAAAACAAAATTTTAAAGTTTCTCTCTCCTTTCCTATCTCTTCCCCTTTGCCATATATCAAAAAAATAAAGCAATATTGAAAAAAGATAAATTGTATAATTGCAGAAAGAAAATTGCTAAATTGCATAATTTACTGTACTGAACCAATACAGGATATGAACTAAATCAAACCAATTTCAACTTTCTCTTTTAGGGTCCTGTCTAACCCAATTAGTTACTTACTAACTGTTATAAACAGTAGTTTTCGCTAGGGTTAGTCAAGTTAAGTGTTCTGTTCAAGTTAGATTTTCTAAACTTGATACTTAACTTGATTACTGTGTGAGTTGTATTTAGTGCCCTAATTACTGCAGATGCACTGACTTAAAGCATCTTGAATTAAGGCAAAGACCTAAGCATCTCAACCCATTCTAGGTTATCAATCAAAAGTACCCTAAGGTGCTTGTGAGATGATGGCTTCTAGACCTATAGGTGCATGCAATTCTAGGGTTAGGGCCTATGCTAAGTCCATTTGCGAAAAAGCCCTAGTTTTGAAGGTGGTACTTTTTTTTTTAAAATCAAACTAAGTCGAAAGAAAAAAAAATTATTTTTAAAAACTTTTCAAAACTAAGTAAAAGCTGATTTTTGAAAAAAAAAATTTAGAAACTGATTTAAAATAAGTAAAGCAGTTACAAAAAAAAACAAAAGTAGAGTAACCTTATTCTACCAAGCATAATCCTAACTGCCTTCTTAGTGAGCTGAATTCAGACTCAGGTAGGGGTTTAGTGAATATGTCAGCTAAGTTTGATTTAGAGTCTACATGCTTAAGGACTATTTCACCCCTGGCTATATGGTCTCTTACAAAGTGGTGTTTATATGTGTTTAGTTCTGGAATGTTGGATTGGGTTCTTAGTTAGATTAATCGAGCTTATGTTGTCAATGAAAACCTGAGTTTGGGTGTAGTTGAGCTGGAAGTCCTTAAGAGTGTGCATCATCCATAAAAGTTGTGCTACATACTCTCCTAAGGCAACATACTCAGCTTCAGTTGTGGATAGAGCTACACAGTGTTATTTTCTGCTGCACCAACTTACTAGACTATTTCCTAACAGTTGGCAGCTTCCACTTGTGCTCTTTCTATCTAATTTACAACCAGCGTAATCAGAATCCGTGTATCCTGACAAGTCAAAGGTTGAGGTCCTAGGATACCAAATCCCAACATTTAGGGTGCCCTTAACATATCTTAGTATTCTTTTCAGGGCTGCTAAGTGTGTTTTCTTAGCACAGGTTTGGTATCTAGCACACATTCCTACAGCAAAAAGGATATCAGGTCTGCTTGCTGTAAGGTACAGTAGGTTTCCTATCATACTTCTATAGAGTTTAAGGTCTACTGGTTTAGGGTCACTATCTATTTTTACATTTGTGGCCATGGGGGTACTTATGCTTTTAGAGTTATCCATTTTAAATTTCTTTATTAACTCTTTAGCGTATTTGGATTGATGAACATAGTTTTCATCCCTAGTTTGTTTAATTTGTAATCCTAGGAAGAAGTTGAGCTCCCCAACTAAGCTCATTTCAAACTCATTTTCCATTATTTTCATGAATTCTTTTAGAAAATTAGAGTTGGTAGACCCAAAGATTATATCATCAACGTAGATTTGGGCAATAAAGATTTCTTTTCCTAGGGTTTTAATAAATAAGGTTGAGTCAATTTGTCCTTGTTTAAATTCTTTAGAAATTAAGTAAGTTGATAATCGTTCATAAACTCACATGAGCTCAATTTGTATGTTGATGCATTCTTTATCATTCTTCTCACATAAGCTCAATTTGTATTTCTAGGATAATCACTCGATCATGTCTTCTCTAAATTTGCGTTTCATTTTGGACACCAATAAACTGACTAGGCCAAACTTCATGGACTGGCTTCGAAACCTGAGGATAGTCCTCAAGGTAGAGAAGCTTGCTTATGTCCTTGAAGATCAACTTCCCAACCATCCTCCAGAAAATGCAACTCCAGACCAGTTAGTGGCCTATCAGAAACATGTGACCGATTCTGAACTTGCGAGTTGCATCATGCTAGCCGCTATGGTACCTGAGCTGCAAAAGCAGCATGAGCATATGGATGCTTATACCATCATCTTCCATCTTCATGAGTTATTTGACGAGCAGGCGAGATCCGAAAGGTTCAAGGTCTCCAGACTCCTCTTCACCTCTAAAATGCAGGAAGGCACTTCTGTCTCACAGATTGTGTTGAAGATGTTGGGGTACATTGAGCGACTGGGCACACTCGGTTTTGCAATGGATCATGAATTAAGTATTGACTTAATTCTGCATTGTTTGCCCAAAAGTTATTCACAATTTGTGATGAACTATCGGATGAACAAGCTGGAGACTACCATTCCTGAGTTGCTCAACCTGCTGAAGACTGTAGAGCCTTCTGTGAAGCAGGATCAAAAGACGGTACTGTTAGTTGGTTCCTCAAAGAAAGGTTCTAAGAGGAAGGCCAAAGAACAGAATAAGGGAAAGAAGAAAAAGGCCAAAAAGACTGAAAAGACACCAAAAGGCACTTGCCATCACTGTGGCAAGGAGGGTCACTGGCGAAGAAACTGCAAGGTTTATCTTGAGTCCTTGAAGAAGAAGGCATCCGATGCCCCATCCTCTTCAGGTATCTTCGTTATTAAATGTCACTCTATTTCCTCAACCACCTGGGTACTTGATACTGGGTGTAGCTCACATATATGTAATGACATACAGGAGCTAAGGAATAGAAGAAGACTCGTCAAGGGAGAAGCGAATTTGCGAGTTGGAAATGGAGCAAAGATTGCTGCTGTTGCCATCGGAACATATTTGCTAAAGCTCCCTACTGGACGTGTCTTAGAATTGGATAATTGCTATTTTGTTCCTTCGTTAATAAAGAACATTGTATCTATTTCATGTTTGAATGAAAAGGGTTATCATTTAACTTTTAGTAACAATTGTTGTTACATAACTTTAAATGGTGTTCTTTATGGGACCGGAACTTTGTGCAATGCTATCTACACGTTAGATTTATCCGGTGACGTTTTCAATATCGAAGTTAGCAACAAACGTGCTCGAATAGATAATCGAATAGACTCCTACACGTGGCATTGTCGTCTTAGCCATGTAAGTAAGAAACGCATGACCAAATTACACCGATGTGGAATTTTGGAATCATTTGAACCCGGTTCATTTGATACATGCGAATCATGCTTGAAAGGCAAGATGACCAAATTACCCTTTTCCGGAAAAGGTAATCCAGTGGGAGAATTGCTTGGTCTAATACATACTGATGTATGTGGACCAATGTCAACTCTTGCACAAGGAGGCTATAGCTACTTCATTACCTTTATCGATGATCACTCACGATTCGGATATGTGTTCTTGATGAATAAAAAATCTGAAGTTTTTGAGAAATTCAAAGAGTTCAGAAATGAAGTAGAGAAACAGCTTGGCAAAAGTATTAAGATACTTCGATCCGATCGGGGTGGTGAATACTTAAGTCAAGAGTTTCAAGATTATCTTAGGGACAATGGGATATTGTCTCAATGGACTCCGTCATATACACCACAGCATAATGGTGTATCTGAGAGGCGTAACCGAACCTTGATGGACATGGTTAGATCTATGATGAATCATGCAACTCTTCCAAAATCCTTTTGGGGCTATGCGCTTAAGATAGCTGTTTACTTGCTAAACCGAGTCCCGACCAAGGTAGTCTCTACTACTCCATATGAGATGTGGAATAGTAAGAAACCTCACTTAACTCACCTTAAGATATGGGGTTGTCCTGCTTATGTGAAGCGGACTGTATCAGACAAATTGGATGATAAGTCTGATAAATGTCTATTTATTGGATACCCTAAGGAAACGAAGGGTTACCAATTCTATCATCCCTTGGAATAAAAGATGTTTGTTTCAAGGCATGCTGTATTTCTGGAAAAAGAATTTCTTTTACAAGAAAACAGTGGGAGTGGCATTGAACTTGATGAAGTTCAAGAAACTCCAATAGACATTACAGAGACACATAGTCTAGACCCACAACCAATAACTCATAATGATGAGCTATTAGTTGAACCTAAAACAACACCACCTCTTCGTAGGTCTGATAGGACACGCAATATTCTAGAGAGATACGGATTTCTCATAGGTGAATTGAACGACGTGTTACTCATAAGCGATGACGAACCTATCAGTTATGAAGATGTTCTGAAAAGTTCAGAAAGGGACAAATGGCTTGAAGCCATGAAGTCGGAAATGGATTCCATGTACGAAAATCAAGTATGGGACTTGGTTAACCCACCTGAAGGGATTAAGCTCATAGGGTGCAAGTGGGTTTTCAAGAAGAAAACCGACATGGAAGGTAATGTTGTTACCTTTAAGGCTAGATTAGTGGCAAAAGGATATCGTCAGAAACAAGGAATTGATTATGACGAAACCTATTCGCCAGTAGCTATGCTTAAATCCATTCGGATGCTCCTGGCCATAGCAGCTCATTATGATTATGAGATATGGCAAATGGATGTGAAAACAGCTTTCCTTAATGGAAACCTGCTTGAGGATGTATACATGATACAACCTGAAGGTTTCACATCGGTTGATAAAACCAAAATATGCAAGATTCGACGATCCATTTATGGACTGAAGCAAGCATCCAGGAGCTGGAACATCCGTTTTGATGAGACAATCAAAGAGTTTGATTTCTCACAAAATCCTGACGAACCTTGTGTGTACAAGAAGGTTAGTGGGAGTGCAGTCGTATTCCTAGTACTATATGTCGATGACATATTGCTTATAGGAAATGATATATCAGTCTTACAGTCGGTTAAGATTTGGTTGTCCAAAACTTTCTCCATGAAAGACCTGGGAGAAGCAACCTATATCCTTGGGATTAGAATCTATAGAGATAGATCAAAACGGTTGCTTGGTCTTTCGCAGTCTACATATATAGACCGAGTGGTAAAAAGGTTTAGCATGTCGGAATCCAAGAAAGGTTACCTTCCCATCAGGCATAGGATCAATCTTTCAAAGTCTATGTGTCCGCGCACAGAAGACGAGAGGATTTGCATGAATAAGATTCCTTATGCATCCGCGATAGGATCTATCATGTATGCTATGTTATGTACTATGCCCGATGTATCGTATGCTCTGAGCGTCACGAGCAAATACCAGTCTGATCCAGGAATGGATCATTGGGCGGCTGTCAAGACAATCCTTAAGTACTTAAGAAGAACTAAGGATGTGTTCCTAATATATGGAGAAGGAGATATGGTAATATGTGGGTATACAGATGCCAGTTTCCAGACAGATAAGGATGACTCCAAATCTCAATCTGGATACGTATTTACTTTGAATGGAGGCACAATAAGTTGGAACAGTTCCAAGCAAGACACTGTAGCAGATTCTACCACGGAAGCGGAATATATTGCGGCTTCGGAAGCAGCAAAAGAAGCAATCTGGATCAAGAAGTTTGTCTCGGAACTTGGTGTGGTTCCAACCATTGATGAAGCAATACCGGTTTACTGCGACAACAATGGAGCTATTGCACAAGCAAAGGAACCAAGGTCTCATCAGCGATCCAAACACGTGCTTCGCCGCTATCATCTGATCAGAGAGATTATAAGTAGGAATGATATACAAATTGAGAAAATTCCCACTGAAAGGAATTTAGCGGATCCTTTAACTAAGGCCTTGCCTCAAAGCAAGTTTGAGGGTCATGTTAGAGCCTGTGGTATTGGATACCGTAGCGATTGGCATTAGGCCAAGTGGGAGTTTGTTAGTAATATGAGAGAAGTGTCCTAAGGCAATCACCTTATGATTGTAATCATTTACTTTAATAAATGAATATTCACTATTTGAGTATACATGTTCGTGTATTTGATTGAGATCTTAAACTCATTTACTGAATGTCCGCAATACAATTCACAGCATGAGAGAATTTGTGATGAATTCACAACTAGTGATTATCTCTACATGTGCAATTGTGAAGTATTGAAATTGTCCCTAGTCGATGAATTGATAAATACAGACACTATCAATTCTGTTGATACTAGCATGGGTCATTCTCTAATCAGCTGATTCTCACTGGCTGGTGACATTGGGATGTCCGGAGATAAACATGAATGCTAGTTAAGGGAACTAGTTCATTGAAGTGACTAGCTGTAAGACTTCATATGGTAATCTACATATAGATATGTCAATGAAGTTCTTACTGCAGCTTAAGTGCGATGTTCCTTTGACTTGCGGTGTTCAAGTCATCTTGGTCATGAAGACTTATACTTTGACATCTTAAGCAAGCATCTCCAAGGAGGTGCGGACCCAGGATGGTTGGGTATAAGCCGAAGTGCCCGAAGATGTTTGAACAGCCTACAAAGGATTCACCACTCCTTGCGAGGGGATGTATACCCAAGGCCTATCGTCGGATTGTTACTCGAAGCCTCTGGCCAGAGCATGACATGTTCAGAGTATGAATCTCTTAAATACATGAGAGTAATTAGAATCCGTAGGACGAGAGAACGTTACTTGGGTTAGGTGTGACGTAGTCAGCCTAGTGGGGACTGACACACATAGACCATGTCCTGAACCAAGTGGGTATAAGATGGTGAAGGGAATGAGGTACGATTCATTAAAGCTGCTGAAGGGTTTTAGAATAGTTTCTGAGGTCAACCGTTGATCTTTCGATTAATTGGGGATCATGATGTACTACTAGGTGCCACTCATGATCGTTCTATAATTGGTTAATTATAGACGGCCAACATAAATCGAAAGCCTATTTAGTCACACGCACTACGAGTAGTCCGAAGGATTTAAAACGAGTTGAAAATTGGATTTTCCGATCAAGAGAGATAAGTCGAATCTGAATTTTTCAGAGACGCATCGGAAGCATAAAATGGCTAAGTCTTTTGAAGACTTATTGAACGAATTAAATGAGTTTAATTCGTGAGATCGTGGCTTGGGTTTGGCCGGCCAAAGAGGGTCCCCACCCTCTTTGTTTGGCCGGCCACAATAAGAGGGAAGAACCAAATTGTTTGGTTCAAATTTATAAAATAAACCGCGCGTGGTTTGTCTTATAAAATTATGGATAAAGAAATTTGTATAAAGAAATTTGTATAAAGAAATTTATATAAAGAGATTTATTTATCATGGAAATTAAAATAAACCTTGGAATGGTTTATTTTATTTTATAAAATCAATAATGGATTGATTTACCATGATAAAGAAATTTATATAAAGAAATTTCTTTCCATAATAAAAGGAGAGACATGGTTGTTTTTATTATAAATTAAGTTATAATAAAAACTTGGCATAACGGAATAATGTTGGGACCGGGTGCATGTCGACAAGGATACGGGTTCGTAAAATTTTAAATTTTTACGTGCAGCGGAAGAATTAGCATAAAATAATTTCCTAAATTATTTTAACCACGTATCTAGCATGCAACCTTATGGTGTGTGGACATAATCATAAATTAAAACTTTGCGGAAAAGTAAACTAATTTACTAAGTACCTCGCGTAACTCGAAGTAAGGGACGAGATCCAACCGTAGCGTCCCTTGGAAGCTTCGCCTCTATTCGCGTCCACGCTGAGTTCTCTTCGGGATGACTTCGCAAAGTCACGAGTTTTGTGCCGACGAGAACTACTAGATTCTCTAAAGGCACAACTAGAAGAACAAGAGAAAAGAATGGAAACTCACCAACAAGAAACGGAATCTAAATTCCGGGAAGAGAGGAGTTGTGATCCGTGTCTTCTTCTTCTTGTCTTGGCTTCTCCTTCTCCTTGATAGCTCACGGCAACCAACCCTAAGGGAAGAAGTGCGCCGGCCCTAGGTGGATGAAGGGGCGCCGGCCCTAGTTGCCTCAAGGGGCGCCGGCCCTAGGGTTGAGAAGGGGAAAAGGGAGGAAGAGAATAAGAGAGAGAGAGGGAGAGGATTAACTCTTAATCAACTTAATTGATTGGAATTGAAGGCTAGCCTTTGGTTCCTTTATATAGTAACCTCTCCCTTGCTAAGTCTCCTCTTTAACGGAATTAACGGAATTAATTTTCATAAGAAATTTATCTTATAAATTTTCTTATGAATAATTCCGTTATGCTTAGTTTTATTATAACTAACTTTATAATGAAACAAATTATTCTCTTCTTTAATTATGGAATAAATTTTATAAGAAATTTATAAATTTTTCTTTTAATGGAAAAATCAATTCATAATTGATTTTATAAAATTAAAATAAACCACTCCACGGATTATTTTAATTTCCCAAAAAGAAATAAATTTCTATAAATTTATTTATATAAATTTCTTTATACAAATTTATTTATCCATAATTTATAAAACAAATCGCGTTAGATTTATTTTATTAATTAAACCAATTAAATTGGTTTATTCCCCTTTTAATGGCCAGCCAAACCAAGAGGGTGGACACCCTCTTTGGCCGGCCAAACCAAGCCGATTCCATCGCGAATTAAACTCATTTAATTCGCCCATTAAGCCTTCAAAAGACTTAGCCATTTTAAGTTTCCGTTGCGCCTCTGATTAACTCAGATTCGACTTATTTCTCTTGATCGGAAAATCCAATTTTCAACTCGTTTTAAATCCCTCGGATTACTCGTAGTGCGTGTGACTAAATAGGCTTTCGATTTATGTTGGCCGTCTATAATCAACTAATTATAGAACGATCATGAGTGGCACCTAGTAGTACATCATGACCCCCAATTAATCGAAAGATCAACGGTTTGACCTCAGAAGTAATTCTGAAACCCTTCAGCAGCTCTAATGAATCGTGCCCCATTCCCTTCACCACCTTATACCCATTTGGTTCAGGACATGGTCTGTTTGTGTCAGTCCCCACTAGACTGACTACGTCACACCTAGCCCAAGTAGTGTCTTTCTCGTCCTTTGGATTTCTAATTACTCTCATGTATTTAAGAGACTCGCACTCTAAACATGATATACTCTGGCCAGAGGTTTTGAGTAACAATCCGACGATAGGCCTGGGTATACATCTCCTCGCAAGGAGTGGTGAATCCTTTGTAGGCTGTTCAAACATCTTCGGGCACTTCGGCTTATACCCAATCATCCTGGGTCCACACCTCCTTGGAGATGCTTGCTTAAGATGTTAAAGTATAAGTCTCCATGACCAAGATGACTTGAACACCGCAAGTCAAAGGAACATCGCACTTAAGCTGCAGTAAGAACTTCATTGACATATCTACATGTAGATTCCCATATGAAGTCTTACAGCTAGTCACTCCAATGAACTAGTTCCCTTAACTAGCATCCATGTTTATCTCTGGACATCCCAATGTCACCAGCCAGTGAGAATCAGTTGATTAGAGAATAACCCATGCTAGTCTCAACAGAATTGATAGTGTCCGTTTTTATCAATTCATCGACTAGGGATAATTTCAATACTTCACAATTGCACATTTAGAGATAATCACTAGTTGTGATCCCATCACAAATTCTCTTATGCTGTGAATTGTATTGCAGACATTCAGTACATGAGTTTAAGATCTCAATCAAATACACAAACATGTATACTCAAATAGTGAATTATCATTGATTAGAATAAATGTTTACAATCATAAGGCGATTACCTTAGGACACTTCTCTCATATTACTAACAAATAATTCATAGAAAAATTTATAAGATAAATTTCTTATGAAAAATTTATTCCGTTAAGAGGAGACTTGGCGATTAAGAGGCTACTATATAAAGGTACCAAGGCAAGGATTGGAAATTAATCCAAGAGATCAAGGATTCTTGCCTAGCCTCTCTCCCTCTCCTTCTCTCCCTCTCCCTCTTCTAGTGCCGCCAGCCCTAGAGCCCTCCCCCTTTGCCGTGAGCTTCCACCACCAAGAAGAAGCCGAAGAAGAAGAAGAAGCGGGCGCGACTCCTTCCTTCCTCCCGGAATCTTGATTCCGTTCTTCGTTTGGTGGTTAGTTTTTCATCTCTCTCTTGGTATTCTAGTCGTGCCTTTGGAGAATCTAGTAGTTCTTGTCGGCACGAAACTCGTGGCTTTGCGAAGTCATCCCGAGAAAACCCGGCGTGGACGCGAATAGAGGCGGAGCTTCCAAGGGACGCTACGGTTGGATCTCGTCCCTTTCTACGAGTTACGCGAGGTATTAAGTAAATTAGTTTACTTTCTGCAAAATTTTAAATGTATGATCATATCTCCACAACATAAGGTTGCATGCTAGATACGTGGTTAAAATAATTTGAGAAATTATTTATGCTAAACCTTCCGCTGCATGTAATTAAATTTTAAAATTACGAACCCGTATCCATGTCAACATGCACCCGGTCCCAACAGTTAGGGCCTAGGCTAAGTCCATTTGCGAAAAAGCCCTAGTTTTGAAGGGGGTAGTTTTTAAAATAAAACTAAGTCAAAAAATTTATTTTTAAAACTTTTCAAAACTAAGTAAAAGCTGATTTTGAAAGCATTTTAAAAACTACTTTAAAAGTTGATTTTGAAATGAGTAAAGTA
>JAGFNQ010002286.1:130699-154520 GCA_024364735.1 Boesenbergia rotunda
AAGCACCAAAGTCGAACCTATATTTTGATAATGGCAAAGGGTTTAGAAGTTAAGATTTGGTTGGGATCTAACAAGTTTATTAAGTGTGCAGGAAAGTCCTAGGTACACTAGGCACTAAGTCCTGGTTCTATGAATTGGGCACTAAGTTCTGGCCGTGGGCTGGGCAACTAAATCCTGACATAAGGTTGGGCATGAAGACCTGGTGAGTGAAGCTGGGCACTAAGACCTAGTCAAGGACTGGGCACTGAAGACCTCGTGAGTGAAGCTGGGCACGAAGACCTGATTGCGGATTGGGCACGAAGACCTGGTGAGTGAAGTTGGACAAAAGTCCAACTGGAAGAGCCGGTTGGCAAAAAGGTAAATTCTCCCGAGAGGAGTAGGTGATGACGCGTTCCCCGTAGGAGGGAACATTAGGCGTCGATTCGACCTAGGGTTCCATTTGGGAGACCCAAAGTCAGAACTAAGATAGCTCAGGCTATAAATAATGTTCTAAACTTATCATTTGTATGCTTTGTATGTCTTTGGAACTAACCCTGGTTATAGGAACAAATAGAAGGAGTTTTCTGCACTCAGGCGCCTCAATGGAGTGAGGCGCCCTAGTTGGGCTAGGCGCCTCTATTGAGACAGGCACCCCAGTGGAGGGTTAAACAAAGCCATTCGAAGCAAACTGCCACGCAAGCCTCTGGACCAAGTCAAGCTAGGCGCCTGTGTTAACACAGGCGCCCAGTTGAAGGGATAAGAGCTGGCCGAGTCTGCTGATTGGGTTTCTCGCAGGGTAGGCCACGTGTCAAGTGCCCCTTCAACACAGGCGCCCCACTGACTAGTATAAATAGAGGTTCACCCCCAAGGCTTCAGAACAACTTGCTAATCTCGCTCTCAACACTTTTGTTCAAGCGCTACGCTCCGACAAGCTCCGTACTCGCGATTCAAGAGCCGATATGACCCGCTGCTCCGAACTTCCAACCTCTCTGGTCGTCGGTAAAAGTGTAATTTCATTTTCAGTTCTATATTTATACTCCACTTGTAAACTCTTTTTCGAATATAGAAATCCTAATCGTAAATGGTCAAGGGTCGTGGGCCTTGGAGTAGGAGCCGACCGTGACTCCGAACCAAGTAAAAATAAATCGTGTTAGTGATTGATTTTCATTTTCCGCTGTGCAATTTACTCTTCGCTTTCCGAAAAAGTTTCGATCGATATTCACCCCCTCTATCGATTCAATCCGATCCACAAGTGTATCAGAGCGAGTGGTTCAAATTTGGTGCAACACCAGTTTGAGATTTTTTTTAGATTTATGAATTTAAAATTTTTTTCTTTTCGCTCGAATTTTCTCGTTAATCGAGGTTGGTGCAACACCACTCGATCTTTTTTTTGCTATAAAAATTCTTCCCGCACTACTAATCCAAGACTCAGTCTTGGAACAAGTTCTTTTTGTTAATTCCTTTTCAGAAAATTTTAATGGTCATGCAAGAGGGATACAGCACCGCCAAACCCCCTCTTTTCAGTAGAAAAGATTTCTCCTACTGGAAAAGCAGGATGGAAGTCCACCTAAAAACTCAGGTGGACATGTGGATAATTGTCCAGTCTGGGCTGGAAATTTCTAAAAATGCACAAGGCGTGGTGCAACACTATACCGAGTGGGATGACCTATTGAAGAAGAAAATTGAGGCCGACGCAAAGGCGACCCAAATTTTGCAATGTGGCTTAACAAAAGAGGAGTTGAACCGGGTAGGACTCTTCAACGGCGCGAAGGAGCTTTGGAACATGCTGATCGAGCTGCACGAAGGTGCTTCCGACACGAGGATCAGCAAAAGAGATCTGTTGCTTAACATACTCTACACAATCAAGATGCACGACGGCGAGACTGTAGCCCAACTCCACGCTAGAATCCAGGAGCTGATGAACGGACTGCACACGATAGGTCACAAGGTTGAAAATCGTGACCTGATAAGGTATACTTTAAATTCTTTTCCTAGAAACTCACTGTGGGCATCTACAGTAGATGACTACAAAGTTTCAAGGAATTTATCTGAAGTTAAGCTAAATGAGATGTTTTCTAAATTAGAACTGCACGAACATACTAACACTACCTTGATCGAGAAAGGTATAGCTTTTGTTGCAGGAAAATCTCAAGGAAACGCTCCCAAAAAGAAGCCTCAACTAGCACCCGAGTCCGACTCCTGATTGGGTTTTACCTTTGATGATCAATTCTTGAATTGTTGTGATTCGACCTATATTTGTATCAACATTGTCCAAATTGATTAAATCCTGTGTCATGATCAATCCAACTCTTTAGAAAATCTTCTAAGGGTAAGGAACCCATAGAGGGCAGCGCAAAGGGGAAAGCCCCTTCTTCCTCTGCCCCTTCCAGAAGGCCACAGCCTTCTTCTAGCTCCCGGTTCCCAAATGTGGCCTGTGAATAGGCCTTCCAAGCAAGGACCTTCAAACTATTATCCTGTCGTTCCATCGATATCCCTTTTCTGACAGAACATTGTCCATCAGTCATGGACATAGTCATGTTTTATAACCTGGGCTTCCTTCTCTCCTTGGAACGGACCATCAATTACGACCTAGTCTCTGAATTCTACAATAATCTTCAGCAAGGTCCTCAGGGGGGCTTCGAGTTCACTACTCATGTCGGCAAAATGAACCTTGATTTTTCGTATGAGATCTTAGCGGAGTACTTAGGAGGTCGACGATCACCTAACCTCTATTCGATCTACCCTGAGCATCCTGATCCCTTACTGGCCCCCTTTGCGGACACTACTCCTGATGAGATCTATTAGCACTTCTTTGGTCATCCCCGCCCGGTCGGTCTTGATGAGTTGGGTCCAGATTTCCCTACTTTTGCAACCCTACAACTTGCTCCAGTTGACTACGTTCTTTTCAAGATAATCACAAATTGCATCTTACCTATCACTTCAAAGCCTTTGGCCGAGATCCGACCCTACCACTGCCTTATGCTCTACGACATGCATCGCCGGATGGACTTTGATATCATGGAGAGCATCTTCCAGTCTATCCTATCCTATCGTGAGCCGAGCCGTCGCACGGTTTATATGCCTTTTGGTCATGTCATCACTGATTGGCTTATGTCAGTTGGTGTTGATGTCACCAAAGGCAAAACCGTGCCCATGATTAAGCAAGATTGTCGGTTGGGTCGGTGAGCTTTTGCAAAATCTGGTATTATCATTCGAGAGCGTGATGGGGCCTTGGTATGGAAGGATGGGAGAGGTCTTGGTGACCTACCTGGCGGAGCACCACATTTTCAGGCACCACCCGAGGCTGCTGCGCTACATGAGGCTCCTGCTGCTGACGCCGAGTATGACTATGAGCCTGACCCAAATCTACGATGGCAGATCTCCGAGCTAGATCGGACCCTCCAGGAGGATATTCGTTTGAGGGAGCTCCATCGAGAGGAGACCCACTCGGATTTCCGTTCCCTTGATCGCCGATTGACCGGCGTAGAGTCTACTGTCTCAGGGGTCCAGGCATTGCAGAAGACTTGGTACGCAGAGTGGCGCCGCCATACATTTCCAGGAGATGCTCCTTCAGGCAGTGCTGCACCAGGATCTGCTGATGCCACGATAGATGATCTCATGCACGATGATGACCCCCCCCACTGACGTTTGAGCGTGGATGTCTGCTGCCTCTTCTCATGATCTGTGTACTTGACCATTTTTGGTCTGTTGACTTTTGGGCTGTATGCCCCATGACTTGCTTATTGTGGTCTTGCACCATACGTATCTGGATTCTGATGCATCTGTCTTGCATCGTGTGCTTTCTCTGGTTGCTTTATGACTTTGATGCATATTTTATCCTATCTTTAGTTGCTTATTGTTGATGCTATGATGTACTATCTACATGTTTGATACATAGCTATCTTCATGCTTATGATGCCATGATCGTATGATACATATGCTTATTTTTCCATGCCTATATCTGTTTGTCATATGTATTCATATGTTTATCAAAAATCAAATTGTTGTTTTGGGATACCCCTAGGGTTGAGGGGGAGTATAGTTTAAACTTAACAGCTCTTCTAGACCCCTTTTCGGTGTTCGACAAAGGGGGAGAGTGTTGGTTGGTTAAGTTTAGGATGATCATGTTATAGGGGGAGGATCTGGATTCCCCTATGATTCCAAAGTTGAGCAATTGATTGAGAATCCCTAAACTTAAAATTGGATTATCAAACAACAAAAAGGGAGAGATTGTTGATGTAGTCTGGCCTTGATTGTTGTTTTGGTGTTGACATCGATTTTAGTTTAGGTTGATTATGATTATGATGATGATTAAGTCCTGGTCGGGGATCAGGCATGGTATGGAAAATCCTAACCTGGGGGGTTAGGTGTTGAAAATCCTAGCTTGGAGGTCTAGGTGTGTGAAAAGTCCTAATTCGGAAGAGGTGAGTGAAAAGTCCTAGCTTGGAGGGCTAGGTGAAAAGTCCTAACTTGGAGGGTTATGTGCAAATTCCCATCTTGGAGAATTAGGTGAAAAAGTCCTGGCTTGGAGGGTCAGGTCCTAACTTGGAGGGCTAGGTTTGGAAAAGTGCTAATCCGGAAGAGTTGGGTGAAAAGTCCTAGCTTGGAGGGCTAGGTGAAAAGTCCTGGCTTGGAGGGCTAGGTGAAAAGTCCTAACTTGGAGGGTTAGGTGCAAATTCCCAACTTGGAGGGTTAGGTGAAAAATCCTTAGCTTGGAGGGCTAAGGTGATTGGAGTCCCTAGATTGGTGTGGTGACCGATCAGGGAGTTGGCACGGTGCTCCTTCGTGGATCGGTCTGGTGATCGATCCAGCGATGACTGATCGGTCTGGTGACCGATCAGGGAGTATTCGTTTCACCCACTGATTGGCTCCTGATCGGTCTGGTGACCGATCAGGGAGCAAACAGCGAGGTTGAGTTCCCTTGCTGAACTGCTCCTGATCGGTCTGGTGACATATCAGGATCACTGTGCAGATCGTTCGGGAGAACGGTCCAGTGTCGCAGGTTCCTCTCTATGATCGATCAGGACGGAGCCTGATCGGTCTGGACCCAGCCTGATCGGTCTGGTGACCGATCAGGATGTTTCCTGATCGGTCCGGTGATCGATCAGGAGGTCTGGACTGCGAAGCTCAGAAATCGCCCAATAAAGGGGTGGATCGGTCCGGTGATCGATCCACAACCTGAGATCGGTCTGGTGACCGATTCAGGAGAGTCTCAAAGAAATCGCGATTTCTAATCGAGCATTGAGGACCGATCAGGACGGAGCCTGATCGGTCTGGACCCAGCCTGATCGGTCTGGTGACCGATCAGGAGGTTCTCCGATCGGTCCGGTGACGGATCACTTTAATTCAAATTGCACTGTCAGGTGCTCTGATCACGCCTGACCATATCCGATTCTCTGCTGCTTACCTCTGATATTTGATTTACTGTGTGATATGTTGCTCTAACACTCTGATTAAGCTGCAGGTGACAGGGGAGGATTCAAACACTCAAGGAGAAGTCAATGGAGGCTTTCCTTAGAGCAGGTTTGTCCGTTTTTCTAGCTCAGGTTGCAACGACCGAGTTGCATACTGGAGCTTGGCTGAGGGAAGCTCAGGGAGTCCAGGGATAGCTCAGTGGTAGCTGGCGTTGGCAGATGAGCAGCTGGGAGCTGCAGAGATGGTGTCATCTGGTGCTTGGTGGAGAAACAAAAAGGGTGGAAGAAGGCTTCGTGGAAGCAGAGTTTGTGAACTGGTTTCTTGCCGCGCCTTGTGTTTCTCCACAACTTGCTTGCTGTGTTCCTGAAGTTGTCATCACCTTGAGCAAGCGATTACATTCTTGAAGCAACCGTCCACTACTTGATCGCTTGAAGGAGAGAACAAGAAGCTTGGAGTCCGACAATGGGAAGACACGAGGAAGGGTTTCTTGCGTGAGATCGCCACTGGGTGGAGCTCGGGAAAGCTTGCTGTGTTCTTGTCTTTGCTGAGTGCTTGAGTAAGATCTTTCATGTTGTTTCATTGAGCTTAAACATTTATCTGTGATTGAAACACTGTGGGGAGGTTTCTCCACCGAGAAGGAGGTTGCTTTATATCCGGTGCTAACCGGGGCTTGATCTGCCGACGATCAAGGGATTGCCCACCTTAAGGGCACGCCAAGAAGTAGGGGCATGTTATCTCCGAACCTTGTAAATCCTCCTTGTTAGCGATCTTGGTAGTTGTAGTTGTTTCCTTTCATTTTCTGTTTCTGCATCTTCTGTTGTCATACTTCCGCTATGCTACTAACAAAGTTAAGTGCAGAAATTTGATTTGTGTCTAAGTGAAAGTGATTGGCTATATTCACCCCCCCCCCTCTCTAGCCATCCGGTTTCCAACACATATCCTGAACACTAAGGACTACCTAGGTAAGTTTCAATCTAAGTCAACCCTAGGGACCTTCTTAGGATATTCAACAACTAGTAGGGCCTATAGGGTTTATAATAAACAAACTCACAAAATTGAAGAAACTACTAACTTAATTTTTGACGAGGAAGTTGAACCAAAAACTAATAATCAAAACTTGAACCAATCAAATCTTGATCAAGAAGACAGTGAACCAACAATTGAACCATCAATTGAACCACTGATTGAACCTCTAAATGAACTAACCCTTGAACCAACTACTGCGATATCAACTGAACCAATAACTGAACCGACCCAAGTAGTTGAACCAAACACTGAACCGAACCGTCCAGCCGGACCTGAGGCTAAACCTAGTTCTAGAAGAACCAAAAAACCCAGACTCAATCACCCTTCTGATCAAATTATGGGTGATCCAACCTTAGGAGTCAGAACTAGGTCTTCCTATAGAAAACTTAGTCAGATCGTATTAATTTCAAAAATTGAACCTAAGACTAGAGAGGAAGCCCTACCTGACCCTGATTGGATCATTGCTATGTAAGAGGAGTTAGCCCAATTTGAAAGAAACCAAGTCTGGGAACTAGTACCTAAGCCTGAGGGCAAATCTATTATAGATAATGGGTGTTTACAAACAAACTAAATGATTAAGGGAAAATTGTTAGAAATAAAGCCCGCCTAGTAGCTAAAGGGTTTAGTCAGGTCGAAGGGTTAGACTATAATGAAATCTATGCCCCAGTAGCCAGACTTGAGTCAATTAGAATGTTGTTAGCCTTTGCAGCCCATAGAGGGTTTAAGCTATATCAGATGGATATCAAGTCTGTTGGGACAATCGCCCCTGAGATGATCTGGAGGATCATGGTGTTTTGATGTGTGTGGTCAATATGGTTAAGTTAGGATTTGTTATTGGACTAATATGTGTACATGAGTGTGCAGGTGTACAGGTACACATGGACTTGGTTGATGTCCTCAGGTGAAGGGTGGCATGGAGGCAAGATGGAGGCTTGCGTGCACATCCAAGGGACCGTTGGATAGCAGGGACGATGAGCCGAGGGACGTGGACTTCGAGGCGTACGTGAAGGATAGCATGGAGGCAAGCTGGAGGTTTGCATGCACATCCGAGGGACGAGGGCCGAAGATGAAGAGGGCGCGAAGGCAACAGTTGAGGCTGCTGGTGAAGAGTCAACCAGGTTGTGAGGGTTTGAGTATGAGTGTTTGTACTCAGGGGCTAAGTCGGGAGGGTTCGAGTGCGAAGTGAAATGTACTTGGGGAGTGTAACCCTAGGCTTAGGTTCGGACTAGTCGACTGGCCCAGGGGCAGTCGACTGGTGTTAACTGGAACAGCTGACTGGATTCGAACGTTGTACTGTAATAGTCGAATCTGAGTGGGACCAGTCGACTGCCCCAGGGGCAGTCGACTGGTAGCGACTGTTTCATACTCGAGCTCTATTTAAAGGAGCTCGTTTCATGCTACTTTCTCTTGGCGAAACTTGCTTGGTCAAAGCTAGTTAGTAGCCTTGTGATCTCAGGTAGTGTCCAGAGTTTGTGGAAAGGTTTCTCCACCTACAAGGAGCTACGCGATCTAGCCGAAGGTGTTCCGGGGAATCATCCACCGACGGATTAGGGATCGCCCACCTTACAGGCAGCCGTGGAGTAGGAGTTTATCTCCGAACCACATAAATCGTGAGTGTTCTTTACCGTTAGTTTTGTTTTTTACTTTAGATTTCCTCTTGCACAACTAACCATGTAGGAAGAATGCTTCGAAAAGTGATATTCACCACCCCCCCTCTAGCAACCAGAATGATCTAAACTGCTCTTGATTGGAAAAACCGCCAAAAGGAGCAAGAAAGCTAGAGGGAAAATGATGGAGGGTAAGCTAGGGGACGATATAAACTCACCGCCAACATATGACCATGAGGATTTTGCATATTGGAGAGCTAGGATAAAGATGTGGCTCGGCATGGATTGGGAGTGTGTAATGGTGCTAGAAAAACCATTTGAAACCCCTAAAGACAAGCATGGAAAGAAGCTCCGACCTAGGTATTGTACGAAGGAGCAACAAGAACAAGTTAGGGCCAATGAGAAGGTAATCAATATTTTGATTGATATTTTTCCTAACAATGTTCTGAGTAGTGTAGGGACATACACAAATGCATATGAGTTGTGGAGCAAATTGGAAGAAGTTCATAAGACCCCTACACAAGCTAAACTAGTAGAGGAGCCCGAAGAAATAAGCTCAAGTGTCCAAGAAGACCAAAGAGAAAAAGGATTATCAATATTATCAAGTGAAGTGGAGGAATTGAGTGAAAAAACATCCACCTCATTCGAAGAAGAAGAAGAAGTATCAACATCAAGGGTTGAGAGGGAGGAGAGACTCTCATCCACACAAGAGCAAGAGAAGACTCCAATCCCCACCAAAGCCAAGTCAAAAGAGCATATCATATGCTTTGGGTGTAACAAGAAGGGGCACTACAAGGATAAGTGCCCACTAGGTAAAAAGGAGGTAATTCCTAAGCCCAAGTCCATTCAATTAAATTCTAATATGGCTTGTAGGAATGAGGAAGCTCAAAAGAAAAGGAAGAAAATTCGATGCTTCACATGCGGGGAGCTAGGGCATTACCATACAAAATGTCCAAGGAAAGGAGAGCTTAAAAAGATGGAGCACCTTAGGAGATGGGAGAAAGAAGAAAGGAAAAGGAGCTGATATCAAGGGGGAGCACCAAGGGTAAGGAAGGTAATCCCTAACTCTACTTATGCTCAAAATGTTTCCATGAACGCTAGAAATGTAAATGATTTCTTGCCTAGATGTAATTTTGGTTTTAAATATCATGATAGGAATAGAAATACTATTGCGTGCCAAAACACCAAAAATTCTATGTGTCATGACAAATTTAGAAATTCTAGGATTAAGGACCAAAGCATAAACCCTAAGAAAGGGAGACATATGCCTAGAAAAATGGGTAGACCTAGGAATGATCAAGTTAGGTTTAATGATCCTAAGGTTAGAAGTTTAGAAACGAAAAATCAAGTTTTGAAAGCAAAACTTGATAAATTGGAGAAAAACCTAAATAGACTCATTAGGGGATCCAAGGGGTCAAGCATGATGCAAAAAGATCAACCTCTTAGGAATGGTAGGCCGGGTCTAGGATACCACCCTAGGAGGGCAAATGTTAGTAAAAATTCATATTCAAGGATGCCTTATGTATATGGCAAAGAAAAGTCATTTAAAGGAAAAGAAAAGGAATTGACCAAGAAAAGGATCTATAGGGTTAAGAGGGTAATACTGGAAGGTCAAGAAGCACTGGAAGAGCACCGGTGTGGTCTTGCATTTATAGATGAGTTATCTAGGGAGGTAACTAGGGCTAGGAGCTCAAGGGAGAGCTCTAAAAGCCTAAATGGGATCCATGGTCAATGGATCTCAGGTGGTTTTCTCCTAGGAAATTAGATGGGCTATTAAGTGTGCCAAAAGGTTTAGAAGGCTAAGGTTAGCCTTAATCCTAGGAAATTGGCACACTAAAGGGAGATTTATGGAGAAAAAGATTGAAAAAGGGATTATAATTGAAAGAAATTGATTTTAATGTGAAAATACCATATAACTTGATGCTATTAGTGTATTATGAATAAGTATGGATGAAGCATCAAGAAGAGGTCCAAATTAGAACTTCTAGTTGAGTTTAAATGACTCAATTTGGATAGTTTTGAAATTTGTACCAATCTTGGGATCCGGAGTGAATTTATTTGAAAACATATTTTTCCCAAGTAAACATAGGATCCACAAATCTCTCCACGAAATTTTAGTTTTTTGGAGATTTGTGAAATTAGTTAGACATTTCTGAATTAGGACTGGAAAACTGGTTTTTCAGTATCAGTCGACTGCCCTCGTGGTAGTCGACTGGTCTAGAGTGAGAAAGGCTCTGAGTGTTTTACCAGTCGACTGCCCCAGGGGCAGTCGACTGGTCCTAGAGTGAGAAACGTTCTGTGAACTTTCTCAGTCGACTGCCCCAGGGGCAGTCGACTGGTCCGCGTGACATTAAAAGGCTCGAGCCGCCGGGGGGGCCAAAACCTAGGGTTTTGGCGTGACACCAATTATTACCATTTTATTAATCAATTTAGGCTCTCAAATCCATGTTTTGATCCCTTTTTACATGCTTAGTCTTGCATTTACACTAGGTTCCATGATGTATTGCTATTTAAGCTTTGGATGCAAATCTTTTTATATTTAAGATGCTCTGGTATTAAATTTGAATATAATTCTATAGGCTTCGAATAATCATGGACCTAGATCAGATTGGATCGAACTTGAGTTCGAACTTGGCTTCAATCAAGAGGATCAAGAGATGGATAAATGTGGGTTGTCCAATCAAGAAACGTGGAGATCTGAGCCATCTGTCATCTTCTGATTAATCCGAGCTCAAGGTAGAGTAAATCAAGACCATAGATCAAGATCTGAAGTTTTGGTCCAAATCAAAAGTTATCTAGTCGTTGGATCAAGCTCAAGAGGAGTCTAAGCCATCCATTCAAAAGGAAGGGTAATCCGAGCCATCCGTTACAGATCTGATCGATCCAAGCTAAGGAGACAAAGATCCTGACCATTGATGGAGATCTGGCAAGTTTGATTCTAATCCGAGATGATCTAACCGTTGGATGAAGTGAGGATGATCACAACCGTTCAATTTTAATGGGAATTAGTTAAATGAGAAAACTTTTCCACACAGCAGCATCGTCGCGAGTTTTCATCTTGTTCTTGAGTTTTTCTTCAATTTTCTTCTCCAATCCGTGCGGCCACATCAGATCCACGCTCATTTCAAGTTCTCGAATCATAGAGGAAGCTTTCCAGTGAAGTTTGCAAGCAATCTCGTCGCTGAAAGGACTCAGGTGAGGGTTTCGCCGAGGGCTCTGCTTCTTCTGAATCGCTGCCTTTTTGATCGCCATCCTTCATCGACCGGAGCTGTCGAAGCAATCGGAGGGGTTCTTCGAGAGCTTCTGAGGGTTCCTGAGCCACAATTGCCATCCAACTCATCAAGAAGGAGATTGGAAGAAGATTTCAGCTAACGCACCAAGCTGCTGATAACTGATCTCGGGAGTAAATTCTCTGCTGATTTGTCGAGCTAGAGGGTTTCTAGCTGGTTCTCGTGTGAAGGCAAGAAAGATCTTGGATTGAGGGAATGATCTAGTGTTAATTTTCTGCAAAATTCTATTTCTGAATTCTCATTTCCTTCGTTGATTCAGTTTGTATCAGTTTTCATCAGGTATCTGATCGGTCTGTTCGACCGATCAGACTAGTATCTGATCGGTCTGTTCGACCGATCAGGTAATTATCAGATCGGTCTGTTGACCGATCAGGAAGAGGTTTCAGCCCCAATTACGTTTCAATCCTGTTTTGTTCCAATTTACATTTCAACCTTGTTCTTAGTAGGATTTGTTCTAGATTATACAATTCTGCAAATTAGCTACAGATTTCTTGCATCTAATTTTAGTTCTTGAATTTCAATCTTATAATTTCAAATTGAATTGCTTAGTTTTCAAATAGGGATAAGTGTAGTTTCAGTAATTTTGAGTTATCTTCTGATTTAGCGAAGTCTACTTTATTTCAAACTGTTATTTCATCCATTACCGCAAAAACGCCCATCTTACTTGAAAACCCGAAAGAAAATGACGAATTCAAGCTTGAACTAAGCATTCTTAACTAGTCCTTGGAAAAATACGACTTTAGGCCCCTATACTACACTTAGATTTGTGAGCTAAGGGTTTTCAATTTATAAATTCAAATTTGAGGCCATCGTGACACTAATTGTGGGCTATCATCAAATTTTTGGCGTCGTTGCTGGGGAATATACTAGTTGAGTTTGTATAGTTTGAGTTTATCCTTAGTTTCATATTTTCTGATTCCATTTCATTTGCTTAAGCTTTCTATATACATTTGCTGTCATTTTGTTTGGTTTTGACCATGACTACAGGTGGTGATATTGTAGAGTTTGATCCTGAGATTGAGAGTGTAACGCCCGTCTTTTTCCCACACCTTACGGTGTGGCGAGAGAGACGGCGTTACGCTAACATACCTACACATACATACGGCATAGGAATATCTTAATGCAGCGGAATCAATTTTTTTTTCTTCTTACACATGCGTTTTACCATGCAACTAGTACTTGAACATGTATATATGCCTTAACCTATCATTCATGAACATGGTAGCATTGTAACTTAGCATATTAAAGCATAACATTCCTTACTTTATCCATAAGCATCATAAGTAGCAAGTAACTTATCATAAGTATAGCATAGAATCTAAAGAGGCATTTTAAAACACAAAACATAATAGAAGAGTCTTTTTCCTCTTTCCTCTGCCATGTCACTACCACACACACACTTTTGGCCCCTCCTGCTGCTTCACCTAGTAACCTCCGTTTGCTTGATCTGCGATATAAGACAATAAGACTATAAGCACATAGGCTTAGGGTATCATTCTACTCACAAAAATCCATACGTCACATAAACATAAACATAATGCTTAAATCCTACTTATCATAGCATACTTCTTATCATAAACATAAATACAATCATGGCATCATTCTTAGCATGAACATAAATATAATCATGGCATCATACTTAACATGAACATAAACATAATCATTTGCATAAACATACCTTGCATTAACATACTTCGCATAAACATACCTTGAATAAACATACTTTGCATAAACATACTTATCATGACATAATGCATAACATGGATGAATGCATGCGTCAAATGCATATATCATAAGGATGCTTAGTTTAAAATCATACTTTTAAATACTTAAACATAATCATAACATCATTGGGGTCCCCGGCTTGTATCACATACATACATCATAAGCGCGCATCCCTAAGTAAATACGAGGTAGCGAGCCCCGACCTACTAGGGTAGGAACAGCTACGATAGTTTCAAAAATCGGGGCGTTCTTAAGGTGCCCATCCCTGTTGGACAGCTACGGTAGTCCCAGAACTGTGGACAGCTTCGGTAGTCCAGAACCGAGGCGTTCTTATGGTGCCCATCCCTCGGACCCTTACTTCGGTCCGGTACAAGCCCATTCTTAAAAATAAATTACTTAACATGCTTCATCATTCATAGAACATATATGGCATAAACAACATCTTGTTTCATAAAACATGACATAAGAATAGGAACAGCTACGGTAGTTCCAGAATCGAGACGTTCTTAAGGTGCCCATCCCTTAGCATGACATAAACATACTTAACATTTCATCATTCATACTTAACATCATGATGCCTTAAAGGCATGAACATTCATCATCATTCATTATCTTCATTCATAAGGTATGTCATGCTTATATCATTTTGTCTTAGGGCCATGGTTATCATTTTCGTTCATCATCTTCATTCTTAAACATGGCATACGTACATATAATTCATAAAGCATGACATACATACATATCATTCATAAAACATGGCTTACATACATATCGTTCATAAAGCATGGCATAAATACATATCATCCATAAAGCATGTCATACATACATATCATTCATAAAACATGGCATACATACATATCATTCATAAAACATGCATGGTCATGGTACATAGGAAAACATGCCTAGATCTTTTCATACACGATACATTTCCCTAGGTTCATGGCACGTGGTCTAAACATTTATGAATCATCATAGCACATGACCTAATATACATAGTCAGGACACATTTTACATGAAGTTAGGTTTGAGGTCACATAAAAATTCCTACAACATACTTAATCATATACATACATCTTAGTAACCCATAAACAAGTCTCTTTTGAAACTTAACCCAACCCAAACCCTAACTTATACTCTTGGCCGAAAGTTCAATAGGGGAAAGACCCCATCATTCAAGCAACATGCAAAAGTCCATAGGAAAAAGAAGAACCCATACATTCATACAATGTCATAGTAAGTCATTTGACCCCATAATTGGAGTCAACCCAATTTCCTAGCCCTCTTATTTGTCTTTGGCCGAAACCCTAATGGGTCACACACATATGAAAAAAATTCCTATCATTCACCATTAAGATCCATTAAATCATAGGAAACATAATAAACATGCTTGAAAGGTTAGACCTCATCCTATGTTGACATGGGCCGAAACCCTAGGAAACTTTAGGGTGCCACAAACTTTCCCTAAATCATAATCTATGTCTTACATATCATAATAAAACATTTAAGTGCACAAAAGAGAGTTTACATCATCCCTAAGCCCAAACATCAACCTTGGCCGAAACCCTAGAGGCTCCACTTCATGGTTTCCTCAACTTAAATCTTAAACAAAAGTCTAAATCTTGTTAAGCATCAAAGAACAATCATATCACAAGTGAGGGGGTCTTACCTTGGTTTGTCTTTGATTATCACCTTGAATGGAGAAGCCAAAAGAAAGCTCCTTGACCCTAGGCCTCTCTTTAGCCCTTGTATCCTTGTAGAAAGTCTTGGATCTTCAAGATCAAGTTCCCTTGTGAAACCTTTCCAAGGGAGAGGGGTCTTGTGGGTTTCGGCTAGGAGAGGGAAGAAGAAGGAGAGGAGAGGCTTGGTGGATGAAGAGAAGAGAGAATAACTATCTTAATTGTTAAGTTATCATTCCTCTCATTTATACACAATGAAGAGGGGCAAGTGAAGAGACATGGTGTCTCCTCTCATGGTGACTCTTCACTTCCTTTAGCCTTAACAAAAATCCACTTCATTCCCTCATAGCACTCCCTTGCTAGTTGAATTGGTTAGTACATGCATGGTGGTATGCTAGGTCCAAGGTTCAATCCTTGGTGCATGCACTTTATTTTTATTTATTTTTATTTTTACTTTATTTTCAAAAATTCCCCTAAGACCCACCCATAATCATACTAATATTCCTAATTAAATCCCATCTATATTTATATTACATTCTACCTAAAATCCACTAATAACCATGGTATTAAGAAAGCCCATATAAGGCCCATTAGTACTTAGTTTCTCAAATTAAATGGGAAAATCATGGATAACTAGGCTAAAGTTCGCTCTAGTGTCTCTAGGTTCCTAAAAAATCTATCTAGACCTGATTAATATTTTAAAGAAAATATTGAGAAAATTTTCCGGGTCGTTACAGAGAGGACATTCAGAGCTAGGAGAAATCAAAGAAGAGTTTCAGAAGTTATTGAAATTTTTTCTACTCATTCAAGTAGTCCTATGGCAAAACATCAGAAGACTATGAAGGAGCATGCAGCCCCTGATGATGTTTTTCAGTATTCTTGTATTGCCTATCCAGAGTTAGTTGGAGATTTTGTGCTGAGATCAGCCTTATTCATCTACTTCCCAAGTTTCAGGGACAATCAGGAGAGGATCCTAATAGACATTTTCATGAGTTCCATGTAGTGTGCTCTACTATGAAGCCTCAAGGGATTTCTGAAGAGGACATCAAAGTAAGGGCATTTCCATTTTCTTTGACTGGAGCAGCTAAAGACTGGTTTTATTACTTGCCTACTGGACATGTTGTTAGTTGGATTGCTATGAAAAAGGCATTTTTAGAGAAGTATTTTCCAGCTTCAAGAATTGCTATTATCAGGAAGAGCATCTGTGATATTCAACAAGTGGTGGGAGAGACCTTATATGACTATTGGGAGAGATTCAATAAGCTGTGCTCAAGTTGTCCATAACATCAAATCAGTGAGCAGCTTCTTATTCAGTATTTCTATCAAGGTCTACTTCAAATGGATAGAATCATGATTGATGTTGTAGCTAGAGGAGCTTTAGTGAATAAGACCCCAGAACAAGCTAGAGAATTGATTTCAAATATGGCGGAGAACTCTCAACAATTTGAAAGTAGGGCTCTTTCTACTAGAGGGGTGAATGAAGTTCAAATGGTTTCAAATGAACAAAAATAGATCAAGAGTTCATTGTTGGAGTTAACCTCTTTGGTGAAGCAAATGACATTGAATAAAGTGAGCCAAAATCAAAACTTTTCAGTAGCTTCACCTACAAATCAAGTGATGAGGTTGTGTAGCATATGTTCAAGTCAAGAGCATAATTCGGATTTGTGCCCAAACTTACAACAAGATGAATCATTAGCCACTTTGACTAGAGGACAATATCAATCAAGGAATGACTCATATTCATCTACTTACAATCCGGGATGGAGGGATCACCCTAATTTGAAGTATGGTAATTCATTCTATCACTAAGACACTTCACAACAAACCCCTACAACAAAATCAGCAGCAAAATCAGAATTTACAGCCGCATTTCCAATCATTCCAGCAGCCGTATCAGCAATTTCAGCAACCAACTCAGCCTTTTCAGCCTCAATTCCAACAAAATCAGCAAGGTTTTCAACAAAATCAGCAATCTTTTCAACCATACAATCAGAATTTTCAGTTTCAAAGTCAACAATTTCAGCCTTCACACCAACAATTTCAACCTCAAAATCAGAATTTTCAGAACAATAATTTTCAGCAACATCCACCTTGTTATTAACTCAATTTTCAGCAATTTCAACAGCCCATTCAACCATTTAATCAACCCCAACAACCTCATTTTCAGAATTCACAGCCTACTCAAGGATTTCAGCAACCCAATGTTTCATTTCAAGGCCAACAAAAGTCCCATGCTAATCAAGGAGGTTTTGGAGGCTCTAGTGGTTTAATGCTCAACAACAAAGGCTTGAGGAGATGATGCAACAAATTCTTCAACAACACAAGGTCAACAAAAGAATGATTCCACTCTTCAAAACATTAAGAGACATATTGGTCAACTTGCAAGTGGGATGAGTCAAATGCAAGCTCAGGGATCGAGTCAATTACCTTCTCAAGCAACTCCTAATCCTAAGGGAAATGTTAGTGCAATAACTTTGAGGAGTGGGAGAGTAGCTTCAAGTCCAAATGTTCAAAGGGCTGATTTTTCTAAAAAATTTACAGCACCTAATTTTCTCGCTCATAACAGTCCCAAAATGGCTTCTACATCAGTTGGAAGTGACCCTAGTTCAAGCCTAAGTCCTTCTATTGATCCTATGATTTTGGTGGAAGAACAAGAAGAAATCAGTAAAAACAAGGCACCTATAGCAGCTAAACCGATTGGAATTCCTGCTCAAGACTCATTTCCAAATATTTCAGCTCAAGTGGAGGAATCAAGAGTCCCTTTACCCTTCCCACAGTGTAAGACTCAAGCTAAAAAGAATGTGGAGGAGGAGAAGGCAAAGGAGTATCAAGAGCTTATGAAACTATTCAGTAAGGTAGAAATTAATGTGTCATTGTTGACCATGATTAAGCAAATACCTAAGTATGCCAAATTTGTCAAGGATTTGTGTGTGCACAAGAAGAAGCTAAAGGAGAATGAATTGGTCAGTTTAGGAAGAAATGTCTCAGCCCTTATCCATTCAATTCCCCAGAAATGTGAAGATCCAGGAGTATTTACTGTGTCTTGTGAGATTGGGAGCACTCTTTTTCATGATACTATGATAGATTTGAGAGCTTCTATTAATGTGATGCCTAGATCAGTTTTTCAGATGCTTGGTATTGGACCTTTGTAGCCTATAGGAGTGGTTATTTAGCTAGCAGGCAGGAGTCAGACTCACCCAGCTAGAATCATTGAAGATGTATTAGTGAAGGTGAAAGAGTTGATTTTTCCTGCGGATTTCTATATCTTATACATGGAGGGGGATTATCTAGCACATAGATCTCCACTTATTCTTGGGAGACCATTCTTGAAGACTGCAAGGACGAAGATTAATGTATATGCAGGCACACTTTCTATGGAGATAGGAGACACAGTGGTGCAGTTCAGTATTTTTGATGCTATGAAGCACCCCAGAGAGGATCATTCTATCATGAGCATGGAGATTTTAGATGAGTTAGTTGATGCAAATTTATTTGCTGATAGAGTTTCACTTGGTATTCACAGAGGATATTTTAGCTCAGATGAGGCTGAGGATGCACTAGCTATAGAGGCGGCTGATTTGATGATTGTATCCGATTCAATTTCAGTTGGAGATGATTCTATAGGTGTAGGGGATTGTGTTGGGACCGGGTGCATGTTGACAAGGATACGGGTTCGTAAATTTTAAAATATTTACGTGCAGCGGAAGAATTAGCATAAATAATTTCTTAAATTATTTTCAACCACGTATCTAGCATGCGACCTTATGATGTGTGGACATGATCATAAATTAAAATTTTGCGAAAAGTAAACTAATTTACTTCAATACCTCGCGTAACTCGAAGTAAGGGACGAGATCCAACCGTAGCGTCCCTTGGAAGCTCCGCCTCTATTCGCGTCCACGCCGAGTTCTCTTCGGGATGATTTCGCAAAGTCACGAGTTTTGCGCCGACGAGAACTACTAGATTCTCTAAAGGCACAACTAGAAGATCAAGAGAGAAGAAAGGAAACTAACCACCAAGAAACGGAATCTTAATTCCGGGAAGGAAGGAGTTGCGATCCGCTTCTTCTTCTTCTTGGTTGGCTTCTCCTTGGTGATGATGACCCACGGCAACCTCAAGGGAGGGTGGTGCGCCGGCCCTAGGGTGGATGTGCGCCGGCCCTAGCAAGTAGAGGAGGGCGCCGGCCCTAGGAGGAAAGGAGAAGGAGAGGGAGAGATTAAGAGAGAGAGAGGGAGAGAGTTAATCTCTTGATTAATTGATTAGAATTCAAGGCTTGCCTTTGGTTCCTTTATATAGTAGCATCTCCCTTGCTAAGTCTCCCCTTTAACGGAGTTAACGGAATAATTTTCATAAGAAATTTATCTTATAAATTTTCTTATGAATTATTCCGTTATGCCTAGTTTTATTATAACTAACTTTATAATAAAACAAATACATCTCTCCTTTAATTATGGAATAAATTTTACAAGAAATTTATAAATTTTTCTTATTATGGAAAAATCAATTCATAATTGATTTTATAAAATTAAAATAAACCATTCCATGGATCATTTTAATTTCCATAAAAAGGAATAAATTTCTACAAATTTCTTTATATAAATTTCTTTATACAAATTTATTTATCCATAATTTATAAAACAAATCGCGCTAGATTTATTTTATTAATTAAACCAAATAAATTGGTTTCTCCCCATTGTTGTGGCCGGCCAAGCCAAAGAGGGCGGGCACCCTCTTTGGCCGGCCACACCAAGCCTCAACCACACGAATTAAACACATTTAATTCGTCCAATAAGCCTTCAAAAGACTTAGCCATTTTAAGCTTCCCATGCGCCTCTGATAAATTCAGATTCGACTTATTTCTCTTGATCGGAAAATCCAATTTTCAACTCGTTTTAAATCCCTCGGATCACTCGTAGTGCGTGTGACTAAATAGGCTTTCGATTTATGTTGGCCGTCTATATTAACCAATTATAGAACGATCATGAGTGGCACCTAGTAGTACATCATGATCCCCAATTAATCGAAAGATCAACGGTTGACCTCAGATATAATTCTGAAACCCTTCAGCAGCTCTAATGAATCGTGCCTCATTCCCTTCACCATCTTATACCCACTTGGTTCAGGACATGGTCTGTGTGTGTCAGTCCCCACTAGGCTGACTACGTCACACCTAGCCCAAGTAGTGTCTTTCTCGTCCTTTGGATTTCTAATTACTCTCATGTATTTAAGAGACTCATACTCTAAACATGATATGCTCTGGCCAGAGGCTTTGAGTAACAATCCGACGATAGGCCTGGGTATACATCTCCTCGCAAGGAGTGGTGAATCCTTTGTAGGTTGTTCAAACATCTTCGGGCACTTCGGCTTATACCCAACCATCCTGGGTCCACACCTCCTTGGAGATGCTTGCTTAAGATATTAAAGTATAAGTCTCCATGACCAAGATGACTTGAACACCGCAAGTCAAAGGAACATCGCACTTAAGCTGCGGTAAGAACTTCATTGACATATCTATATGTAGATTACCATATGAAGTTTTACAGCTAGTCACTCCAATGAACTAGTTCCCTTAACTAGCATCCATGTTTATCTCCGGACATCCCAATGTCACCAGCCAGTGAGAATCAGCTGATTAGAGAATAACCCATGCTAGTCTCAACAGAATTGATAGTGTCCGTTTTTATCAATTCATCGACTAGGGATATTTTCAATACTTCACAATTGCACATGTAGAGATAATCACTAGTTGTGATCCCATCACAAATTCTCTTATGCTGTGAATTGTATTGCGGACATTCAGTAGATGAGTTTAAGATCCCAATCAAATACACAAACATGTATACTCAAATAGTGAATTATCATTTATTAAAATAAATGTTTACAACCATAAGGCGATTGCCTTAGGACACTTCTCTCATATCACTAACAAACTCCCACTTGGCCTAATGCCAATCGCTACGGTATCCAATACCACAGGCTCTAACATGACCCTCAAACTTGCTCTGAGGCAAGGCCTTAGTTAAAGGATCCGCTAAATTCCTTTCAGTGGGAATTTTCTCAATTTGTATATCATTCCTACTTATAATCTCTCTGATCAGATGATAGCGGCGAAGCACGTGTTTGGATCGCTGATGAGACCTTGGTTCCTTTGCTTGTGCAATAGCTCCATTGTTGTCGCAGTAAACCGACATTGCTTCATCAATGGTTGGAACCACGCCAAGTTCGGAGACAAACTTCTTGATCCAGACTGCTTCCTTTGCTGCTTCCGAAGCTGCGATATATTCCGCTTCCATGGTAGAATCCGCTACGGTGTCTTGTTTGGAACTTTTCCAACTTACTGCGCCTCCATTTAAAGTAAATACGTATCCAGACTGCGATTTGGAGTTATCCTTATCTGTCTGGAAACTGGCATCTGTATACCCACGTATTACCATATCTCCTTCTCCATATATTAGGAACACATCCTTAGTTCTTCTTAAGTACTTAAGGATTGTTTTGACAGCCGCCCAATGATCCATTCCTGGATCAGACTGGTATCTGCTCGTGACGCTCAGAGCATACGATACATCAGGCCTAGTACATAACATAGCATACATGATAGATCCTATCGCGGATGCATAAGGAATCTTATTCATGCAAATCCTCTCGTCTTCTGTGCGCGGACACATAGACTTTGAAAGGTTGATCCCATGCCTGATGGGAAGGTAACCTTTCTTGGATTCCGACATGCTAAACCTTTTTAGCACTCGGTCTATATATGTAGACTGCGAAAGACCAAGCAACCGTTTTGATCTATCTCTATAGATTCTAATCCCAAGGATATAGGTTGCTTCTCCCAGGTCTTTCATGGAGAAAGTTTTGGACAACCAAATTTTAACTGTCTGTAAAACTGATATATCGTTTCCTATAAGTAATATGTCATCGACATATAATACTAGGAATACGACTGCACTCCCACTAACCTTCTTGTACACACAAGGTTCGTCAGGATTTTGTGAGAAATCAAACTCTTTGATTGTCTCATCAAAACGGATGTTCCAGCTCCTGGATGCTTGCTTCAGTCCATATATGGATCGCCGAAGCTTGCATATTTTGGTTTTATCAACCGATGTGAAACCTTCAGGTTGTATCATGTATACATCCTCAAGCAGGTTTCCATTAAGGAAAGCTGTTTTCACATCCATTTGCCATATCTCATAATCATAATGAGCTGCTATGGCCAGGAGCATCCGAATGGATTTAAGCATAGCTACTGGCGAATAGGTTTCGTCATAATCAATTCCTTATTTCTGACGATATCCTTTTGCTACTAATCTAGCCTTAAAGGTAACAACATTACCTTCCATGTAGTTTTCTTCTTTAAAACCCACTTGCACCCTATGAGATTAATCCCTTCAGGTGGGTTAACCAAGTCCCATAATTGATTTTCGTACATGGAATCCATTTCCGACTTCATGGCTTCAAGCCATTTGTCCCTTTCTGAACTTTTCAGAACATCTTCATAACTGATAGGTTCGTCATCGCTTATGAGTAACACATCGTTTGATTCACTTATGAGAAATCCGTATCTCTCTGGAATAGCGTGTCCTATCTGACCTTCGAAGAGGTGGTGTTGTTTTAGGTTCAACTGATAGCTCATCATTATGAGTTATTAGTTGTGGGTCTAGACTAGGTGTCTCTGTAATGTCTATTGGAGTTTCTTGAACTTCATCAAGTTCAATGCCACTCCCACTGTTTTCTTGTAAAAGAAATTCTTTTCCAGAAATACAGCATGCCTTGAAACAAACACCTTTTGTTCCAAGGATGATAGAATTGGTAACCCTTCGTTTCCTTAGGGTATCCAATAAATAGACATTTATCAGACTTAGCATCCAATTTGTCTGATACAGTCCGCTTCACATAAGCAGGACAACCCCATATCTTAAGGTGAGTTAAGTGAGGTTTCTTACTATTCCATGTCTCATATGGAGTAGTAGAGACTACCTTGGTCGGGACTCTGTTTAGCAAGTAAACAGCTGTCTTAAGTGCATACCCCAAAAGGATTTTGGAAGAGTTGCATGATTCATCATCGACCTAACCATGTCCATCAAGGTTCGGTTGCGCCTCTCAGATACACCATTATGCTGTGGTGTATACGGCGGAGTCCATTGGGACAATATCCCATTGTCCCTAAGATAATCTTGAAACTCTTGACTTAAGTATTCACCACCCCGATCGGATCGAAGTATCTTAATACTTTTGCCAAGCTGTTTCTCTACTTCATTTCTGAACTCTTTGAATTTCTCAAAAGCTTCAGATTTGTGTTTCATCAAGAACACATACCCGAATCGTGAGTGATCATCGATAAAGGTGATGAAGTAGCTATAGCCTCCTTGTGCAAGAGTTGACATTGGTCCACATACATCAGTATGTATTAGACCAAGCAATTCTCCCACTGGATTACCTTTTCCGGAAAAGGGTAATTTGGTCATCTTGCCTTTTAAGCATGATTCACATGTATCAAATGAACCGGGTTCAAATGATTCCAAAATTCCACATCGGTGTAATTTGGTCATGCGTTTCTTACTTACATGGCCAAGACGACAATGCCACGTGTAGGAGTCTATTCGATTATCTATTCGAGCACGTTTGTTGCTAACTTCGATATTGAAAACGTCACCGGATAAATCTAACGTGTAGATACCATTGCACAAAGTTCCATTCCCATAAAGAACGTCATTTAAAGTTATGTAACAACAATTGTTACTAAAAGTTAAATGATAACCCTTTTCATTCAAACATGAAATAGATACAATGTTCTTTATTAACGAAGGAACAAAATAACAATTATCCAATTCTAAGACACGTCCAGTAGGGAGCTTTAGCAAATATGTTCCGATGGCAACAGCAGCAATCTTTGCTCCATTTCCAACTCGCAAATTTGCTTCTCCCTTGACGAGTCTTCTTTTATTCCTTAGCCCTTGTATGTCATTACATATATGTGAGCTACACCCAGTATCAAGTACCCAGGTGTTTGAGGAAATAGAGTGACATTCAATAACGAAGATTCCTGAAGAGGATGGGGCATCGGATGCCTTCTTCTTCAAGGACTCAAGATAAACCT
>JAGFNQ010002287.1:0-70955 GCA_024364735.1 Boesenbergia rotunda
CCCAGGTAGCTCGCCAAGACCCCTCTCGTCCTTCCAAACCAAAGCCCGATCGTGATCCCGAATGATGATGCCAGACTTGGCAAATGCCCGCTTGCCAAGTCTGCAATCCTGTCTCACCATGGGCACCGTCCTGCCCTTGGTTACATCAACACCTACTGACAGAAGCTAGTCAGTGATGACGTGACCAAATGGCATATAGACAGTGCGTCGGCTTGGCTCTCTATAGGATAGGATGGACTGAAAAATGCTCTCCATGATGTCAAAGTCCATGCGGCGGTGCATACCATAGAGCATCAGCAATGGTAAGGTCGGATCTCGGTCAAGGGTTTGGAAGTGATCGGCAGGATGCAATTTGTGATTATTTTGAACAGAATGTAATCAACAGGAGAGAGACGGAGCGCTACAAAAGTCGAGAAGTCAGGCCCCAACTCATCAAGACAGGCTGGTCGAGGATGGCCAAAGAAGTGTTGATATATAGTGTCAGGGGTGACGTCCGCAAAAGGAGCCAACAAAGGATCAGGGAGCTCAAGATAGATAGAATACAAGTTAGGCGATCAACGACCGCCCAGATACTCCGCCAGGATCTCATAAGAGAAATCAAGATTTCTCTTGGCGACTCGGGTAGTGAATTCAAAGCCCCCTTGAGGCCCTTGTTGAAGGTTATTGTAGAATTCCGAGACAAGGTCGTAGTTTATAGTCGTTTCGAGGGAAAGGAGAAAACCCAGGTTGTAGAAGGTGATGATCTCCATGATGGAGGGACAGTGCTCAGATAGAAAGAGACTGTCAATCGATCAGCAAGAAAGCAGTTTGAAGGTACGAGACTGGAACGCTTGCTCACATGCAGCGTTCGGGAACATAGAACTCGACGAAGGCTGAGGCCTTCGAGAGGGTGCGGAAGAAGAAGGGCCTTTGCCCTTTGAGCTTCCCTCCACGGGTTCTTTGCCCTTAGATGATTTTCTAAAATGGTTGAATAGATCATGACAACAATTGTATCAAATGAAGTGAATCAAGTGGACATAATCATGACACAAGATCAATAGAGGATTGGTCACAGTATAGAATAATCAAGTGAACATCAATGTAAGACGTAAGATTTATCAGTGTAAGATGAGATGGGAACAATAATCAAAAGATAGAGAGATTTGATCATATTTAGGTCATAGCACACCCGACACACACACCCAAAGGAAACCCCAAGAACAAACATCACGGTTAGTTCACCACATATTATGATATTTGAAAGGAGCAACAAGATGAAAGAAGGAACCCTTACTTAGGTGTCATTGTCGAGTTGGTTGGAGAAAAACACTCTCTGAAACTTGCGCAAGAGAGAATCGCAACGCAGGGAAAGCTTGCGGCTAGCAGTTGCTGAGAATACCAACAGCAAGTAGAAGAACTCTCACGCAGAGAGGAGATTGCGAGAAGCCACGCGCAGGGAAGAAGGAGACGCAGGAAGAGTTCTCGCACAAGATGAGGATGCGCAAGAAGTGAGTTTCGGCGCTAGGGCTTGGGAGATGAGGGGTTTCGGAGGAATTAATCGGTTGGTGGATCGGTCCACCAACCACAATTTAATGCGATTGAACGGATCACCATTTGATCTGGAAGTGCCCAGACCGATCAGGCTTCGGCTTGATCGGACTGGCCTGGTCCTGATCGATCGGGTGACCGATCAGACAGGCCCCTGATCGATCGGCTGATCGATCAGGAAGCGATCAGTAGGTTTGGAGGTTTTTCCGTGAGCCCCCTGATCAGTCTGTGGACCGATCACCATAGGGTGCCAGATTGGTCCGAGGACCGATCCAGGCCAACACAGAATGTTTTGACAATTTCTCGCAAAGGAGCTGGATCGGTCCGTTGGACCGATCAGACATACTCCTGATCGGTCCGGTGACCGATCAGGCTTCCTGAATTTTCCTAATACGATCTGAAACTTCAATTTCAGACTCCCAAACGATTTCGGATAAGATCTGATGAAGATGATCGATCTTGGAAGTGGTCCCTTGACTAAGATTGATCCCTGAACTAGGATCAAAGGTCCTTATGGGTTTAACAATCACTTTACTCCACCCAAGTGGAGTCAAACTCAATCAACAAACATTCAATCAATTTCAAACAAGTTTGTATCAAATCCAAGTCTCCAATCAAGTTTCCTTGATTGGAATGTCCAAGTATGATCATGGAACCAAGTACACATGTGTTATGCATTGGTTTTCCCCATACTTGGTCGCCGTAGTGATTTTTATCTCGTCAACCAAATTTCTCAAGGGATGCATTGACATTTTGAGAAATTTAGTTGATCCTAGCATCTCACCCCATATCTAGCAAACAAAAACGTTTTGTTAAACCTTGTAGTTTGTGTGAGATGTCCCTAAGTTACCCAATTGTTGCCTAACAATTCGAAATGATCATCAAGGGTTTTGAATGCATTTTGATGTCTATGAAATGCGACACATTCCCAACTCCCTTCTTAAGAAGCTAAACTCATTTTCGGGGAGTGGTTTAGTGAAAATGTCTGCTAGATTTGATTTGGACTCTACATATGAGAGTACAACATCTCCTCTAGCAACATGATCCCTAATGAAGTGGTGGTGCACTTCAATATGTTTAGTCCTAGAGTGATGGACTGGATTCTTGGTTAGGTTAATTGTGCTAATGTTGTCATACGACACTTGCACACCCTTGTAGCTTAATCCATGGTCCTCTAGAGTATGAATCATCCACAATAATTGCGATATGCTCTCTCCCATGGCGATGTATTCTGCCTCGGTCGTGGAGAGAGCAACACAATGTTGCTTCCGACTTGACCAACTAACTAGAGATGAACCTAGGAATTGGCAACCCCCACTCGTGCTTTTCCGATCCAACTTGCATCCAGCATAGTCGGAATCGATGTAGCCAATTAGGTCGAATGATTCGGTACAGGGGTATCATAGACCAACACCAATTGTGCCCTTGAGGTATCTCAAAATTCTCTTGACAGCAATCAAGTGAGATTCCTTGGCACAAACTTGATACCTAGCGCACATACCCACAGCAAAAAGTATATCAGGTCGACTAGCTGTGAGGTATAGCAGACTGCCTATCATGCTTCGATATTGAGTCAAATCAACAGGTTTACCACTCTCATCATTGTCTAATCTTGTGTTTGTAGCCATGGGAGTGGTTGCCTCTTTTGAATCACTCATGTTGAATTTTCGAAGCATCTCTTGAGTATACTTTGATTGGTGCACATGGATCCCATCTCGGGTTTGTTTGATTTCAAGTCCAAGGAAGAAAGTCAACTCTCCCACTAGATTCATTTCAAATTCACTCTCCATGTGTCCAATGAATTCATTTAAATAGCCCTTGTTGTTTGAGCCACAAATAATGTCATCGACATATACTTGGGCTACAAATATATTGTCACCATCTCTCCGTAGAAATAGTGTAGGGTCTATTTGGCCTCTAATAAAGCCTTTTTCAATTAGGAACGTCGACAACCGCTCATACCAAGCTCGGGGTGCTTGTTTAAGGCCGTAGAGCGCCTTCTTGAGCTTAAATACGTGGTTTGGGAATTCGGTACTCTCAAACCCCGGAGGTTGTTCGACATAGACCTCTTCTCTTATTAAACCATTTAGAAAGGCCGATTTGACGTCCATTTGATATAGCTTGAAACCCCGATGTGCTGCAAATGCAAGCATCAATCGGATGGACTCTAATCGGGCCACGGGAGCATAGGTCTCATCATAATCAAGGCCTTCAACTTGACTGTAGCCCTTGGCTACTAAGCGTGTCTTGTTTCTTATGATTTCTCCCTTATGGTTCAATTTATTTTTGAAGACCCATTTGGTTTCAATGATGGTGGTCTTCTTGGGTCTAGGGACTAAGTCCCAAACTTGACTTCTTTTGAATTGACCTAGTTCATCTTGCATCGCAATGATCCAATCGGGATCATTTAACGCCTCGTCAATTTTTCTAGGTTCAATTTCGGAAATTAGGGCAACTTCATTAGCCTCATTCTGGAAGAATGATCTAGTTCTAACCCCATGATGGATGTCTCCAACAATCTGGTCTTGGGGATGACTAGAGGCTAACTTAGTTGTCTTTGGTGTTGGTGGTGCTTCTTGAATGGTTTCACTAGACACCGGCTCAGCCTCAGGATCCGGCTGGTCGATGGGTTGTCTAGGCTCACCGTCATTAGACTCATCACCATTATCAACAACATTTGGACTTTCATCCAAACCCAGTTGCCTGAGTTCGAATTGAGCTTCTTCGACATCTTCTGATTGATAATTTGATCTTGGAATTTCTTCAAAGACAACATTAGAAGATTCTTCAACCAATCTAGATTTCTTATTGTAGACTCGATAGGCTTTGCTAACTAGGGAGTACCCGACCAGTATCCCTTCATCAGCCTTTGCCGTGAACTTTCCAAGGTGGTCCTTGGTGTTTAGGATAAACACCTTACAACCAAACACCCTAAGATGTTTAACCGTAGGTGGTTTTCCAAACCAAAGTTCATGGGGAGTCTTTCCTAAGAACCTATGGATGAGGACTCGGTTTTGCACGTAGCAAGCTGTGTTTACAGCTTCGGCCCACAAGTAGCTCGGTAGTGAGTACTCATTAAGCATACTTCGCGCAGCCTCTTGTAAAACCCGGTTCTTCCTCTCTACAACACCATTTTGTTGTGGTGTTCTAGGAGTAGAGAACTCGTGTCTATACCCTCTATCTTGACAAAACTCTAAAAACCGTTGGTTTTGAAATTCACCTCCATGATCACTTCTAATCGTCTTAATTGTTGATGATTTTCATTTTCAACTCTTCTACAAAAAGAAATAAAAACATCTAAGGTTTGGTCCTTATATTTTAGAAAATAAGTTCATGTATATCTAGTAAAATCATCAATGATAACAAAACAATATCTACTTCCATTCAAAGATATGATAGTGCTACAATCAAACAAGTCCATATGAAGTAAATCTAAAGCGGTAGAAGTACTTACAGTGCTTTTACCTTTATGTGCAGATTTTGTTTGCTTACCCATTTGACATGCATCACAAAGTTTGTCCTTTTCATACTTGATGCTTAGTAAGCCACAAACTAATCTCTTGTTGGCCAACTTCCGGATATTCTTCATGTTCACGTGTGCTACTCTCCGGTGCCAAAGGGTGGACTCATCTTCTTTTGACATGAGACACTTAGCAAAAGTATTAGTAGCACTTTTAAAGGAAACTTGGTAAATGTTATCTACTCTTGTTCCTACTAGTACCGTGTCAACATTGTCATGTTGTCTAACTAGACATTGACTTGATTGGAAATCAATTGTGTAACCCGCATCACACAATTGACTGACACTTAGGAGATTAAATGTCATCCCCTTGACTAGAAGGACATTCTTAATCCTAAGACATTCGGATATTTGAATGTCTCCTATTCCTATGACCTTAAGACTACCATTGTTACCAAATGAAACATTACCTCTACTTTTTCTTTGAAGTATAGTAAACAATGATCTATCCCCGGTCATGTGTTTGGAGCATCCACTATCAACGAACCTAGTTGATAGATGCTCCCCCTCAATCACAACCTACACAATTCGAAAAATAGAAGTTTTAGGTACCCAAACCTTGGGACCTAAAGCACCTACTAAACAAGACTTAGGCACCCATGCCTTGGCTACTTTTCTTTGGACTCTAGGTGTCTTAGATTGTCTAACATCAGTCCTAGACATTAAGGACACAAATGATGGTTCTTTGGGTCGGTAACCAATATCGGCCCTATTGTAGACTGCCCTTTGGGCATTCAAGATCATGTCTAAGGTCTTTGAGCTTGTTGAGAACTTCTCAAGAACACTCTTGAGTCTCTCAACTTCACTCTTCAATGATTTGTTTTCATCCTCTAACAATTCCACATGCAAATCGTCTACATCCTCATCCCTAGAGGATTTCAATTGTTCAACTTCAATTTTCAAAGATTTAATCTCATCCTCTAACATTTCAACATGCAAATCGTCTACATCCTTATCCCTAGAGGATTTCAATTGTTCAACTTCTAATTGTAATGATTTAACCTTAATTTTTGACTTTTTCAACATATTGGTTAAGCATGCAATAGCTCTATAGCATTTCTCAAGTTCGGGAGTGATTACCTCTTCATCATCCGAAGATGATGAAGCCGCATTTGAGGAGTCGGAGGATTCATCACTGCTTTCTTCTACTTCAAGTGCCATGAGTACCACATGTCGTGTACTCTTCTCCTCCTTCTCTTCTTCGGATGAACTTGAGGAGGATTCATCCCAAGTGGCCTTCAAGGCCTTCTTCTTCTTTTTGGATCTATCCTCCTTCTTTTTGAGCTTTGGGCAGTCCTTCTTGAAGTGCCCTTTCTTACTACATTCATAGCAAGTAATATTATTCTTATCAAGCTTAACTTCACTTGGGTTACCTTTACCCATGAAGCGTTGACCCTTTCTCATCATCCTTCTAACGAAATTGGCCATCTCGGAGGAAGAAGAGCCGCTGCCATCCTCCTCGGATTCGGACTCGGACTCGGATGAGGATGAAGATGAAGAGACTTCCTTCTCCTTCTTCTTCTTGTTCTTTTCTCCTACAACTAAGGCAATCCCCTTCTCCTTGGGGCCTTTGTTAGCCATTTCATGAAGTTTTATCTCACAAAATAAATTATCTAACTTTACAATTGATAAGTTCTTAGAAACATTGTAGGCATCCACCATGGATGGCCACAAAGCATTCCTTGGAAAGACTTTCAACACATACCTCACAAGGTCGCGATTCTCGACCTTTTCATCAATAGAATAGAGACCATTGAGGACTTCCTTGAACTTACCATGTAGCTCACTTACGGTTTCATTTTCCTTCATGGAGAGGTTTTGGAGTTGGTTAAGGAACAAATCCCTCTTGGCGATTCTTGAATCTCGGGTGCCCTCATGGAGTTCAATGAGTTTATTCCACAAATCTTTTGCACTTGTGAAGGGACCAACCTTGATGAGTTGATCTTTGTTCATGCCACATTGTAGGGTCACCACCGCCTTCGCGTCGGCTTCACTCTTCCGGGTTTGCTCAGCCGACCAACGCCATGATTCTAGTTCTTTGCCTTCATCATCCTTTGGAGGGGTAAAACCCTCCTTCACAGCGAACCAAGTGTTGATATCCATCTTTAAATAATACTCCATCTTCGATCTCCAATATTGAAAATCTGCTCCATCGAAGAAGGGAGGTCGGGTGGTGGAAAAACCTTCTCTCAAAGCCATTGTAGTTGACTCTCGGTTGTTAATCAGTTTGTACAGAGCCCCAAGCTCTGATACCACTTGTTGGAACTTGGATGGCTAGAGAGGGGGGGTGAATGTAGCCAGACACTTAAACTTTAGCACTTATCGATTTTCTGCACCTCAAATGTTAGTAGCACAATGGAAGCTAAAGGAAAACAGAGTATGCAGAAATAAAACCTAGCTAAGCACAAATGCAAAATGCTAACAAGAGGATTTACAAGGTTCGGGGATAACTTGCCCCTACTCCTTGGCGTGCCCTTAAGGTGGGCGATCCCTTGATCGTCGGCAGATCAAGCCCCGGAAAATCTGGATAAAATGCAACCTCCTTCTCGGTGGAGTAACCTCTCCACAGCGTTTCAACAAAGATAGAGTTTTAAGCACAATGAAACACAAGAAGGATCTTACAGAGTACTTAGGACAGCAAGAACCCAAGCAAACTTCTCACCGAGCTCCACCCAGCGCAGATCTCACGCAAGAACTCCCTTCTTCGTGTCTTCTCGCTGATGGACTCGCCAAGCTTCCTGGTTCTTCTTCCAAATGCTCAAGTAACAGAGGTTGCTTCAGAGATCACAGTCGCTTGCTCAAGATGATGGAACAGAGTTGTCGCAAGAGCAAAACCCAAAATGTCGCAAGAACACAAGCTGTAACCTTGTTGAGACTTGTTCGCCACAAGAGCCCTTAAGTCTCAGCTCACCGATCACCAGGTCACCATCTCACTGCAGCCTCCAGCTGCTCACCTGCAACAGCCAGCTACTACTGAGCTCTCCTGGACTCCCTGGGCTTCCCTCAGGCCAGCCCTAGTCAGCAGCTCCAACCAGCGCCAGCGTCCATTGCAACCTGAGATGGAAAACGGACAAACCTGCTCCAAGGAAAGACCTCCATTGACTCTCCTTGAGTGTTTGAATCCATCCCTATCACCTACACACTTAATCAGAGCATTAGCACAGCAAATCAGCAGTGAATCAAGTATCAGAGATTAAATGCAGAGAAATCAGATGTGTTCAGACGCGATCAGAGCGTCTGACAGTGCATTTTGAATTAAGGTGATCGGTTATCGGACCGATCAGAGAGCCTCCTGATCGGTCACCAGACCGATCAGGGTGGGTTCAGACCGATCAGGCTTCATTCTGATCGGTCCCCAACGCTCAATCAGAAATCGCAATTTCTCTGGGACCGATCACCAGACCGATCCCAGGTTGTGGATCGGTCACCAGTCCGATCCACCCCTTTGCAGGGCGATTTCTTAGCTTCGCAGTCCAACCCTCCTGATCGGTCACCAGACCGATCAGGGCATGCTCAGACCGATCAGGCTCCGTCCTGATCGGTCATAGTGAGGAACTCGCGACACTTGATCGTTCTCCAGAACGGTCTGAACAGTGTTCCAGATCGGTCACCAGACCGATCAGGAGCAGATCAGTAAGGTTCCCAAAAACCTACTGGGTGCTCCCTGATCGGTCACCGGACCGATCAGGAGCAGAGCAGCAGGGGAACTCAACTCACTTGTGGGCTCCCTGATCGGTCACCAGACCGATCAGGAGCCAAGCAGTGAGTGAACTGTATGCTCCCTGATCGGTCACCGGACCGATCAGTCATCGCTGGATCGGTCACCAGACCGATCCACGAAGGTGCACGGTGCCAACCTCCCTGATCGGTCACCAGACCGATCCAGGGACTCCAACCTAGCCCTCCAAGCTAGGACCTGGCCCTCCAAGCCGGGATTTCATCAACCTAGCCCTCCAGGCTAGGACCTGACCCTCCAAGCCAGGACTTTTTCACACCTAACCCTCTAGGTTAGGACTTTTCACACCTAGCCCTCCAAGCTAGGATTTTCCACACATAACCCTCCAGGTTAGGACTTTTCACACCTAGCCCTCCAAGCTAGGATTTTCCACACCTAACCCTCCAGGTTAGGGCTTTTCCACACCTAGCCCTCCAAGCTAGGATTTTCCACACCTAGCCCTCCAAGCTAGGATTTTCCACACCTAGCCCTCCAAGCTAGGATTTTCTCACACCTAGTCCCACTAGGTATGCCTAGTCCACGACTAGGACTTAATCATAATCATAATCATCAACCCAAACTAAAATCGGTGTCAACACCAAAACAACAATCAGGGTCAGACTGCATCAACAGGGTGCAGTCACCCGACTCCTCCCTCTTGATCACGATCGAGACCGATGTCGGGCCTCGTTCTCTACCGACTGCAGTTGGCGGGGAGAAAGCTCCACCGAGGGGACATCCGGCGATACTCCGTCTTCTTCCACTTCCTCCGAGGTTCGGGGTCTACTTCCTTATTCAATTTTCTCTTCAGGGCATGACATTCCTCGATAGAGTGTGTTGTACTGCCTTGGAAGTCGCAATACTTCATCGGCGGCTCTGGTTGTTGGGTGTCAACTGTCTCTACTAGCTTCGCTTACCAGCCCACTGGTCTTTCCCCAGGCGAAGATCTTTTCCTCGGGCTGGAACCGGAGGTTCTCTCCTTTCTGACTGTACAGCGGTTTGAGCCGGGACCCCGGTTGGTTCCTTGCGGCGGGCGTGTTGCACTTCTTCCACGTTGACGTGCTTGACAGAACGCCCTAGCAAATCATCGAAGTTGGTGGGTGGCTTCTTCACCAAAGATCGGAAGAAATCCCCTTCAGAGAGCCCCTGGGTGTAGGCACTGACGACGATTTCCGATGTCACGGTTGGCACATCCTGCGCCATTCGGTTAAATCACTGGATGTAATCCTTGAGCGGTTCTTTTGGCTTCTGCTTGAGAGCAAATAAATTTAATTTCGTCTTCTGATAGCGACGGTTGCTGGAGAAATGATGGAGGAAGGCGGTTCTAAACTCCATGAAGGAGTTGATAGTACCCTGGGGCAGCCTCTGGAACCATCGCTGGGCGGCCCCTGATAGGGTGTTCAAGAACACCTGACACTTTACACAATCGGTGTACTAGTGCAGGAGTGCCGCATTCTAGAACATGCAAACATGATCCTCAGGATCTGTCTTTCCGTCGTAGTCGGCAATCTCAGGCCCACAGAACTACTTCGGCATGGGATCTTCCACAATCTCCAGTGAGAAAGGGGTAGAGGGTGAAGGATCGTCTAGGCGTGCTAGAGGGGGGGTGAATAGCACTTTATCGTCGTTTGATCTCTACAGAATTGTTAGCGCAGCGGAAATAATATGCAAAGGAAATCAAGACAATGCTAACAACAATATTTTTACTTGGTATCCACCCAGATGAGTGACTAGTCCAATGATCCACGCCGCGAGCACCACTTTCACTATCGAAAACTCTCCTTGAGGTGGAGAAACCTTTACAGTCGATCTTCCTCTTTACAGGATGAAGAAATATGAGAGAGGAAGTATGAAACAATCTTCAGACGAGCAGCACTTCGACACTGTACGGAACCGTACCGTGCTCGTGTAAAAAGGTGCTCCTTTTATAGGTGAACAGGACAAACTCGCAGTCTGTCCAGCCCCGCACCAGTCGACTGCCCCAAGGGCAGTCGACTGGTCTAGCATTAATTGCTAGCCAACGGCTAGTTTTTGGGGTATACTAGTCGACTGCCCTGCCTCTCAGCTCAGCTCCAACTACTCCGGACCTTCTCCTTCACGTATGCCTTCAGGTTTGCTCCCTTGGCTTGCCTCTTGAAGTCCTCTTCCTCTAGCTATCGTCCCTCGGATGCGCACGCAAGCCTTCCCTTGGCTTGCCTCCATGCCACCCTTCACGTGTGCCCTTGAAGTCCACTTCCCGGCTTGCCCTTGGACCTCTCCTCCCTCGGCTCTCGTCTCTCGGATATGTCCAACATGTGTGATTCTCCAAGTCCTGCAAACTCAATCACACACATCAAATACAACATAACACTCTAACCTTAAACATATTCAACCACACACATCAAAACCATGATCTTCCAATCATTTAAGGGTCGATTGCCTCAACAGAGGGTGCCTTTGAGAAGATCTTAGGTTCCTCCCTCTTCCCTAGTCCTTCCTCCTGCCTCAGCGCGCTGGAGGCTACTGAGTTAGCCTTCTCCAAATCTCCTAGAGAATCCCGCCGGTGTACCGGGACTACTTCGGCGTGTCCCCTGGTGAGGAGACAGATCTCCGTTGTTGGGGATGCGAGGTGGAGATCCTGGGGATCTCCCCTTGCACAGAAGCTACTCGCCGTGAGGCGGCCTGCTCGATTTGGTGCTGTTCGAGCGCCCCTTTGACAGCATTGACCCTCAAGCGATCTAATTCCTCTTTCATCAGAACGATGGATTATCCCTCCGGTTCTGCCTTCGATATTCCTTCTGGTGCTTTAATAGTTTCCCACAGGCGGCGCCAAACTTGTTTCGGAAGGAATCGACGTCGACGGCCAATCACCAGAGTTCAACCCACAAGGATGATGACTATATCCGAGATTAACACGAGCGTTAATGAGAACACGTCGGAGGTTGTCCGGCGGAGCCCACTTCGACCCTCAAGTCAGTACGAGAGTCTCATAGATGGAAGAAAATAAGGAAAGGTGTGAATAAGAATGAGCTTAACCCCCCCTTTACCTGGAGGGTTGGAGTACCTTTTATACCTGAGGCGGCAGTCACACATGTCCCCACATTCTTCTCCACGTTCCCTCAATTGTCGGTTACTGGATAATCCTTGTAACGGTCCTCGTAGCCATTAAATCTAGGACATTGCGATAATTAAGGCTTTAATGTCTGTGTATTATGGGGCATGATTATCCCGTAATTATTAGTGGTAATTATCCATAAATCCGAAGAAAGTGGCCGGTTATTTGAGGTCGGACTACCGGATAGGGTGATCCTTGGCCTCCGCCACCCCGAGGTGATCTCCGGGTCCTTTGGCTCGGGGGATCCCGGGTGTTTGCCTTCTCGAGGTGATCTCGAGGACCTGACCTGCCGAGGTGATCTCGGGCATATATTCTCCTAGGGCGATCTCAAGAGTATGTCTACTCGAGACGGTGTCGGGAATTCACATTCTCGAGGGGGCCTTGGGAGTCAAGAAAGAGAGTCATCCAGACTCGATAGATCTTGCTACATAGCTTCTTAGTCCACGTATCAACTACGAAATACTCAACTCCATTAGTTGTCTCAATAGTCCTTCTAGAATCGGTCACACTGATATAAAAGAAAGTAAAAGGGTAAAATTTGAGTAAGCTAATACATACCTCCATCGTTAGGTATATAAAATCAAATATGTAAAGACTTAAATAATTCTAAACCGAATTTTATACTCGATTTATAACAATTCAAAATAAGAAAAATGAACTATCATAAAACTGATCTGAATTCAGAGATATGATCGTCGTCTTTTTTATTATTATTAGAATAATCTAAAAATCAAAAATAAAGAATCTTTATACAAGATGATCTTCCAAAAGAGCAAGGTAACGACAATCATATTCCTCTATGGGATAAAAGAAGTTTCGTTTCCTAACCTTGCAGGAAGCTCAACCCTTTCTTTATATGCCTAAAGCCTGTTTAATTGATCAACCCATCCAAGATAACAAAAATTGGATAATAACTTCTACAGACAAACTATAATTTAATTCAATCCTGGTTAAAACATAAATTATATCATTTTATTGAACTTAATCCACTACTAAAACATAATTTTTTAGGGACGACAGTTTGTAACGAATTTTTTTTATTGCAGATTTGCGATAAAATTTGCAACGAAAAAAATATTCGTCCCAAATTAGCAACCTAATTTGTAACAAAAAAACTTTGTCGCAATTTAGCAACCTAATTGCAACAAATTTGGCAACAAATTTGGCGACGAATGAAATATTCGTTGTCGATTTCCAACGAACCCATATTCGTCGCAAAAATGCAACGAATTTCACGATGAATATTTTTCGTTGGACATTTGCAACGAATAATATTCGTCGCAATATTGCAACGAAACATATTCATCGGAATATTGCAACGAAATATATTCGTTGCAAATCTCCAACGAATTTTGCAACGAAAATTATTTCATTGCAAAATTTTAATTTTTTTCTAAATAATGTAGAAGGTCCTACGGAGGTCGGATCGAGACGAAATGAGTTCCTATAAGTCTGTATTGGCATCCCGATCGAAATAGCTGCCTCAAATACAAATTTTATTAAATAAATTGTTTTTCATATTTAAAAGAATAGGTAGGACAAGAAGATAGATCGAAAAAATAATTAAGTTTAGAAGTATAATATCGTTTCATATTACGAACTTTCATGGTCACCGAATCGCTATCAAAAATCATATTCGAGGTTGTCAACATGATCATAACATTGACACAGTCCCATAGAAACTTGTTTCGTCGAAATCCGAGATCTATAGGGCGATCTATGAATTTTTAACAAAAAATAATGGTCCCTCTGATTTTTTACAAAAAATAAAAAATAACTTATTAAATATCGTAGAAGGCCCAACGGAGGTCGGATTGAGACGAAACGAATTCCTATGGGTCCGTATCGATGTCCCGATCACACTAGCAGCCTCAAATACAAATTTTACAGAATAAATTATTTTTAATATTTAAAATAATAGGTAGGTCAAGAAGTTGAAAAAATTATTAAGTTTAGAAGTATAATGTTGTTTCATAATACAAAATTTATGGTCACTGAATCGTTGTCAAAAATTGTATTTGTGGTCGTCAACATGATCGAGACAAAACGAGTTCTATGGGTCCGTATCCGGTGTTTCAACGTGGTCGAAACACAAATTGTATTCGTTGTCAAAAAATACTTATTAAATATCGTAGAAGACCCTACGAAGGTCAGATCGAGATGAAACGAGTTCCTATGGGTCCGTATCGACGTTCCGATCACATTAGCGGCCTCAAACAAGAATTTTACTGAATAAATTAATTTTCATATTTAAAAGAATAAGTAGGTCAAGAAGTTAGAAAAAATGATTAAATTTAGAAGTATAATTTTGTTTCATATTATGAAATTTGATAGTCACTGAATCTCTATCAAAAATCGTATTCGAGGTCGTCAACTTGATCATGAGAATGTCACGGTCCCATAGAAACTTGTTTGTCGAAATCCGAGGTCCGTAGGGCGATCTACGAATTTTTAAGGGCCCCTATTTTTTTAAAAGAAATCAGATTTTTGGAACGAATTTTTTTCGTTGCAAATTTGCAACGAAAAAAATTCGTTGCAGATTCTGATTTTTTTTAAAATAAAATATACTTATTAAATATCGTAGAAGGCCCCTACGAGGTCGGATCGAGACGAAATGAGTTCCTATGGGTCCGTATCAACGTCCCGATTGCACTAGCAGCCTCAAACAAGAATTTTACTGAATAAATTAATTTGCATATTTAAAAAAATAGATAGGTCAAGAAGTTAGAAAAAATGATTAAGTTTAGAAATATAATTTTGTTTCATATTATGAAATTTGATAGTCATCGAATCTCTATCAAAAATAGCATTCGAGGTCATCAACGTGATCATGAGATCTTCATGGTTCTATAGGAACTTGTTTCGTTGAAATTCGAGGTTCATATGGCGATATACGAATTTTTAAAGGCCCCTATTTTAAAAAAAAAACAAATTTTTGCATCAAATGTTTTTGCAACGAAAATTTTCATTGCAGATTCTGATTTTTTTAAATAAAAAATACTTATTAAATATTGTAGAAGGTCCTATGGAGGTCGGATCGAGACGAAACGAGTTCCTATGGGTCCGTATCGACGTCCCGATGGCACTAGCGGCCTCAAACAGAATTTTATTGAATAAATTAATTTTCATATTTAAAGAATAGGTAAGTCAAGAAGTTAGAAAAAATGATTATGTTTAGAAATATAATTTTGTTTCGTATTATGAAATTTGATAGTCACCGAATCTCTAACAAAAATCGCATTTGAAGCTGTCAACGTGATCATGAGTTCGTCACGGTCCCATAGGAACTTGTTTCGTCGAAATCCGAGATCCGTATGGTGATAAACGAATTTTTAAGGACCCTTTTAAAAAAAAAATAGATTTTTCCAACGAATTTTTTTCGTTGCAGATTTGCAACGAAAAAAATTCGTTGTAGATTCTGATTTTTTTTAAAAAATAAAAAATACTTATTAAATATCGTAGAAGGCCCTACGGAGGTTGGATCGAGACGAAACGAGTTCCTATGGCTCCGTATCGACGTCCCGATCACACTAGAGCCGTCAAACAAGAATTTTACTGAATAAATTAATTTTCATATTTAAAGAATAGGTAGGTCAAGAAGTTAGAAAGAATGATTAAGTTTAGAAGTATAATTTTGTTTCATATTACGAAATTTGATAGTCACCGAATCTCTATCAAAAATTGCATTTGAGGTCGTTAACGTGATCATGAGATCGTCACGGTCCCATAGAAACTTGTTTCGTTGAAATCAGAGGTCCATATGGTGATATACAAATGTTTAAGGGCTCCTATTTTTTTTAAAAAAAATAGATTTTTGCAACGAAGTTTTTTCGTTGCAGATTTGCAACAAAAAAAATTCGTTGCAGATTTTGATATTTTTTAAAAAAATACTTATTAAATATTGTAGAAGCCCTACGGAAGTCGGATCGAGACGAAACGAGTTCCATGAGTCCTTATCAACGTCCTGATCACATAGCAGCCTCAAACAAGAATTTTATTGAATAAAGTAATTTTCATTTTTAAAAGAATAGGTAGGTCAAGAAGTTAGAAAAAATGATTAAGTTTAGAAGTATAATTTTATTTCATATTACGAAATTTGATAGTCACCGAATCTCTATCAAAAATAACATTCGAGGTCGTCAACGTGATCATGAGATCATCACGGTCTCATAGGAACTTGTTTCGTCGAAATCCGAGGTTCGTATGGCGATATACGAATTTTTATGGGCCCCTGTTTTAAAAAAAAATAGATTTTTGCAACGAATTTTTTCGTTGTAGATTTGCAACGAAAAAAATTCGTTGCAGATTCTGATTTTTTAAAAAAAATAAAAAAAATTATTAAATATTGTAGAAGGCCCTACGGAGGTCGGATCGAGACGATACGAATTTCAATAGGTCCGTATCGACGTCCCGATCGCTCTAGTAGCCTTAAACAAGAAATTTACAAAATAAATTATTTTTCATATTTAAAATAATTAAAAAGGTTAAGAAATTGGAATAAATATTTAGGTTTATAATTATAATTTTGTTTCATATTACGAAATTTGACAGTTATCGAATCGCTATCAAAAATCTGTTTTGTTGAAATCTGAGGTCCGTAGGGCGATATATGAATTTTTAAGTGCCCTTGTTTTAAAAAAAATAGATTTTTGCAACGAAAAATATTCGTTGTAGATCATTGCAAAAAATCTGAAGTTTGCGACGAAAATTTTTCATTGCAGCTCTGGGACAAAATTCGCAACGAAATTGTTTCGTCGCAAAGTACCAATTATTAGCGCTAACTTGCCATAGATCCAGATCACCATTTCTCCACTCCTTCTCACGCGTGATCTCCCTCACCGGCGATTTCTCCTCTCTTCTTCTCTCGCGCGACGAATCTCCTCACTCCGGCGATTTTCTCCTTGTTTCAGCAACTCGGTAGGTTTTCTTTCTCTCATTTTCTTCCCATTCCATTCTTCTCCTTCTTCTCGCCGGTGGACCTCCCTCTCGCTGGATCTACTTTGCCATGGCTGGATCGGCCTGGCCGCTGCCAGCCATGGCCTTGGTCATCCATGGCCCTGGCCACGCCTATTCGGCCATGGCCATGCCTGTCCGGCCATGGCCGCGCCTGTCCAGACGAGCCGATGGCCATGGAAGGGTGTTATGTGAAGGTGTATGTTATGTGTAGTCACTTATTTTATTGTTGTAGTTTCTTGATTAGTTTGCACTGTTACTTTATAGGTTGGGTTAATCATAGGCAAGGGTGGAGAGACTATTAAAAATTTATCGCATACAGGTAAAGATCATTCTGAAGAAATTCTCTTGAACTTTATAGTTTTTTTTCCTGTTGCTGATACACTGATAAGTACTTGTTCTTTTGTTTCTACTCAAATGTTAGTTGATACCACAACATCTTCTTGAGGGTGATCCTTCAAAGGAAAGAATTGTTCGAATAACTGGAGATAAAAGACAAATTGAATCTGCTAAAGAAATGATCAAGGACGTAATGAATCATTTTTTTTTCTTGATAAATTAGCTTATAAGTCAATTATATTGTATTGCTGCCAGTATTTTATTGGCTTCATTCTCCAAGTCAGATTGGTGACGGTGTTATTCCTTTCATCTATATTTCGTCTGCTCCAATATTATATTTGCATTTGGCTTCAAATAGAATAAATGTTGAGTGCCTGAGCCTTGTCATGATTTCTTCCTCTACCGTCTTAGTTGTATTTTTCTTATTGCATGCTTACTTTTTAATTTTGGGAAGAATATTCAAATTTACTGTAATATATTTTAAAGTTCTCAGTTTTTTAATGAGGTTGATGGAAAAGTTCATTGAAGGTCTATATTAGGCGTGTTGGGAGATACACTTATCTTCGTTGACCTTTGTCAGGTATATTTTTACATGCTATTTAAATGTAATTTTAATAATGATAGCATAATTATATTCTCTGATATTTTAATTGCATTTGTTGTTTTTTTCTACCCCTCTTTTTTAATGGGAATTTAATACATAATGACCATTAGTTTATCTTATTTTAAACAGACAAAATACAGAATGGAAGAAGTTAGATGTATAATAAATATTTACCAAATCGTCGGGGTTTAACTAATGAATTTATAACTGGATTGCGACAATTTATGATTTTGGCTTCTGGTAATGTTTAGTACATGGATGACAATAAGATAAGGTGTCCATGTAGAAAATGTCACAATGGAAAATTTTTTCTACACGATAAAGTTGAAGAACATCTATGTAGATTTGGATTTACACCAAATTATTATAATTGGACATGTCATGGTGAACCATTCATAGCTGATGAGAATGATGAGCAAAACACACAAGTTTCAGTTAGTGACAATCGTAGTTATTATAATAAGTTAAATCCATATCAGAGGATGGTATTTGATGCAGCAGGTCAGAATTTCATTCCCGATCCTCATGGTGCAAGTTCTAGCTATCCTCATCAGTAGAACAAATGTTTACTACTTATACATCACCGTTGGAGGATCCGGGCGAAGTACCACCTGCTGATGAAACATATCTTCAATTTCAAAATGTGTTGGGTGTTGCTGATGAACCATTATGGGATGGTTATGATAGTCATACTAAATTATCTGCCACGGCAAGATTGTTGAATGTCAAGGCAGAACATAATGTGTCACAAGATTGCTTTAATGATTTTGTTCAAGTTATGAAAGAGTTTTTACCACATAATCACATACTTCTCAATGATTTTTATAGTATGAAAAAATTGATGAAAGAATTGGGTCTTCCGGTAAAAAGAATTGATATTTGCAGAGATGGTTGTATGCTATATTGGGGACATGATGATGACACATATGTTTGTAAATTCTGTAATCAAGCAAGGTATAAGAGCATCACATGGAGTCAACAAAGACGTAAAGCATATAGTCAATTGTTTTATTTGCCTTTAACTCCAAGGTTACAAAGGCTTTATGCATCTAAGGCAACTGCTGAACATATGACTTGACATGCAAATCATCAAACAGAAGAGGGGTTAATGTGTCATCCATCAGATGGAGAGGCAAGGAAAAATTTTGATAGAATATATCCGGAATTTGCAAAGGAGACTAGAAATATTAGATTAGGACTTTGTGCAGATGGATTTGCTTATTTGGGAAATCAAGATGAAATTATTCATGTTGGCCAGTTATTTTAACTCCGTATAATCTTCCACCTGGGATGTGCATGAAAACACCTTATATGTTTTTAACATTGGTTGTGCCTGGCCCAAAAAATCCAAAGAAGTTAATAGATATTTATATGCAACCACTGATTGCGGAATTGAAATAATTATGGGTTGAAGGGGGGTTTCCTACCTACGATGTTCATACAAATCAGACATTTATGTTGAAGGCAGCTCTTCTTTGGACAATAAATGACATTCCTGCTTATGGTATGCTTTCAGGTTGGAGTATTGCTGGGATCTTAGGATACCTAATATGTATGGAAAGATCTAAGTAAATTAGATTGAAACATAGGAAGAAAGCTAGTTATTTTGATTGTTATAGACAATTTTTACCACTAGCTCATAATTTCAGAAAGGAATAAAAATGAATTCACTAAGAATAGAATTGAAAGAACACTTCCACCATTAAGATTAACAGGCAAACAAATTTGGTACCGAGTGGATAACTTTCCATCTATTATTGAAGAACCACATGGTATAACATATGAGTATGGGAGTACACATAAATGGACTAAAAAGAGTATATTTTGGGATTTACCATATTGGTTTAATCTTATGCTTCATCATAATCTCGATGTAATATATAATGAAAAGAATGTTTTTGATAATTTGATTAATACAACCTTATAATTCTGGAGAGATGTCTGCGACTTATGCAGGAGGCTTATCAATATTGATGAGCATAGGCAAAGATTGATAATTTTTTAACCCTTTCATTATTTTATAAAAATGTATTTCATATAATTTAAATATTTTTAATTGTTTTAGACAAAGGAATTGGGAAAAGAGCCTGCATTTATAGAGACTTTTATCCACACGTTCCAGAAAAAAGATAAGACTTGGAGCGAAGAGAGAGCAAAAGCAGTGAAGGTTTGAATAAATTACAAATTTAAGCAGTTAGACTATTTTACATTAATTGCTACTAATGCAGTTAGACTGTTTCACAATCATTTGTAAATTTTGTTGCAAATTTAATGTTTTTTTAGTGGTTCTTTATTTGTTGCATAGACAAATTTTTGACATTAGATTATCCAAGGACTTCTTCAATTCACGATAAGATCATTATTTGAATGTTTGCTAATTAAAACCTAAAAAAAATTGTACTGACTTTCATGAACTTTTAAATTGTAGTTTTTGGTGATTTTTTTTTCATTTGACACAAGATAATAGGCATCTCCATGCTATTATATAGGGAGTCAAGTTTAGGTGGTTATAAATTCTTAACTGTGTTATTTTATATTATTGGTGATCCTTCCTAACTTATTATTATAATAGATCTTAGTTGAAAAGATACGACTCATTATGGATGAGTGAGTAACTAGGGTTTAGCTACCAATGACAACAAGAGCTAACATGAGAAGTGCTGATCTTTCATAGAACTTTTTGATGCTTCGTGTGAAACTTATCCCATAGTTGTCTTGATTGACATTCCAGTTATAGGTTGGTAATATTAGACCAACGTCCACTCTTGCATATGTGGTTTGCCATTTTTTTTATTTACAAGGGTATCCAGGCTTGCGCCCGACTAATCCGCTTGGCTGACCGACCCTGCCCCACAACCTTCAACGAGAGTCCCCACCGGTCAACGAGGGTAAATCGTGGACGGAGACACATGGCGACTTCACCATTGATGATATTGATACCAGATGACTCGATCACGCAGTAGCCTGTGGCCATTTTTTATAGTTGATTAGATAAAATATTACCCTAAGGTTGTGAGTTCATTGATCTATCGTGCAAGCATATTGCCTGAGAATGTTAGTTTGATTTATTAAGTGGATATTGGTTGCCTCCCAAGGATATAGAGTACACTGAATAAATTTCTACTAATGCTAGCAATGAAGTAGGGTTTTTGTTTCACAGTTATTTTAAGCAGTTAGACTGTTTTATTATAAATTTATTTAATTTATTTAATTATAATGCAGGAAAAATATGATGAACTAGAGGAGTTATAGCGAAGCTTAAATGCTAGTGAGAATATTGAGGGATCTGAGTTGTCAGTTGACAATAATTTTAATTTATGGTTGCAGGCCAATGGGGGGCCTAATGTGGGAGTAAGAATATTAGGAATGAGTTCATTAAGTAGAACCAAAAGAGAACCTCATAATTCATCTTCGTGCTCACCAAAAGTCAACACACAGATCCATAACTTAACTGAGGAAGTTGCTCATTTAAAGGGCATAATATCATAAAGGGATAAACAAATGGAAGAAAGAGATCAACGAATGGAAGATATGATGCGACAACAAAATATGATCATGCAATATTTTCAATTAAATCCAATTCTAAATCAGAATCCTCCAAATTTTGGTGATGATGGTGGTGCTGATGATGGCGATGATGGTCGCGATGGTGTTGCGTGATTTTCTTTGGTAAGAAGATTTGTTATTAAATTATTTTTTATACTATTTTTAATATAGTTAAATATTTGCCACTGTCGTTTGTAAATGATTAGCTAGCCAGTTGTAATATTACAACTTGCAGAGAGCCTACTTTAGTTTTCTAGGAAAGGTGTAATCAAGCTTGGAATTTTCCATCCTTTTTAGCTATTTCAATGATTTTGATTTTGATCAGATTTATTCTCAGCTTTCAATATCTAGATGTTTTAAGGTTAGACTTCTACATTTGAAATAAATTGTTAAGAGATAATTATTTCACCAGGTTTCCATTATTTCTACATCTTGCAGGTTAGTCGTGCATCTAATTTCATGTACAATCAGATGTCACGAGATGTTACTTCAACGTTCAGTTATGATTACATTCTTCGTTAGGTAACTTCGTAATAGATTTAAACTTTGTTCATGTCCTTTTTTTCTGGATTTTGGATCAAGGGTAACATGTTGTGCAGATTTGAAGTGTTCGTTGTATGATGACTTTACTGTATGTTGGAGATCCATTGACTTTGCTTCTTTTTGGAGTTTTGGTACAGGGAAGCATCCATGGAGTGATGTAGAAGGGGTGTGTATGCTTTTGATTTCATTATGTTGGCATCTGTGGCATTGTTGTAGCTTACACTTGTATATTAAATTTGGATGGTAGATTTAATGTTTTGAATGACTATTTTTATTGGTATTTGCTGGTACTACATTTATGGTGTGTATTGATGTATTTGAATGTTTTTATTAGTAGATTTCTATTTGAACTTGTGTTTTGGAAGTTATATATTTTTATAATTGTTTATCTGATGTATAAAAAATATTTGAAAACAAATTATTTTTTAAAAATTACGACGAATTTTGCAAAAAAAAATTTCGTTACAAACTTATCGTATTTTACTGTTACATCGTAACTCTGTGATAAAAATATATTGGTTACAGAATTCGTTGGAAATCTGCAACGAATAAAATTCGTTATAGAATTCGTTGGAAATTTGCAACGAATAAAATTCGTTGCAGATTTGCGACGAAAAGTAATTGTTGCAGAATTCGTGGTAGATCTGCAACGAATGAAATTTGTCGCAGAATTCGTTGCAGATTCATATTAAATTTGTAGATTTGTAATGAAAAAATTTACCTATATTTGTTGCAGATTTGCGACGAAAAATAATTCGTCCCAGATTTCGTTGCACATTGGCAACGAAATAAATTTGTCGCAAATTTGCAACGAAAGTTTTTCGTTGCAAATTGGCGACGAAGAAAATTCGTTGCAGATTGGCAACGAATTTTATTTGTCGTTGATCTGCAACGAATTATTTTTGTCTCAAATTTGCAACGAAAGATATTTGTCGCAAAATTCATAGCAGATTTGCAACAAATTTTTTATGACTTTTTACCAAAGGGCGTACCCAAGAATTGGTATTTACCAAAAGGCGTACCATGGTTTCATTGTTACCAAAGAGCACAGTTATTTTAGTGAACTTCCTCTTATACCCTTCCTGCCAAGTACTGCATGTCTTTCTCTTTCTCTTTCTCTTTCTCTTTCTGAGTAACAAATTCCGAGACATTTGAACATGTTTTTTCAGACTTTTTATTTTAAAATAATATATTATGGAATCGGGTAAAAAACGTAAGGTAAAATCGAAAAAATATTTCAGTTAAAAAAAATCTCATCCAATGTGATTTCAAAAATATACAGAGATGATTTTTTATATTTGATTAATATAAATTATTATATTAAATAATATTTAATATATATATTAATATATAAAAAAGGGATTTCAGGCCTAACGTGGGCTTGAAATATTTTCATTTCAGGCCCAGCGTGGGCCTGAAATTTTTAATTTCAGGCCCACGTTGGGCTTGAAATTAGAAGATTCAGGCCCAACGTGGACTCAAAATTTTTTTCTATTTTAAAAATATATTAATATATAAAAAACCTATCAAAACACGTAATTTCAGATTAAAACGCAGGGTCTGAAGTCACGCTAGGAGGGTCTGAACACAATCTTGGATAAATGTAAGTAAATTAAATAAAATATCAATAGTTCTAGTTAGAGTTGAGCTAGGAGATGGTATTTTTGGTGTCCAAACTTCTAATGATTATAAATTATGTTGTAATAGGAGATTTTTAGGTCTATCAGTGGGTTTTCATCAAAACCCACAGATGGACCTAGGATTATTGGATTTCTTAAAATCCAATATCAATAGTTAGAGTTGAGCTAGGAGATGATATTTTTGGTGTCCAAACTTCTAATTATTATAAATTATGTTACAATAGGAGATTTTAAGGTCTATCAGCGGGTTTTCATCAAAACCCGCTGATGGACCTAGGATATTTGGATTTCTCAAAATCCAATATCAATAGTTAGAGTTGAGCTAGGAGATGATATTTTTGGTGTCCAAACTTCTAATGATTATAAATTATGGTAAAAATCTCCTATTGCAACATAATTCATAATCATTAGAAGTTTGGATACCAAAAATACCATCTCCTAGCTTAACTCTAACTATTGATATTGGATTTTGAGAAATCCAATATCCTAGGTCAATCAGTGGGTTTTGGTGAAAACTCACTGATAGACCTAAAAATCTCCTATTGCAACATAATTTATAATCATTAGAAGTTTGGACACCAAAATACCATCTCCTAGCTCAACTCTAACTATTGATATTGGATTTTGTGAAATCCAAATATCCTAGGTCCATAAGTGGGTTTTGATGAAAACCCACTGATAGACCTAAAAATCTCCTATTGCAACATAATTTATAATCATTAGAAGTTTGGACACCAAAAATATCATCTCCTAGCTCAACTCTAACTAGAATTATTGATATTTTATTTAATTTACTTATATTTATCCAATATTGTGTTCAGGCCCTCCTAGCGTGATTTCAAACCCTACGTTTTAATCTGAAATTACGTATTTTTATAGGTTTTTTATATATTAATATATTTTTAAAATAGAAAAAAAAATTTGAGTCCACGTCGGGCCTGAATTATCTAATTTCAGGCCCAACGTGGGCTTGAAATCAAAAATTTCAGGTCCAGAGGCCTTTTTTTATATTAATATATATATATATATATTAAATATTATTTAATATATTAATTTATATTAATCAAATATAAAAAATCATCTCTTTTTGAAATCACGTTGGATGAGATATTTTTTTAATTGAAATATTTTTTCAGTTTTTACCTTATATTTTTTACTCGATTCCATAATATATTATTTTAAAATAAAAAGTTTGAAAAAGCATGTTCAGATATCTCGGAATTCGTTACTGAGAAAGAGAAAGAGAAAGACATGCAGTACTTGGTAGGAAGGGTATAAGAGGAAGTTCACTAAAATAAGTGCGCTCTTTGGTAACAATGAAACCATCGTACGTCTTTTGGTAAATACCAATTCTTGGGCACACCCTTTGGTAAAAAGCCGAATTTTTTATAGTTCAACCCCAAATTTGGCGACGAGAATTTAGCAATGAAAATATTTTCGTTACTAAATTCGTCGCCAAATTTTTTTGCAACAAATTTTGAAAAAAAAATCGTTGGAATTTTTGTTGCAATTTTTTTTTTTTTTGTAGTGATCCATAACGATAATTTAGCTTTATAACAGAGTCGTTAAATAGATGCTATGATGAGAGTGCCCTATGAAAAAGAAGGGGATAGAGGAAAGGAAGCAATCTAGCTTTAAGGATGAGATTAAAAAGAGTAGCATGCAATTGAGCCTGAGCTTCTCAATGAAAAAATAATAATAATAATTAACAAGCTTGATAATGTCCAACCCTGATTTGCTCACTTGTTTGTTGTTGAATATTTTTGAGTAGCATGCAATTGCTTATGTAAAGGGGGATGTTGGATTTTATTATCCTTATTAGGTGGATTTATTTATAAGTTGCATATGTAAATACAATTTGAATTTTTTAAAATGATTTAATTTATGTTTATTGAGTTTAGGATTATTAGATGCGGGTTCAATGTATAAAACACTTTAGCCCAATCTGTTATTATCTATGGACTGATAACAGATTAGATTCCTATATAAATGGGAGATATTCTCAATTGTTTAGGGCATCATCTTGACCTAGTTTCTTATTCCCTATTGATAAAAAGGTTTACGACGCCGTCAACCCTAAGCCTCTTGGAAGATCCTTCTTCTTCTTTCCGCTGCATCTTCTTCCACATGGATTAAGCTGATGACGCTATGACAACGACGATGACTCATCAATCAGGTACCTCATCTTTCGATTTATCTTTTTTACTCTTGTTATGTCATGATTTGAAGAAATAATAGATCTATGCTCAAATGTCCTGTGTTTGCTCTTTCAAGTTCTTATTTTGTTTTTAAAATTCATACGGTTAGGAGAAAACTCAATTTCTAATAATTAGTATTAGAGCTTCAGTTTGTTTCGTCATTTTTTTATGATAAAGTTTAAGTTTTTTAGCCAATTTATTGATTATATGCTAGATAAAATTTTCCTAGCATAATATAATTTTTAATCGTCGAAAATCATATAAGAAAATTCTACGATAGGTTTGTTTTCTAAGTTTTTCATATTTCTACGAAGAATATAAAAATGGCGGAAGAACCATCGTGTTTAACCTAATTTTTAGATTAAACCGTGATAATTTAATCGATTAGATTGATCGGTTAATCGATTATCAAACTTAAAATAACGAACAAAAATGATTAAAATTTTCGAGATCGATTGAAAACTTTTCTAATCGATTATCGCTTTAAAACTCATGACAAAATTATTTATCAATCAATTCGTTTGACTTCGAAACGATTAAAATTTATTAATCGATTCTTTGATTCTAATCAATTAAAAACTTTCTAATTAATTAGAATTTTCTAATCAAATTTTCTTTCTACGATTCATGTAAGGGTGGTTCCCACTAACAATAAAAAATAATATAAACTTAATTGTGGGTTTCACTAATGAATCAAAGAAGGTTTATTTTTTTCCGATTAAGTAAAATTATTGATATCGCATGTAATAGATTTTGAAATCAATTAAGATGATTAATTGGATTAAATCAATCGATTATCATATGATATTAATTAATTAAATAATTTAATTTTATATTATTAAGGCTAATAAAAAAATTACCTATTTGATTAAAGTTTTTAATATTTTCTTGAGTCTATCTACACAATGTACTACTAAATTTAACTATTATGTCGGCCCAAAGGAAAACACCTTATGGATGTTTAATGCATTTTATGTTGATATATGCTAAAAGTAATTGGCCCAGAGGAAGATTATTTTGATGTCAGATATATGTTTAAGATAGTTTACAACTATTGAATATAATTTATTTTATTTTTATCATGCACAAAATATGTCAGCCCAAAAGAAGGTATATTGCGTAACAGATTAAAGTTGTTGTAAGCTATATATCAAAATATATAACTCAGATAAAGTTTTATATTATGCTCACAATGGGTGGGCCCAAAGGAAGACATATTGTATGATCAATTAAAGTTTGAGTTATATCTTAGAGTACCGTAACAAATTATATTTTAATTCATAAAATAAAATGTAATGTTGTATTTAGTATCTCATGAGGAGCCGATTTAGATGCATTTAAAATTTTGTTTTTTATTTACATAATTTTGTGTTTTATTACTTGCACTTATACATGTTCATGACTTTAGTTAAATCATGAGCTTAAATAAATTTCTCTCTTTAATTTCAGTGCAATCGGTAACTGCCAGCATTAATAACATCCCAACATTAACTAGTTCGAATTTTGCTGAATGGAAAGAATACATGATCATAGTCTTAAGTTGCATAAATTTAGACAATGCATTAAGAAATTATCGCCCCACACCTTTGACAAGTGCTAGCACTATAGAGCAGAGAGTTAAATTTCAGTTGTGGAGAAATCAAATCATATGAATCTAAGCATCATGAAGCTTTCTAACCGGCACAAATATGTTGGGGCAATCTATGGTCCGGAGTGACCATGTGTTTTGATGTTTGGCCAAAGGGTTTAAGTTAGGTTTACCCTTGTGTTCTAATATATATATGTGAGTGTGCAAGTTTACAGGTTACACATATTGACTTAGCCGGACGGCTTCGGGTATGGTGAAGGGTGGCATGGAGGCAAGTCGTGGGCTTGTGTGCACACCCGAGGGACCATGGATAGCAGGGACGATGAGTCGAGGGGCGTGAACTTCGAGGCATTCGTGAAGGATGGCATGGAGGCAAGCTGGAGGCTTGTGTGTGCATCCGAGGGACGGGACCCAAAGATAAAAAGAGTGCGAAGGCAACAGTCAAGGCTGCTGGTGAAGAGTCAGCTGAGTTGTGAGGGTACGAGTGCTAAGGGAATGTACTCGGGAAATTCTAGGGGTCGAGTGCTGAGAGAATTGTACTAGGGAAGGGAAAAACCTAGGTAGTAGTCGACTAAGCCCCAGACAGTCGACTAATGAGAGTGGCAGAAAGATCAGTCGACTGCTATGGGGGTAGTCGACTGGTAGCAGCTCGAATTCAAACGTTGGGGCTTGCAATGGTCGAGTTTGAGTGGGGGCAGTCGACTGCCCTTGGAGCAGTCGACTGGTGGCGGCCAAAACAGACTTAAGCTCTATTTAAAAGGGCTTCGTTTTGGCTGGGACTCTTGACGATTTTAGCTTTGGTTAGAGGCCAAATAGTAGTCTAAGAGCTCAGATGTATGTTTAAGATTGTGGCGAGGTTTCTCCACCCACAAGGAGCTGCACGAGCTAGCCGGAGGGCATCCGAGGAGTGATCCACCGAAGGATAGAGGGATCGTCCACCTTACGGACAGCCGTGGAGTAGGAGCATCATCTCCGAACCATGTAAAGGTTGGTGTTAGCGTTGTTTGTTTTATTGTTTAGTTTTCCGCTTGCGCACGCTAACATTGTAGGTAGAAAGAATTGAGAGATACTATTCACCCCCCCTCTAGCTTGACGAACACGGTCTAGCAAAATAAAGAGCACAATAATAGTGAGAGAAGATGCTAGGAGTTTCCTTAACCAAATGGTAAACTGATTCACCTCAAACCAAAAGGTCGAGACTACCATACTTCTTAAGAAGTTAGTAACTGTTCCGGAAGGAGTTGTCGACGATGGCCAGTCGCTGAGGTTTTTACCTGCGCAGAAGTTGCTGCGCCGGGGAGGAACTTGGGGGCTTACGAAATTAACACAAGCGTTAGGGGACACGCCGGCAGGGGTCCGACGGAGTCCACTCCGGCGCTTAAGTCAGTATCTGCCCGGAAGGGAAGGTTGCGAAAAAGTAAAGGAGAGGTTTAGAGTTGAGAGTGCGTAACCCCCTTTACCGGAGGGGTTGAACTACCTTTTATACCGATGGCGACGGACTAGACGTGCCCCTTGGTCGGTGCCGCATCTCCCATACTTGAGCCACGTCCCCCCCCCTCGTTCGGTGATCATGGGATATCCTTTGAAAAGGTCTGCGCCGTTATCGTCTGCGACCTGTTACGAGATTTAGGGATCATGAAGACCTTTTCTGACGGGGGGTGCTTATCCGTACCTCGAGGGGGGTCAGTATCTGAGGTTGGTTATTGTGGGGACTCCACCCCCCGAGGAGAGCTTGGGGTTTTCTCCTGCCACAGCTCCCGAGGGGTTCTCGGGGCCTAACCTCCCGGGGAGCTCCTGAGAGGGATCTCCCTCTGCCCTTCCCGGGCTCGTCGCCCTCGGGGATTCCCGCGACCTAGGAAGGAGGGTTGTCTCAAGCTACTGCTGGTGTGTCGGGCAACTTCTTCATCTTTCGTCCTGGCCAGGGCTCATTCAACCCTATCAGTAACCATGGGTACAGTGGTAAAGAAAAACTCTTTTAGGGTAATCATGACACTTGTCGCTCATTTTGAAAGAAAGACTCTTTTAGGTGGTTGGTAATCCAAGTCGGTTGAAGCTCACTATGAAAATCTCCTTCTGACGGATAAGTCTTTTACAAACTTTGTAGCACAAGACAGAAGTTAGAAGAATTACAATCAATTTGTTGAAAATCTCTTTAACTTCTAAGCCTATTTATAGGCTAAGGAAATTAATCATTACCTTTGATTATAGATAAACTTAATCCTTAACCATTAATTAAAAGATAAATTTTATCTTTTTAAAGCTTATCATTTTAAAAAATAAGGTTAATCTTTTAAACGGTAGAAGCTTTTATCCGATTAAAGGATAGTAATTATCCTTTAATTGAATGTAGATAAATTTAATCCTTAACAGTTGATTAAAAGATAAATTGTGTCTTTTATAAAATATATCATTTTAAAAGATAAGGTTAATCTTTTAAATGATAGAAGCTTCTGTATATGTAAGTTGTCCACGTGTGTTGTTTGGTCAAAGTCTTCGGTCAATCCTCCATGCTTCTCCAACAATTTTGGTCAAATATGGTCCAAGTCAAAACTTTGACTTGTTCAAAGTCAACAAAGTTGACTTTTTGGTAGACGCTTTGTTTAGGTGATTTTTGGCCAACCAGAGTTAGGCTCACCCGAACCCAACTCTGGCCTTTCGCCCCTCAAGCGTCCTTTCTCCCGGCTTCTCATCCCTCCGACGTCACGCACGTCCTGTTAGGATCTCCTGGCACCAAAACACAAAATGCAGCGGAAACAAGATCCCTCGAGCGATCCATGCGAAAGAAAACTCGTATGAAGTTCATCTATCTAATAGATCTATCTACAGTGTATACCTTTGGAGTGTGCCCTTTCGCTTATCCCGCTCGTCCAAGATGCGCCGGATCTCTTACACGTTTAAGTGTTCATACCTCTATTCGTATCCACACGGACACGATCTCTCAACTTCGGGAAGAACTACCTTAGTTGTGCTAGCAACTTGAGGTAGTTCACAAGACAACCAAGAACCCAAAGGGGTTTCGGCCAAGAGGGAGAAGAGGAAGAAGAGAGGAAGGGAAGAAGGGATAGCTCTCACTTCTCATTCAAAATGACTAGACTCTCTTTTATATTCATCCCATAAATGTGAAGAGTCTTTTGTCTCTTTGACTTCTCTTCATTAAAGCCAATAAAGAGCACATCTTTTCATGTGACTCTTCACTTTCTCTTCATCCAATGAAGAGAGACTTTTCTCTTCCTTCATTAAACATTTTATCGAATTTCCCCTGCAATTTCGACCGGGCCTCTCGGGCTTCCGACCAGGTCTCCCAACAAAGTCTGTCGAGCAAGTCACCGAGCTCCCGACCCAGTCTACCGAGCGCCGACCCAGTCTGCGAAGCGCTGAGCTCCCGATCTAGTCCGCCGAGCGCCGACCCAGTCTGCCGAGGGCCGAGCTCCCGACCAAGTCCCTGAGCTCCTGACCCGAGCTCCCGACCCGAGTCTCCCGAGCTCCAATCCCGAGCTCTCGAACTAGTCTCCCGAGTTCCCAACTCGAGCTCCCGATCAGATCTCCCGAGTTCCCAACTCGGGCTCCCGATCAGATTTTCCGAAGTATCATGTCCTTAGTGTGTGACCCAATAGGTTCTCGTGACGTTGGCAATGCGCCTAAACGCTTTAGACACATAAGCAATGAGCGGCATCTACCAATGCATCATTGCTACCCAAGTAACAAGAAAAGTCGAGATCCGACTAAACCTCCGTGACTATGATAATGTATGACCTTGTCTTTCTATCCTTGATATCTAGATTGACCAATGAGGCATAGACCATCTCATCCTCGATCAATCTTTGTGTTTCTTGATCCCCGAGTAGACTCACTCAAACAAATGAGCTCCATATCTCATATTGACTCATTTGAGCATGACCATGCGTTTTAGTAGTCCTACTCGATCAAGGGGCCCACAGATATCACTCCCGTCATATGGGAGGGATAGATCCCATCTACATCACTCACATCCCTCCGCATAATTCATTACATACTCAGTGATCGCCTTTATAGTCCACCCTGTTACGGGTGACGTTTGACGATACCAAAGTACATAATTCCTTATGTAGGGAATCATAGTGACTTCAGGTCTAGGGACTATACATACTAATAGTCACATGAGAAAGTTTATGACACTCATATGACAATCTATGAAACTTTCTCATGGCGGGTCAATTCAGTACACATTCTCTAATGTATACCCATATGTCAACTTGATATCACATATCCATAACTTGTGAGCTCAAGTCATCAATTGACCTACATGCTAGTCTCCATGCATTAATATTGTCCCTGAATATTAATGCTTGACTAGGAATAATTTAGTGTAGTGTTCTCTACATTATCTCACTATCGATTTAACCAATCGATATAATGTAAATAAGAACCTACTACACAAGGACATTATTATACTTAGTTATTTGACACAAAAATAAAGTAAGTATAATAACCAAACATGCATTTATTAATGATAGAATATGATACAAAAAGTCCCTGGTCAATCATCACATAATTGGCTCTAGGGCTCCTACTAACACGTCCTTCTCGCTCCACTGGTGTACTATTTCGCAGCTTCTGCATCCCTCGAATGCACCGAGTGCAATGGCTCGCTTTCCCGTGCAATCTTTCTCGTCCACTGCGTCTTACGCTTGACTTCCTCCGCTCCTAAGCTCCTGCACACTTAGACAGAGGGATCAAAACCACAATAGAACCTAATCTAACATGGTTGATCATAGCTGATGGGGTTGGATAGCCTTGGCTCGGCATGATGGATGAAGAAGCTAGGGACACGACTTAACCTCGTCCCTCGGGCCTCGCCCACCCCCCCCCCCCCCCCCCCCCCCCCGCGTTCGGGGGGGGGGGGGGGTGTGCTTGGCATGGTAAGGCCCCGAGAGTACTCCGGAAGATACCACACCTGAATCCCTCGAGCTCATCTCGGGAGGCGGAGTCCTTGCAGCGCCCGACCTTGGGAACCCCGAGTGCCTCGGAGAAAAAGATAATGACGCGAACTGTTTCAAAAGATACTCCCTGTTATCACAAAAAGTGGGGGGGGGGGGGGGAGCGGCTTGAATATCGAAAGCGTGGCGACAATAAAGGAGCCACGACCAGTCCATCGACCCAAATATAAAAGGAAGTTTAACCCCTCCGGTAAGGGGGTTACAACCTATCACCTTTACATTTTTTGCTCTTTCTTTCTCACCATTATTCAGACACCCTTCTAACTTGAGCTTCGGAGTGGACTCCGCCGGACCCCTGTCGGTGTGTCCCCTAACGCTTGTGTTACTCTTGCAGGATCCCTTGAGTTCCTCCTCAATATAGTCCCCCCTGCAAGGGTTGATCCTCAGTGACTGGTCATCGCCGACGACTCCTTCCGGAACAAATTTGGCGCCGTCTGTGGGAAACGAAAAAACACCTGAAGGAGCGCTGATGATAGGACCGGAGGAACAACCCCTCACTCTCACGCGAGAGGAATTCGACCGCCTGGTGCCTAATGCCGTCAAGGAAGCCTTGGAGCAACACCAAATCGATCAAGCCTCCCCGCAGCTAGCGGGTCAGGCGAGGGAGGAGATCCCTAAAGTCTCCGCCTCGCACTCCAAAAGGTCTGTGACCCCTGTGGGGCGACATGACGGTGCAGCTTAAGGCCCTCGTAGAGAATCCCCGGGAGAAGGGGAAAAGGCCCACTCAGTGGCCTCCAGAGCTCAAAGGCATGATGAGGGACCGGGAAGGAAAGAGGGGCCCAAGATCTTCCAGAAGACTTCATCCACTCCTTTCTCGTTGGAGATCGTGGAGGACCCCATGTGGAAGCAGTTTTGGGGGTCGGGGATCCCTGAGTATGATGGGAAGACGGATCCTGAAGATCATGTCTGTAAGTTCGAAAATGCGGCGCTTCTACACCAATATACTGATGGAGTGAAATACCGGGTGTTTTTGAACACCTTGTCAGGAGCAGCGCAACGGTGATTTCAAAGGCTGCCCCAGAGTTCCATTAACTCTTTTGCAGAGTTCAAAACGACATTCCTCCACCATTTCGCGAGTAGCCGGCGCTACCAGAAGACAACACTCAACCTGTTTGCTCTTAAACAAAAGCCCAAGGAACCGCTCAAGGAATACATACAGAGGTTCAACCGGGTGGCACGGGATGTACCTAGCGCAACATCGGAAATACTCGTCAGCGCCTGCACCCAAGGGCTAGCGGAAGGAGACTTCTTTCAGTCCTTGGTAAGGAAGCCCCCCGCCAGTTTCGATGACTTGCTAGGACGCTCGGTCAAGCATGTCAACGTGGAGGAGGTACAGTACACCCGACGCAAGGATCCAGTCGTAGGCCCTCCTCCCGTAGCCCCCCCCTCCGGTCAGATAGGAAGGAGCCCCCTGCTCAGGCAAAGGGAAAAGACCTGCCGCCCTGAAGGGATCACTGGACCGACAGGCATTGGTTGGTGGAGACAGTAGACACCGAGCAGCCGGAGACATTGCCCAAGTACTGCAATTATCATGGCAGTTCGACTCACTCCACAGATGAATGTCATGCCCTGAAGAAGAAGTTTTCGGAGGAAGTGGATGCCAAACCGCGGAAAAAATAGAACAAGGCAGGGTATAACCGAAGGTCGCCACGACGAAGCCCTTCGCCTCGACGATAGCCTGCAGGGGGAAACAAAATCCGACCGCGGTCTTGATCGAGATCCAGAGGCAGGAGCCGGGGGCCTGCGCCCCGAAGATCCCTTTCCTTGGAGAGAGATCCTCAAAAGGGCAAAGCTCCTATGCGGGGCCCCCTTCGGGCCACGTAGGGATCATCTCCGGAGGACCCACCGAGGGCGATTCTAATCGAGCTCGGAAGTTGTACACCCGGTGGTTGGAGAATTACTCTATCGGGACAAGCCGAAGCCAGGTGGCGGGCCCAACTATCTCGTTCGGATCATCCGACCTCGAAGAAGTGGAGGCTCCACATGAGGACGCCATAGTGATTGTGGCCCGCATCGCCAACTATGAGGTAAAACGCATCTTTGTGGACACGGGGAGTTCCGTAAATATCTTGTATAGAGCAGCTTGGGAGCAGATGCAGATAGACGAGGAAGAACTGATACCCGTCTCAACCCCTTTGTTTGGCTTCACGGGATATCACGTACAGCCATTGGGACAGATTACCCTGTCACTCTCGCTGGGCAGCGATAGGCTTGAAAGGACTCGGAGGACTCCTTTCTTAATTGTGGACGCGCCCTCCTCCTATAATGTCATCCTGGGTCGGCCGGCGCTCAGCACTTTCCAGGCGGTGGTCTTTGTATACCACCAGAAGATCAAGTTCTTGGTGGGCGGTCGAGTGGTGGAAGTACGGGGGGATCAGCTAATTTCTCGGAGGTACTACAGTGGAGAAGTCAGGTCCAAAGCTAGGAAGAATCCACGAGGTCTAGAAGAATAGCTGTTGAATAAAAAGAAGGAAACTCGGGAAATCTCGGCTCGGCTAGGGTCCCCCGTCCTTCTTGTCATAGTAAGGTTTGCAATTAGATTAAAGCAACTGTCTATGTCTCTTTGTGCACTTGCAGCCAAATCAAGTAATAAAAAGGAATGCTCCTTTTCAAAATGACAAGCGTACTCCCGAGTACTTCAAAAACCCTAAGGCCCCGCGGTCCAACCGACACCCGGGGTACTTAGGCTTGGTTCGGGACCTATGCGCTCGTCCAAGTGATACAAACCCCTAAGGCCCCGCGGTCCAACCGATACTCGGGGTACTTAGGCTTGGTTCGGGACCTACGCGCCCGTCCAAGTGATACAAAACCCTAAGGCCCCGCGGTCCAACCGACACCCGGGTACTTAGGCTTGGTTCGGGACCTACGCTCCCGTCCAAGTGATCCAAAACCCTAAGACCCCGCGGTCCAACCGACACCCGAGGTACATAGGCTTGGTTCGGGACCTACGCGCTCGTCCAAGTGATCCAAAACCCTAAGGCCCCGCGGTCCAACCGACACCTGGGGTACTTAGGCTTGGTTCGGGACCTACGCGCCCGTCCAAGTGATTCAAAATCCTAAGGCCCCGCGGTCCAACCGACACCCGGGGTACTTAGGCTTGGTTCGGGGCTTACACGCCCGTCCAAGTGATTCAAAACCCTAAGGCCCCATGGTCCAACCGACACCCGGGGTACTTAGGCTTGGTTCGGGACCTATGCGCCCATCCAAGTGATCCAAAACCCTAAGGCCCCGTAGTCCAACTGACACACGGGGTACTTAGGCTTGGTTCAGGACCTACGCGCCCGTCTAAGTGATCCAAAACCCTAAGGCCCCGCGGTCCAACTGATACCCGGGGTACTTAAGCTTGGTTCGGGACCTACGCGCCCGTCCAAGTGATTCAAAACCCTAAGGCCCCACGGTCCAACCGACACTCGGGGTACTTAGGCTTGGTTCGGGACCTACGCACCCGTCCAAGTGATCCAAAACCCTAAGGCCCCGCGGTCCAACCGACACCCGGGGTACATAGGCTTGGTTCGGGACCTACGTGCCCGTCCAAGTGATCCAAAACCCTAAGGCCCCGCGGTCCAACCGACACCCGGAGTACTTAGGCTTGGTTCGAGACTTACGCGCCCGTCCAACCCTAAGGCCCCACGGTCCAACCGACACCCGGGGTACTTAGGCTTGGTTCGGGACCTACGTGCCCGTCCAAGTGATCCAAAACCCTAAGGCCCCGCGGTCCAACCGACACCCGGGGTACTTAGGCTTGGTTCGGGACTTACGCGCCCGTCCAAGTGATCCAAAACCCTAAGTCCCCGCGGTCCAACCGACACCCGGGGTATTTAAGCTTGGTTCGGGACCTACGCACCCGTCCAAGTGATCCAAAACCCTAAGACCCCATGGTCCGACTTGTTAGTGATATGAGAGAAGTGTCCTAAGGCAATCGCCTTATGATGTAAACATTTATTTTAATAAATGATAATTCACTATTTGAGTATACATGTTTTGTGTATTTGATTGGGATCTTAAACTCATCTACTGAATGTCCGCAATACAACTCACAGCATAAGAGAATTTGTGATGGGATCACAACTAGTGATTATCTCTAATGTGCAATTGTGAAGTATTGAAATTATCCCTAGTCGATGAATTGATAAAAACGGACACTATCAATTCTGCTGAGACTAGCATGGGTTATTCTCTAATCAGCTGATTCTCACTAGCTGGTGACATTGGGATGTCCGGAGATAAACATGGATGCTAGTTAAGGGAACTAGTTCATTGGAGTGACTAGCTGTAAGACTTCATATGAGAATCTACATGTAGATATGTCAATGAAGATCTTACTGCGGCTTAAGTGCGATGTTCCTTTGACTTGCGGTGTTCAAGTCATCTTGGTCATGGAGACTTATACTTTGACATCTTAAGCAAGCATCTCTAAGGAGGTGTGGACCCAGGATGATCGGGTATAAGCCGAAGTGCCCGAAGATGTTTGAACAGCCTACAAAGGATTCACCACTCCTTGCGAGGAGATGTATACCCAGGCCTATCGTCGGATTGTTACTCAAAGCCTCTGGCCAGAGCATATCATGATAAGAGTGTGAGTCTCTTAAATACATGAGAGTAATTAGAAATCCAAAGGACGAGAAAGACACTACTTGGGCTAGGTGTGACGTAGTCAGCCTAGTAGGGACTGACACCATAGACCGTGTCCTGAACCAAGTGGGTATAAGGTGGTGAAGGGAATGAGGCACGATTCATTAGAGCTGCTGAAGGGTTTCAGAATAATTTCTTTTGAGGTCAAACCGTTGATCTTTCGATTAATTGGGGATCATGATGTACTACTAGGTGCCACTCATGATCGTTCTATAATTAATGGGTTAATTATAGACGGCCAACATAAATCGAAAGCCTATTTAGTCACACGCAATACGAGTAATCCGAGGGATTTAAAACGAGTTGAAAATTGGATTTTCCGATCAAGAGAACGAGTCGAATCTGAGTTAGTCAGAGGCGCAATGGAAGCCAAAAATGGCTAAGTCTTTTGAAGGCTTTTTTGGGAGAATTAAATGAGTTTAATTCGCGGTTTAATGGGTTGGTTTTGGCCGGCCAAAGAGGGTGTTAAACCCTCTTTGGTGGCCGGCCAAATAAGAGGAGAAAAACCAATTTATTGTTTAATTAATAAAATAAATCTAGTATGATTTATTTTATAAATTATGGATAAATAAATTTGTATAGAGAAATTTATATAAATAAAATTTGTAGAAATTTATTCTTTATGGAAGATTAAAATAATCCATGAATTGGTTTATTTTAATTTTATAAAATCAATTATGAATTGATTTTTTCCATAATAAGAAAGTTTATAAATTTCTTATAAAAATTTATTCCATAATTTAAAGAGAAAAAGAATTAGTTTTATTATAAATTGGTTTATAATAAAGACTCGGTTTAAACGGAATAATTAATAAGAAAATTTATAAGATAAATTTCTTATAACTAATTCCGTTAATTCGGTTTAGAGGGAGACTTAGCAAAGGAGTTGCTACTATATATAAAGGAACCAAAGGCTAGCCCTTATTCCTAACTAATTAAGAGATTAATTACTCCCTCTCTTTTTCTCTTAATCTCCTCTCCTCCTCCTCTTCTTCCTCCCTTAGGGCCGGCGCACCCTAGCCTCTCTAGTGCCGGCGCACCCTAGCCTCTCTAGGGCCGGCGCCCAACCACAACACCAACAAGGGTGTTTGCCGTGAGCTTTGAAGAAGGAGGAGAACTCGAAGACGAAGAAGAAGAAGCGGATTGCGACTCCTCTCTTCTCGGAATTTGATTCCGTTACTTCGTTGGTTAGTTTTTCCATTATTTCTCTTATTCTTCTAGTTGTGCCTTCCGAGAATCTAGTAGTTCTCGTCGGCACAAAACTCGTGACTTTGTGAAGTCATCCCGAAGAGAACTCGGCGTGGACGCGAATAGAGGCGGAGCTTCCAAGGGACGCTACGGTTGGATCTCGTCCCTTACTTCGAGTTACGAGAGGTACTTAGTAAATTAGTTTACTTTTCCGCAAAGTTTTATTTTATGATTATGTCAACACAATAAGATTGCATGCTAGATACGAAGTTAAAATAATTTAGGAAATTATTTTATGCAAACTCTTCCGCTGCACGTAAAAATTTTAAATTTTACGAACTCGTATCCTTGTCGACATGCACCCNTGTTATTTTCGCAAGGTCCCCCAAGTACATTACCGACATAGTCATCTCTGTAGGAGTTGGAGTTGTGCCTCAGTGACTGGCCATCGCCGACGACTCCTTCCGGAACAAATTTGGCGTCGTCTGTGGGAAACAAAAAAACACCTGAAGGAGCGCCGATGACAGGACCGGAGGAACAACCCCTCACTCTCACGCAAGAGTAATTCGACCGCTTGGTGGCTAACATCGTCAAGGAAGCTTTGGAGCAACACCAAATCGATCAAGCTGCCCCGCAGCTAGCGAGTCAGGCGAGGGAGGAGATCCCTAGAGTCTCCGCTTCGCACTCCAAAAGGTCTGTGACCCCTATGGGGCAACATGACGGCGCAGCTCAAGGCCCTCATAGAGAATCCTCGAGAGAGGGGAAAAGACCCACTCAGTGGCCTCCAGTGCTCAGAGGCATGATGAGGGACCGGGAAGGAAAGAGGGACCCAAGATCTTCCAGAAGACTCCATCCACCCCTTTCTCATCGGAGATCATGGAGGACCCCATGCTGAAGCAGTTTCGGGGGTCGAGGATCCCTGAGTATGATGGGAAGACGGATCCCGAAGATCATGCCTGTAAGTTCGAAAATGCGGCGCTTCTGCACCAATATACTGATGGAGTGAAGTGCCGGGTGTTTTTGAACACCTTGTCAGGAGCAGCGCAACGGTGGTTTCAGAGGCTGCCCCAGAGTTCCATCAACTCTTTTGCAGAGTTCAAAATGGCATTCCTCCACCATTTTGCGAGTAGCCGACGCTACCAGAAGACAGCACTCAACATGTTTGCTCTTAAACAAAAGCCCAAGGAACCGCTCAAGGTGTAAATACAGAGGTTCAACCGGGTGGCACAAGATGTACCTAGAGCAACATCGGAAATACTCGTTAGCGCCTGCACCCAAGGGGCTAGCGGAAAGGGATTTCTTTCGCTCCTTGGTAAGGAAGCCCCGCCAGTTTCAATGACTTGCTAGGATGCTCGGTCAAGCATGTCAACGTGGAGGAGGTACAGTACGCCCGGTACAAGGATCCAGTCATAGCCCCTCCTCCCGCAGCCCCCCGGTCGGATAGGAAGGAGCCCCGTGCTCTAGCAAAGGGAAAAGAACTGCCGCCCGGAAGGGATCACTAGACCGGCAGGCCCCGGTTGGTGGAGACAGTAGACACCGAGCAGCCGAAGACATTGCCCAAGTACTGCAATTATCATGGCAGTTCGACTCACTCCACAAAAGAATGTCATGCCCTGAAGAAGAAGTTTTCGGAGGAAGCGGATGCCAAACCGCGGAAAAAATGGAACAAGGCAGGGGTATAACCAAAGGTCGCCACACGAAACCCTTCCCCTCGACGACGATCTGCAGGGGGAAACGAAATCCGACCGTGGTCCCGATCGAGATCTAGAGGCAGGAGCCGGGGGCCTACGCCCTGAAGATCCCCTTCCTTGGAGAGAGATCCTCAAAAGGGCAAAGCTCCTATGCGGGGCCCCCTTCGGGCCACGTAGGGGTCATCTCCAGAGGACCCACCGGGGGCGATTCTAACCGAGCCCGAATGTCGTACACCGGAGGTTAGAGAATTACTCTATTGGGACAAGCCGAAGCCAGGTGGCAGGCCCAACTATCTCATTCGGACCATTCGACCTCGCAGAAGTGGAGGTTCCACATGAGGACGCCATAGTGATTGTGGCCCGCATCGCCAACTATGAGGTAAAACACATCTTCGTGGACACGGGGAGTTCCATAAATATCTTGTACAAAGCAGCTTGGGAGCAGTTGCAGATAGACGAGGAGGAACTGATACCCGTCTCAACCCCTTTGTTTGGCTTCACGGGATATCACGTACAACCATTGGGACAGATTACCCTGTCACTCTCGCTGGGCAGCGATATGCTCGAAAGGACTCGGAGGACTCCTTTCTTAATTGTGGACTTGCCCTCCTCCTTTAATGCCATCCTGGGTCAGCCGACGCTCAGCACTTTCTAGGCGGTGGTCTCTGTATACCACCAGAAAATCAAGTTCCCGGTGGGCGATCGAGTGGTGGAAGTACGGGGGGATCTGCTAGTTTCTCGGAGGTGCTACAGTGGCGAAGTCAGGTCCGAAGCTAGGAAGAACCCACGAGGTCTAGAAGAATAGCTGTTGAATAAAAAGAAGGAAACTCAGGAAATCTCGGCTCGGTTAGGGTCCCCAGTCCTTCTTGTCATAGTAAGGTTTGCAATAAGATTAAAGCAACTGTCTATGTCTCTTTGTGCGCTTGCAGCCAAATCAAGTAATAAAATGGAATGCACCTTTTTAAAATGACAAGCGTACTCCCGAGTACTTCAAAAACCCTAGGGCCTCGCGGTCCAACAGACACCCGGGGTACTTAGGCTTGGTTCGGGACCTACGCGCTCGTCCAAGTGATACAAAACCCTAAGGCCCCGCGGTCCAACCGACACCCGGGGTACTTAGGCTTGGTTCGAGACCTACGCGCCCGTCCAAGTGATCCAGAACCCTAAGACCCCGCGGTCCAACCGACACCCGGGGTACTTAGGCTTGGTTCGGGACCTACGCGCCCGTCCAAGTGATACAAAACCTTAAGGCCCCACGGTCCAACCAACACCCAGGGTACTTAGGCTTGGTTCGGGACCTACGCACCCGTCCAAGTGATACAAAACCGTAAGGCCTCGCGGTCCAACCGACACCCGGGGTACTTGGGCTTGGTTCGGGACCTACGCGCCCGCCCAAGTGATCCAAAACCCTAATGCCCCGAGGTCCAACAGACACCCGGGGTACTTAGGCTTGGTTCGGACCTACACGCCCGTCCAAGTGATACAAAACCTTAAGGCCCCGCGGTCCAACCAACACCCGGGGTACTTAGGCTTGGTTCGGGACCTATGCACCCGTCCAAGTGATCCAAAACCCTAAGGCCCCACGGTCCAACCGACACCCAGGGTACTTAGGCTTGGTTCGGGACCTACGCGCCCGTCCAAGTGATCCAAAACCCTAAGGCCCCGCAGTCCAACCAACACCCAAGGTACTTAGGCTTGGTTCGGGACCTACGCGCCCATACAAGTGATCCAAAACCCTAAGGCCCCGTGGTCCAACCGACACTCGGGGTACTTAGGCTTGGTTTGAGACCTACGCGCCCGTCCAAGTGATACAAAACTCTAAGGCCCCACGGTCCAACCGATACCCGGGGTACTTAGGCTTGGTTCGGGACCTACGCGCCCATCCAAGTGATCCAAAACCCGAAGGCCCCACGGTCCAACCGACACCTGGGGGTACTTAGTCTTGGTTCGGGACCTGCGCGCCCGTCCAAGTGATACAAAACCCTAAGGCCCCGTGGTCCAACCGACACCCGGGGTACTTAGGTTTGGTTTGGGACCTACGCGCCCGTCCAAGTGATCCAAAACCCTAAGTGTAGGATGTTTATACTGAAAGACATGATTTCTTTATATGAACTTCTTATTTTGAAATGAGAATCACAACTACACTAGGTGTCTGTTTATATGACTACATGCAGAAGTCCAATTACTTTGCATTGTAGATAACATGGTGTGTGGTGTCACACGGAAGATCATGTTATCAGTTCCTTGCTTAGTATAAATAGAGGCCCACAATCCATCGGGATGGTTGTAGTGTAATTAGGTATGATTGATCTTGACCATAGAATTACACTAGTGTGCTTTGAGTACATTGGGTAGGACCAAAACCCGAGGTTATCCAATTTGTACTGACTCGATAATTGGATAGGATCCAAGATATTATTATGGAGTATGATCCCTTAATCCCAAAATAATATCGGGCATATATTATTAATTATTATTTTTTTGATTTACCAATGGGCGAGATCTATTTTGTTAGATCGATAGGCCACGTATGTTGGGAGATAATATTAATAATATGATGTGCCGATGATTATTGACGGAATCCGTGTCCTGGCAAGTCAGGATGATGATGCCCCCTTGATGAGCTCAAAAGGTTCATCGTGCTAAACCCTGCAGGTGGATTTGATCCGGCACGATGATAAGGTTGAGTGGTACTAGTCAAGGATCCAGAGGTTAATTAATTTGAATTTTCAGTAATTTAAATTAATTAACGGGCATTCGATATTATAAACATGGGGAGATGGGCGACTCGTAATAAGTGGAGCCCATATGTAAATATGGGGGTTGGTGAGGTAAGTCAATGAGGGCCCTTTAGTGGAATGAATCCTCATTAATGGACCGGGTCCATTAGCGGGCCAAGATCCAACTCCTCCTCATGGTCCCTATCGTAGCCCTATATATACCCTATGGTGGTATGAAACCAAGAGGCTAATCGATCCAATTAATTAATCCAAGGGATCACAAGGAAAACCCTAGGTTTCTCCTCTCCTCCCCTCTCTCTCTCCCTCACAGTTTGAGCAAGCGGCGCCGAATAGCATGCTTCTCCACCATACAAATTATCCAATTAATTTGCTTCAATGCATGAGCAATTAATCTGCTCCAATGGAGACATGCAACTTTTGTTGGAATAAAAGTCCAACGAATCTAATTTCTCCAAGGTAAGAGAGTTGATCAAGCAATTGCAATTGCTTGAGGAAGCAAATCACTTCATGGGGAAAATGGTGCCGACTTCTTTCTGCCGTGGGAAGCAACTGGCGAGGGAAGCAACTTTCCAAGTTGCGCATGCAACTTACCAGGTTGCTCACGCATGGCTGCCAAAGGCAAACAAGTTGATAACACAATTTGCTTCAAGAGGAGCAGCTAAGATTGCGTAAGAGCAGCTTGTTTCTAAGGGCGTAGCCAGGATGCATAAGGGAGTAGCTTGCTCCAAGGGAGAAGTATCCACGTGCTTCGAGGTAGCAACCGAGTAGCTCAGGGCTCGGGTGCCGAAGGAGAAGAAGAGGACGAGTAGGGTTTGTGTTTGGAATATCTCCTCGGAGTGGCCGACGACATCCTTTTGGTTAGGGATTGGTTGGCGCAAGGAGAAGGGATCGACTTGGTCGCCACGGGTCTTGGTAGATCGTCACCCACACGACGTCCAAGAGGGGAGGGTCATACGGTAGAAGATCGTAAGGTAACAGAAGGTATATTCTTCCCTGGCTCCTTATGTTCTTATTTTGTGTCTTACTTATTTGCCTCGTAATTTCATGATGATTATTTAATTGTTTTGATTTGATATCATAGTTAATAATTAAATAATTGGACCCTGACCATAAATAGAAAAGTCGGCGATCAACTCGTTGCCTTTTCCGCGGTCGAATGGTCGAGCAAATTGCAAGGCCAATTTTGGTAATTGGCTAAGTTGCAATTTGGATCGTTCGATACGGCACGAGACTGTCGATGGGAAATGGCTCTCTATTCGGATTAAATTTTTTTAATCCGTAGGCATGGAGAGGTTTCCCGGATTGACCAGGTATTCGCTTAAGAAACCCACCAAGCCATACCCAACACTAAGGCCCCGCGGTCCAACCGACACCCGGGGTACTTAGGCTTGGTTTCGGGACCTACGCGCCCGTCCAAGTGATCCAAAACCCTAAGGCCCCACGGTCCGACCAACACTCGGGGTACTTAGGCTTGGTTCGGGACCTACACGCCCGTCCAAGTAGTCTGACACCCTAATGCCCCGCGATCCATCCGACGCCCTGGGTATACACCCTTGGCTGAGTGACCAAAATCCAATCGTGAACTTAGTCGATTTCAAAGTGAAATACCACACGCTTTCGGGAGAATCCACATCACATTGGAATATCACTATGAGACAGTCATACACATAGGACAAGTATCCAGAAATATTTATATATTTACATATGGAGACACATGAAGATATACATTTTTGTGATCCAGAATGAAGATGGATGCCTGAGGTAACACATGAGTAGCTCGGGTACTCTCGTCGAGTAGCCTGGAACGAAGATGGATGCCTGAGGTAACACATGAGTAGCTCGGGTTCTCCCATTGAGTAGTCTGGAACGAAGATGGATGCCTGAAGTAACACATGAGTAGTTCGAGTACTCCCGTCAACGAAGATGGGCGCCTGAGGTAACACATGAGTTGCTCAAGTACTTCCCCGGGGTGATCCAGAATGAAGATTGATGCCTGAAGCAACACATGTGCAGTCCGACCCCCTTAAGACACCCTCGACCTTCGTCGTAAACAGGCAGAAAAAAGAGGAGAGGGCTTCTCCCCGGAATGTGTAAAGACGCAAAGAAGAATTGCATTAACAGGGGGAGGGGGGGTGAGCCACCGCAATCTCTCTCGGAGCACGAGACCACGCAACTTCAGGCCACCACCCAAGTACAGGTCAAAAAAAAAATACTAGGGGTGGACCGCAAAACAGATGGAAATATTCTCAAACTCGCAGCATCCCTGGTAATAGCGTACTGTTGGGACCGGGTGCATGTTGACATAGATATGGGTTCGTAATTTTAAAATTAATTACGTACAGCGGAAGGTTTAGCATAAATAATTTCTCAAATTATTTAACCACACATCTAAGCATGCAATTTTATCTTATGTAGACATGATCATATATTTAAAATTTTGCAAAAACATAAATTAATTTACGTATTACCTCGCGTAACTCGAAGGAAGGGACGAGATCCAACCGTAATCGTCCCTTGGAAGCTCCGCCTCTATTCGCGTCCACGTCGAGTATCTTCGGGATGACTTCGCAAAGCCACGAGTTTCGTGTTCTCAAGAACTACTAGATTCTCTGAGAACGGGACAAGAAAAACCAAGAGAGAAGTCGGAAGACTAACCATAAAAGGATGGCCGGAATCAAAATTCCGGCGAAGCAAAAGAAGAGGCTTGCGGCAAAAAGATCCTTGCGGCAAACTCTAATTCCGGCAGCACCTTCTTCCGGCCAAGAGATGGTCGGAGCTTCCTTCTCTGGCAGCAGGTGGTGGTCGGCAGGGAAAGGGCAGGGGCGGCTGGCTGGTGCTCCTTCTTGGGGCTGGTTGGCGCACGCAAGAAGGGGAGAAGAGAAGGAGAGAAAGAGAGGGAGAGAGTCTATGCCTTCATCTCTTTTTTTATTACCCAAGCCTTGCCTTGGGTCCTTTATATAGTGGCCTCTCAACCATCAAGCCTCTCAAATATGGAATAACTTATTCCATCATGCCAAGTTTGATTTTATATCATGGTTAAAATCATATTTTAATTCATGATAAAAATCAATCAAGTTTCTTCTCTCCTATGGAATAAATTTCCTTATCATGGTAAATCAATCCATGATTAGTTTTATAAAATAAACCAATCCATGGTTCATTTTAATTTCAATGAAGAAATAAACCAAACCTTGGTTTATTATAAAAAAATTTATATCATCCATAATTTTATAAAACAAACCACACTTGGTTTATTTTATAAATTGAACCAAAAACTTGGTTCTCTCCCTTTGTGGTGTCCGGCCAAGCAAAGAGGATGGAAGCCCTCTTTGGCCGGCCCATCCAAGCCAAGCCCCAATGAATTAAACTTATTTAATTCATCTATTAAGTCTTCAAAAGACTTAGTCATTTTACGCTTCCGATGCGTCTCTGAAAAATTCAGATTCGACTTATCGTTTGGCTCAATCAAACTTAATCTCTCTTGATTGGAAAATCTAATTTTCAACTCGTTTTAAATCCCTCAGATTACTCGTAGTGCGTGTGACTAAATAAGCTTTCGATTTATGTTGGCCGTCTATAATTAATCAATTATAGAACGATCATGAGTGACACCTAGTAGTACATCATGATCCCTAATTAATTGAAAGATCAACGGTTGACCTCAGAAACAATTCTGAAACCCTTCAGCAGCTATAATGAATCGTGTCCCATTCCCTTCACTATCTTATACCCACTTGGTTCAGGACATGGTCTATGTGTGTCAGTCCCCACTAGGCTAACTACGTCACACCTAGCCCAAATAACGTTTTCTCGTCCTACAGATTCTAATTACTCTCATGTATTTAAGAGATTCATACTCTGAACATGTCATGCTCTGGCCAGAGGCTTCGAGTAACAATCCACTGATAGGCCTCGGGTATACATCTCCTCGCAAGGAGTGGTGAATCCTTTGTAGGCTGTTCAAACATCTTCGGGCACTTCGGCTTATACCCAATCATCCTGGGTCCACACCTCTTTGGAGATGCTTGCTTAAGATGTCAAAGTATAAGTCTCCATGACCAAGATGACGTGAACACCGCAAGTCAAAGGAACATCGCACTTAATCTGCAGTAAGAACTTCACTGACATATCTATATGTAGACTACCATATGAAGTTTTACAGCCAGTCACTCCAATGAACTAGTTCCCTTAACTAGCATTCATGTTTATCTCTGGACATCTCAATGTCACCAGCCAGTGAGAATCAGCTGATTAGAGAATAACCCATGCTAGTCTCATCAGAATTGATAGTGTCTGTATTTATCAATTCATCGACTAGGGACAATTTCAATACTTCATAATTGCACATGTAGAGATAATCACTAGTTGTGAATTCATCACAAATTCTCTCATGTTGTGAATTGTATTGCGGGCATTCAGTAAATGAGTTTAAGATCTCAATCAAATACACAAACATGTATACTCAAATAGTGAATATTCATTTATTAGAATAAATGATTACAATCATAAGGCGATTGTCTTAGGACACTTCTCTCATATCACTAAAACGTACCCCACAAATACCCTCATCTTCCCGAGAAAATGAGAAGCCGATGGTGCGTGGGGTATGCGCCACCAACCGACCAGGGGCTTGGGGATCAGCAGGATGCGTCATCTCCCCCATGCCCCCTGGAGGGCTACATAAGGTCCTTTTCGAACTCCATGGACAAGCTGGGAGATCCATCTCCCCCAGAATCTTCAGAGAGACCCCGAGCATCATCTCCACCATGCTCCCCGGCGAAGGGGATGACACAAAGGCCCCTACCCATGTCCAATCCCTCAGCCAAGAGCATCACGGGGGTTTGCAAAAGGGACACGGAAGATGCACGCAACATTAGAGGGGAAGTAAGTGAAAATCAAAGGGATGGAGAAAGCTGGCTCCCCCCCCCCCCCATCTCCCTATTTATAGTGCTGAGATTCCTCCGAGCAGTTAAGGCGTGACAGATGTCGTAACGCCAAGCGTCTTTTCGACAGACGCGCCCTTACTGCACCTAGGAACCACGACTCTTAATGGGTCCAATCAATGAGATTGCGAATAATACTGAGGAGACGGTTCGAAAACCACCCCTGCGCCTTAGCCAACGTAGACCAGCAAAGAGACTTTGCCGATCTAATTGCAGGGTGCAGGGATATGACTTCTAGTATCTGCCTCGTAGACAGTCGTTGGTGGAGCCCACACACAAAAACAAAAAGCGCATCATACAAGAACTCACACACCCAGGGAATAATGAAAAAGATAAGTATTATTAATATAACCAGGCTTGTCCATATCAGGATACTCGAGGCCTCAGGCGGAGACCTGTACACAGGCCGAAGGGTATTTATATGCTCGAGCCATCGCCGGGAGGTAAGAGCTTTTCCTTCTTTAGCCCACCAAGGGCCCCATGGAAGCCCTGCTGTAAACGCTCCATTACTTGGTTGGCTACAATGGCGCGAAACTCCTCCAAGCCCAAGAACTTCACTTTGAAACCCCTCTCAGCCTCCCGAGAGGCAGAAGCCTCGGCAGCCTCAACGGACCGCCTTAGCCACCTTAGATCAGCAGACATATCCTCTTGCTCAATCTTGGCTTCCCTGAGCCTCTTAGACACTGTCCGCTCATCCGCCCGAGCTTGGATTAAGTCATCCTCCAGGACAAATGCACGGTTAGTAGCCATCAGGAGCCGAGACTCCGTTTGGCTCCGTAGCTCCTTCTCTCTCGCCTGGAGCTGATCTCTCTCCTGCGTCACCCGAAGAAGATCCTGGGTAACTGACACAGCCTTCTCGGATGCTAGGCATTCCCGATGTCAAGAACTCCCGAGGGCCTGCTCGATGTCGTGCAAAAGCTTCCTCAGCTGCTCCACTTCCTCATGGAGAGCTCTATTTGCTACTGGCCTGCTTTACCCCAGACCAATGGTCAAGACTCGCAGCTGCCTCCACCCTTAGGGCTCGCTGGAGTAAGGCCTCAGCTTGAGGCTCAAAACACAGACCCCGGCCAATCACCAGGCAATCCTCAGCCGCCTGACATCACATCGAAGGATTAACAACCGGACGAAAAATACAGTCAAACACTGTAGTAATTCGCACCTGCAGAAGGGTCTTCCGAAGACTGGATAGTGGCCCGGCAGAGGACCGCACGACTACCTCGGCTGGAGGGCGGAGTACGTTGCCCTGCTCATCGATCAGTGGAGATAGCGGGCGAACGGGAGGATGCTGGACGGCAGGAGCCTCGGTAGGCGCGTCGGGGGAATCGGAGTCCATCCCTTCGGGACTGGAAATCCCCTTCGGCACAGCCCTCTCAGTCGAGGTCTCCTTCAATTGCGCCATGGAGGGGGACTACAAGGAGACCTCCAACGCTGCATCCAACCTCTCTTTTAGCCGATCTAGTTTCATACGGAATTGAATACATGACGCCTCCTTACCCGTCGGAGGGACAGCTAGATTGACAGAGCAGGAAGGGGCCACCTCAGAGATGGAAGCGGGCGGGGCCGAGGCAGGCGAGGCTACCTCGGTGGGTAGAACCGTTTCCTCAGTCACCGAGGGCAAGGGGGATGAACGGACAGAACATTGTTTTTTCCAGGAGGGAACCAAGCCCTTGGGAAGTCGCCGCTTCTGCCGGCCGAAGGGCCGGACAACCGTCGGGGTAATGGAGGAAGTAGATTTTTCACCCCCCCCCTGTTAGGGTTGCTCGGGCCTGCGGAGGAGACACCCTCGGAAGAGTAATCCGTTACTGATGCAGCCGGAGGAGATGGAGATGCTTGCTTTTCGGCCAATGTAACAGTAACAGCGACCCTCGCGGAGGGAGCGACCCTATGAGGCGAGACAGTGGGCCCCTCGCTAGACTCAGCAGGGATGTAAGGAGTGTCAGAGACAATCGGAGGAGGATTCAAGGCCTCCTTGTTGGCCTCCTCCCACTTGATGAGCCGACTCATCGCCTTGGCATACATGACTCCCTCTGCAGAAGCCAATTACAAAGGGCATCAGTCGAAATCAATGTGCATGGAAGAAAGGGACGTACATACCTAGGTTGGGGCTGATCTGAGTTACTTTAGGGCTGAGGCCCGCCCGGTACATAAGCTCTTCGCTCTGAACCAGCCCCGGGCCACTAAATTCCATGCCCAAAAGTACCTTTCTAGCATGATGATATGCGGGGCTGTGAAGAAAGCCCTCTAAGAGGGGGGGGGGGAGCCGGCAAATCCGCTATCCAGCGCAGGGGGCTGAAGGGCAGTGACGAGGGGCGGATAAAGAAGAATTTCTCCTTCCACCCTTTGTGCGAAGAAGGGAATCCTCCCAAAAACTTATGGTCGTATGGGCCGCGAAGCTGAAAACCCCTCTCGATCCTATCGGAAGGAAGAAAGAATGGAAAAGATGGGGAGTCAAAGGGAGACTGAAAAGCTTGAAGATAATATAGGCCCTTCCCATCTGAACGAAGGCATTAGGAGCCATTTGATGCAACGGAATGTTAAAGTAAGAAGCTATGTTGGTGAAGAAGGGGGGGATAGGAAAACGAAGCCCTAGCTCCATCTGTCCTAAGAAGAAGGTCAGCATGCCTGCTGGGGGCTCCACGTGTTTCTGATCCACGTTAGGAATGACCATCGCCATCTTGGCCGGGACTCCATACGCCTCGCTGACTGCTTGCATGGCCTCTGGCCTCACTCTCGAAGAGGCAGATTCGTACCATTCCACTCGATAGCTCTCCATGATTCCTAGACAGGAAGGGAGAAAAAGACGAAGTACTCACACGCAGAAGAAGCTCTACAGGAGGGGAAGCCGAAGTGCACCCAGTCGCCGCTGCGCCCAGATAGCCGATCGTCGCGAGATAGTTGTACCCATACACGACCAAGGGGAATGGGGGGATAGTCGTTATAACACGTGGCATCACCGCACTCATATGCAGCATCCTGCTACCCTCCAGAAAAGAAATCGTGCGCCGTTCATCCCGAGGAAAAAGGCATCATTATAAACCTTCGGGAAGCGGAGTAACCTTTCTGCGGAAAGCACTATAAGGGAGATTCCTGGGAACGCTGGATAAAAGAGATAAGATCTAGAACATTTTCTCTGCTCGAAACAAAAAGCCTAGATGAAGGTAGTTTCTTCATCCTCGCACTGGTTCGATCAGTCAGCCACACTTCCTTCGATCAGACCTGAAGGGAGGGACTTGTGATGGGGTTGGATAGCCCGGGCTCAGCATGAGGGATGATGAAGCTAGGGACACGACTTAACCTCTTCCCTCGGGCCCCGCCCCCCCCCCCCCCCCCCCCGTTCGGGGGGTGTGCTTTGGACGGTAAGGCCCCGAGAGTACTTCGGAAGATACCACACCTGAAGCCCCCGAGCTCGTCTTGGGAGGCGGAGTCCTTGCAGTGCCCGACCTCAGGAACCCTGAGTGCCTCGGAGAAAAAGATAATGACGCGGACTGTTTCAAAAGATACTCCCTATTATCACAAAAAGCGGGGGCGCGGCTTGAATATCGAAAGCGTGGCGACAATAAAGGAGCCACGACCAGTCCGTCGACCTGAATATAAAAGGATGTTCAACTCCTCCGGTAAGGGGGTTACAGCCTATCATCTTTACACTTTTTTTTTGCCTTTCCTTCTCCCCATTATTTAGACACCCTCCTAATTTGAGCGTCGGAGTGGACTCCGTCGGACCCCGCCGGCGTGTCCCCTAACGCTTTTGTTATTCTCGCAGGGTCCCCCAGGTACATTACCGACGCAGTCATCTCTGTACGAGTTGCGCCCCAGTGACTGACCATCGCCGACGACTCCTTCCGGAACACTATCTATCCTCATATGTCCACACATTCACCTTAACATCTCCATCTCTGCAACTTTTATCTTTTGCTCATGTGCCGGAGTCATAGCCCAATATTCAACACCATATAACATAGCAGATCTAACTGTCATTTTGTAGAATTTCCTTTTAAGTTTTAGAGGTATTTTACGATCACATAAAACACCCGATACTAACCTCTATTTCAACCATATTGTTTGTATTCTATATAAGATATCTCTCTCAATCCCTCCATTACTTTGCAAAAATGATCCTAAATACTTAATGTTCTTAGTTTTAGATAATTCGTCATCTCCTATCTTAACAATTATCTCATTATGTCTAATATTCTTAAACTTAAATTCTATGTATTTTATGTTTATTGTACTAAGTCTAAAACCTTTTACTTCTAGTATTCCCGCCAAGATTCTAGTTTAGCATTTACTTCTTCACGTATCTCGTCTATCAAAACAATATCATCTTTAAATAACATGCACCATGGTCTGTATATTGAATGTGTCCAGTGAGGTCGTCCATGATTAGTGTAAAAAGATAGGGACTTAGAGTTAATCCTTGATGTAACCATATCCTTATTGAAAATACTTCAGTTAATCCGCCTGAAATTTTTTACCACTACAAAAATAATAGGGAATTGCGACGGACGTAATTCATCGCTATTTTGTCGCAAAACACTAATAGCGACAGAGTTGGCGCTGTCGGCTGAAAACCCATCACAGAGTTAAGGTAGCGACGGAGAGAAAATAACTCTGTTGCTATATTTGCGACGGATATATAAACCCGTCGCAAACACCGAGAAAATGGGGTGACGTGGCCGGTGGATTTCGTAGCGACGGATAATCAAATATCCGTCGCAAATCAATCAGGTTAGCGATGGATATGGTCAAACATCGTCGCTAATATATCGTAATAGCGACGGATTCGGTCAAACTCCGTCGCTAATAGATCGTTATAGCGACGGAAAAGTCAATAATCCGTCGCTATTTGCGACGGATTTATAAAAAGATCCGTCGTTAAACCTGGAAAATTTTGGGAGCCAAAATCTATTTCTTCGACTTCCCATATATACATCAATAATATATACAAATATCCACACAAATATGAAACAGAAATAAATATTTCAACATCCAAACATTCACAACAATCCAAAATTTCATTTCCAATCCAATCCAAACATTCATTTCCAAATGTATACATCCAAACTTTTATTTCGAATCCACTAACCAATCCAAACTTTAATTTCCAAACTGATTAATTATTTAATTAATTAATCAGTTAATTAATTGGCTAAATCCACCACCATAGCAGGGTCGCCAGCCGCAGCAGGGGTCGCCGGCCGCAGCAGGCGTCGCCGGCCGCAACATGCATCGGCCGGCTGCAGCAGGTGGCGCGCGGCCACAGCAGCCGCCGCACGACCGCAGCAGGCCGCGAGCCGCCCCGCTGGGCCGCGACCGGCCGCGCTTGCCCGCAAGGGGCCACGGGAGGCCCCGCTTGGCCGTGCGAGGCCGAGCGCGGCCATGCCAAGCCGAGGCTGCCTGGAGAAGAGGCCGCCGCCGCACAAGCACAAACCAACGACGAAAATCAGGGAAATGTGGCTTAGCTCGCGTACCTGGGATCGGAGGAGGGTTCGCCGGAGGATAATCGCCGAGAGGGGAGGACTTAGGGTTCACCGGATCGCGTGGCCGCGGGGGAAGGGGGTCGTCACTTTTTTTAACTATTATTGCGACGGATTAACTTGTCCGTTGCAAATTAGCGACGGCTTTGACCTAATCCGTCGCTATATTTAGGGGTTTGACCCCCCTGCCATATCCTAGCGATGGATAATTTAAATTATCCGTCGCTATAGTGACGGACTTTGACCATGTCCGTCGCTAAATTCATGGATTTGACTTGGCGCGCAACCCTAGCGACGAATACTATATATCCGTCACCAATGGCGACGGACTATTAAAAAAGTCCGTCGCTATTTGCTAATATTTTTGTAGTGTACTCTGGTCATTACATCTTCGTGCATATCCTTAATTAGTTCAATATATGTTACACTAACGTCTCTCTTTTCTAAAATTCTCCATATAATTCTCTTGGGGCCCTATCATAAGTTTTTTCTAAATCAATGAATACCATGTATAGATCTTTTTATTGCTCTTAATACTTTTCAATTAATTGTCTAAGAAGATGTATAACTTCTCTTGTCGACTTTCTAGGCATGAACCCAAATTGATTTTCGGTCATTGTGGTGTCCATCCTTAATCTTTTTTCTATTACTATTTCCCAAAGTTTCATGGTATGACTCATTAGTTTAATGCCCTTATAGTTTACACAATTTAATACATCTTCTTTGTTCTTATATAAGGGAACTAGAGTACTTACCGTCCATTGATTAGTTTTTTTTTGTTTTCAATATCAGATTAAATAATTTTATAAGTCATTCAATACCTTGTTTCCTTAAATACTTCCATACCTCTATTGGAATATCATCTAATTCCACGACTTTTCCATTTTGTATCCTTTTTAAAACTTCTTCTACTTCTGAAGTTTGAATTCTACGATAAAAATTAAATTTTTATACTCATTTAAACTACTTAAATTGCCTAAGTTAAGTTGGTCCCCTAAACCTTCATTAACAAACTGATGAAAGTAAATCCTCCACCGCTTTTTTATTACACTCTCATTTACTAGTACTGTATTGTATTCATCTTTAATACATCTTATTTGGTTAAGGTCTCTTATTTTTCTCTCTCTTACTTTAGTTATTTTATAAATATCTCTTTCCCCTTCTTTTGTATCTAAGTTTGATATACTCGTTCAAAAGTTTTATTTTTTATTTCATTCACTACTTTCTTAGCTTTCTCTTGGCTATTATTGTATATTTTTTTTAAGTTTTCCTCGTTCTTACAAAAATATAATTCCTTATAAGCTATTCGTTTTTGACTTCACTTTCTCTTATACTATTTCATCCTCCACAAAAAAAAAGATAAATGAGGTTTTTCCAACCTCGGGCGACTGGTCTGGCCCCATGGAAGTTTCCCATCGACCGCCAAGGTAAATCTGGGAAGCGCTTGCGGTTGGCGGTCTAGATGTCCACGTCCCATACTTGGTGGTGCATGTAACGACCCGGAAAATTTTCTCAATATTTTCTTTAAAATATTGATCATGTCTAGATAGTTTTCGAGGAACCTAGGGATACTAGTATGAACTTTAGACTAGTAATCCATGATTTCCCCATTTAAATAGAAAAGCTAAGTACTAATGGGCCTTATATGGGCTTTTCTAGTACCATGGTTATAGGTGGATTCTAGGTAGAATTTAATATAAATATAAATGGGATTTTAATTAAGAATATTAGCAGGATTATGGGTGGGTCTTAAGGGAATTTTTGAAAATAATAAAAATAAAATAAAAATAAAATAGAAAAATAAAGTGCATGCACCAAGGATTGAACCTTGGACCTATGGTACCACCATGCATGTACTAACTAATTTACCTAGCAAGGGAGTGCTAGTAGAGAATGAAGAGGGTTTTGGTTAAGACTTAGGGAAGTGAAGAGTCATCAAGAGAAGAGACACCATGATCCTTCACTTGCCCCCCTTCATGTGGTATAAAAGAGTGGATGAGAGTTACTCTTTTCCTTCTCTTCTTCCCCAAGACCATTCCTCTCCTCCTTCCTTCTTCTTCTAGCCGAAACCCACAAGGGTTTCTTTCCCTTGGAAAAAGCTTCTCAAAGGACTCCATCTTGAAGATCCAAGGCCCTCTACAAGGCTACAAGGGCTAATGAGAAGTTTAGGGTCAAGGAGATTTCTTTTTACTTTCTATTCAAGGTTTATAAGCAAGATCAAAGAAGGTAAGACCCCCTCACGTGTGGTATAATTGTTCTTTGATGCCTATCAAGATTTAGACTTTTGTTTAAGATTTAAGTTGAGAAAACCATGAAGTGGAGCCTTTAGGGTTTCGGCCAAGGTTGATGTTTGGGCTTAGGGATGATGTAAACTCTCTTTTATGCACCTAAATGTTCTATTATGAGAAGTAAGGCATAGATTATGATTTAGGGAAAGTTTGTGGCACCCTAAGGTTCCCTAGGGTTTCAGCCATGTCAATATGTCATGGATAGGATGAGGTCTAACTTTTCAAGCATGTTTATTATGTTTTCCTATGATTTAATGGATCTTAATGGTGAATGATAAGAATTTTTCCATGTGCTTGTGACCCTCTAGGGTTTCGGCCAAGGTCCCAATGTAGGGCTAGGACTTAGGGTTAACTCCAATTATGGGGTTTAATGGCTCCCTATGGTCTTGTATGTAATGTATGAGTGTTCTTTTAATCATGGAACCCTTCCTATTGATTGAATGATGGAGCCTCATGCCATGGAACTTTCGGCCAACTCCCAAGATTTAGGGTTTGGGTTGGGTTAAGATCACAAGGATGCGGGTTTATAGGTTACTATGATGTATGTATATGTTGGAAGAATTTTTATGCCACTTAAAACCCTAGCTTATGTGTCATAACTTGTATGTTAGGTCATGTGCTATGATGATTCATAAATGTTTAGACCATGTGCCATGAACCTAGGGAAATGTATCATGTATGAAAAGATCTAGGCATGTTTTCTATGTACTATGACCATGCATGTTTTATGAATTAAGATGCTAATTAAGTATGTGTACCATGCTTTATGAATGATATGTATGTATGCCATGCTTTATGAATGATATGTATGTATGTCATGCTTATGAATGATATGTACGTATGCCGTGTTTAAGAATGAAGATGATGAATGAAAATGATAATCATGGCTCTAAGACAAAATGATGTATGCATGACATACCTTATGAATGAAGATAATGAATGATGATGAATGTTCGTGCCTTTAAGGCATCATGATGTTAAGTATGAATGATGAAATGTTAAGTATGTTTATGTCATGCTAAGGGATGGGCACCTTAAGAACGCCTCGGTTCTGGACTACCGTAGCTGTCCACGGTTCTGGAACTACCGCAGTTGTTCCTATTCTTATGTCAAGTTTCATGAAACAAGATTATGTTTATGCTAAGAATGTTCTATGAATGATGAAGCATGTGAAGTATTTTACTTTTTATGAATGGGCTTGTACCGGACCGAAGTAAGGGTCCAAGGGATGGGCACCTTAAGAACGCCCCGGTTCTGGACTACCGAAGCTGTCCACGGTTCTGGGACTACCGCAGCTGTCCAACAGGGATGGGCACCTTAAGAACGTCTCGGTTCTAGGACTACCGTAGCTGTCCTTACCCTAGTAGGTCGAGGCTAGCTACCTCGTATTTACTTAGGGATGCGCGCTTATGATGTATGTATGTGGTACAAGCCGGGGACCCCCATGATGTTATGATTATGTTCAAGTATTTATAACTATGGTTTTCAAATTAAGCATCCTTATGATATATGCATTCGACTCATGCATTCATTCATGTTATGCATGATGCCATGAAAAGTATGTTTATGTTTATGATTCTTCTTAAGAATGATACCATGATAAGTATGCTTAAGCTTATGTTTATGTTAAGAATGATGCCATGAAAAGTATGTTTATGTTTATGATTCATGTTAAGAATGATACCATGATAAGTATGCTTAAGCTTATGTTTATGTTAAGAATGATGTCATGAAAAGTATGTTTATGTTTATGATTCATGTTAAGGATGATACCATGATAAGTATGCTTAAGCTTATGTTTATGTTAAGAATGATACTATGATAAGTATGTTTATGTTTATACTCATGTTAAAAATGATGCCATGATAAGTATGTTTATGCAAATGTTCATGTTAAGAATTATGTCATGATAAGTAAGTTTATGTTTATGGTGATGTCAAGAATTGTGCCAAGATAGGTATGTGTTAAGTTTATGCTTTATGTTCGGAATTATGCAATGTCAACTGTTTCATGTTTATGAATATGTGACGTATGGATTTTCGTGAGTAGGAAAGGGTCTTACTAAGCCTATGTGCTTATAATCTTATTTTTTTTCTTATACCGCAGATCAAGCAAGAGGTTACTAAGGGAAGCAGCAGGAGGGGCAAGAGCATGTGTGTGTGTGGCGGTGACATGGCAAAGGATTCTTTTATTTATACATATCGCATGTCTTGGGTTTTGAAATGCCTCCTTAGATTCCATGCTATACTTATAATGGTTATGCCTAATGAATGACTTAAAACTCATGATGTTTATGGATAAGTTACTTGCTACTTATGATGATTATGAATATAGGATGGTTATATCATGAAGCTATGCATGTCGTTAATATGCTAAGTCCAATGACACCAGGTTCATGAATGACAATTTAGGCATGTATAGATGATTCATGTATTAGTTGCATGGTTAAAAGCATGTGTAGAAGAAAAAAATTATTCCGCTGCATTAAGATGTTTTATATATACATGTATGTTTAGCGTAACGCCGCTTTCTCGCCACACCATAAGGTGTGGGAAAAAGGCGGACGTTACAGTGCATGCCCCTTTGATTCACCGAGTACACTCTTAGTTATTATTTTCAACTTTGATATAATTTTATCCCATATCATATTAAAGTCACTGTATATTTCATCTAATGCTTGTATTTCTGCCTTCTCTTTTAATATATTTTACTTCCCATCCTTTAACTTCCACCACTTAATTCTAGGAGTCGTGTATATTTTTCCTCTATTGATATTATGATTAAGGCGTATATCCAACACTACTAATCTATATTGGGTAGTTAAGCTTTCTCAGGGATGACCTTACAATCTTTTTAAATTTTCCTATCACTCTTCCTAACCATAAAAAAAATCAATTTTTAATTGATTATTCCTATTTTTGAATAAGACCCAATATTTTTTTTAAAAAAATGTGTTAGCTAGTATAAGGTCATATGTTATTGTAAATTTAATATAATTTTTTTTTTTATTTCTTGTTCCAAGTATATAATCCGATGTATTCTCTTATATTTTTTATTTTTTACTCCGATATAAAGAGTACTCATTAGTACTTTAAAAAAAATAAAATACTGGAAAAATCGAATTTAGAATCTAAGATTAGTACTCTTCAATAACTAGAATTAATTCTGCAATCTACTTAAGACTTCCATTTTAAGATTATCACACCAGTTTTTTCGACAAATGGCAAAGAAAAGTGACCTTTTAGAAATCTATCGCAGAGTCATCGCGGTGGTGGCAAGCTTTCATAGTTGTCCTAGTTCCTTCTCCAACTTGTTTTCTGTGTTGGCCAATGACAAAATTTGATGTTTTATCCACCATGCGTACCGGCTATAAAATAAAATATTTGCCCCCGGGCTATGGTGCAGCGGTAAGGTCACTAGTTGTTAACTCAGGTATCCGCGGTTCGATTCCCAGCTATGGCATATTTTGTAGGAATTTTTCTTCCAAATGGGGCGCGAACCCTGGGACACTGGGCATCTAGACTGGCCACCGCGAGCGCTTCCCGATTTACCCTGGTGACCGGTGGGAAACTTCCGTGGGGCCGGGCCGGTCACCCCAGGTTCAATTTGTCTGCTGCCTGGTTCATCATATTTTTTTTATAAAATAAAATATTTGAGCCCCGGGGCTATGGTGTAGTGGTAGGGCAACTAGTCGTTAACCCAGGCATCCGCGGTTTGATCCCCAGCTACGACAAATTTTGTAGGAATTTTTCCTCCAAATGGGGCGCGAACCCTGGGACGTTGGGCTTCTAGACTGCCAACCGCGAGCGCTTCCCGATTTACCCTGGTGAGCGGTGAGAAACTTCCGTGGGGCCGGGCCGGTTACCCCAAGTTCAATTTGTCTGCTGCCTGGTTCATCATATAAAATAAAATATTTGTCCCCGCGGGTATGAGCGATTAGTAATGACTCATTTAGGTGATCTTTCATTTTCCAAGTTCGATTCCTCCCTGGTAGAGCGCGCAGTATGCTGACAGAAGAAATCGTCATAGGCTGCTGCGTGGTTGAGTCATCGGGTATCAATATCATCAGTGGTGAAGTCGTCACGTGTCTCCATCCCGCGATTTACCCTCGTTGACCGATGGGGACTCTCATTGAAGGCTGTGGGGTAGGGCCGGTCAGCCAAATGGATTAGTCGGGCGCAAGCCTGGATACACCTTGTAAATCCAAAAAAAATATAAAATAAAATATTTTGTAAACATTTTTCCTCCAAATGGGGCGTGAAACTTAGGACGCTGAGCTTCTAGATCGCCCACTGCGAGCGCATCCTGATTTTCCCTGGCATCCGGTGGGAAACTTCCGTGAGGCCGGACCGGTCGTCCAAGATTAAAAAAACCTCATTAATCATTTTTTTTATAAAATAAAATATTTGATCTCGGGAATATGGTGTTGAGAAAAGAATGATTACTTATCTCTAAGGTATTATGATTCGATCCCCGATGATTTTGAAAGAATTTTTTCTTCGAAATGTGATATTAATCGTCGGATGTTAAATTTTACGGCAATTTACCAAAGGATGTACGTAACAATCGGAAATTACTAAAGGGCGCACTATGGTTTCATTTTCACCAAAGGGCGCACTTATTTTAGTGAACTTCCTCTTATACCCCTCCTGCTATGTACTGCCTTCTCTTTCTCTCTCAGTAACAAATTTCGAGACGTCTGCACATGCAACGTGACTTAATTACTGACTTTTATTTTAAAATAATATATTATGGAATCGGCGCTAAATTAAAAAACGTAAGGTAAAAATTGAAAAAATATTTCACTTAAAAAATTCCTCATCCAACGTGATTTAAAAATATAAATAAATGATCTTTATATTTGATTAATAGAAATTAATATATTAAATAATATTTAATAAATATATTAATATATAAATTTTTTTTTGAAAAAAAACTGATCGTGGGCCTGAAATCTATTGATTTCAGGCCCACGTTGGGCTTGAAATTTTTTATGGTAACAAAATGATACTATTGCAGGTAACAAAATGATGTTAGAGGAAACAAAGCGTAGTCTTCATGATGCACTGTGTGTAGCGAGGAATCTGATCCGTACCAATTCTATTGTTTATGGTGGTGGTTCAGCTGAAATATCTTGTTCAATTGCGGTGGAAGCTGCTGCAGATAAATTTCTAGGAGTTGAGCAGATGCAAAGAATTTCAGGCCCAGCGTGGGCCTGAAATTTTTTATTTCAGGCGTGGGCCTAAAATTTTTTGTTTCAGGCCCACGTTGGGCCTGAATCAATCAATTTTTTTTTCTATTTTAAAAATATATTAATATATAAAAAACGTATCAAAACACTTAATTTCAGATTCAAACGCAGGGCCTAAAGTCATCCTAGGAGGGTCTGAAGTCAAATAACATCAGATCCTATAAATAATTAATTTAATAAATAATAATTAAATATAAAAAAATATTTTTAAAATTAAAAAATTTTCAGTGCCCTTGGGGCCTGAAGTCATCCGACTTCAGAGGCCCTCTATCATTAAATATAAAAAAATATAAAATTTTTTTATAAAAAGGTATAATATATAATTACATAATAATAAAATGTTATTATAATGAAATCTAGATATGGGAGGTCCATCAGTGGGTTTTGGTCAAAACCCACTGATATTTCTAAACTACTCATATTTCATTGGTGATATCTAATATATAGATGTTTGGACACCTAAAACATCATCTCCTACCTCTACCCTCTCTATTCATATAGAGTTTTCAGAAATCCAGATATGATAGGTCCATCAGTGAGTTTTGGTCAAAACCCATTGATATTTCTAAACTACTCATATTTCATTAGTGATATCTAATATATAGATGTTTGGACACCTAAAACATCATCTCCTACCTCTACCCTCTCTGTTCATATGGAGTTTTCAGAAATCCAGATATGATAGGTCCATCAGTGAGTTTTGGTCAAAACCCACTGACATTTCTAAACTACTCCTATTGCATTGGTGATATAGAGTGTATAGATGTTTGGACACCTAAAACATCTTCTCCTAGGTCAACCCTGTCTATTGATATAGGGTTTTCAGAAATCCAAATATGGGAGGTCCATCAGTGGGTTTTGGTCAAAACCCTCTGATATGGCTAAATTACTCCTATTGCATTGGTGATATCTAATATATAGATGGTTGGACACCTAAAACATCATCTCCTACTTCTAATCTCTCTATTCATATGGAGTTTTCAGAAATCCAGATATGGGAGGTCCATCAGTGGGTTTTGGTCAAAACCCACTGATATGGCTAAACTACTCCTTGGGCCTGGAGGGTCTGAACAAATCTTGGATAAATGTAAATAAATTAAATAAAAATATTAATAGTTCTAGTTAGAGTTGAGCTAGGAGATGATATTTTTGGTGTCTAAACTTCTAATGATTATAAATTATGTTGCAATAGGAGATTTTTAGGTCTATCAGTGGGTTTTGACCAAAACCCACTGATGGACCTCCCATATCTAGATTTCTGAAAACTCCATATGAATAGAGAGGTTAGATGTAGCAGATGATGTTTTAGGTGTCCAACCATCTATATATTAGATATCACCAATGCAATACGAGTAATTTAGCCATATCAGTGGGTTTTGACCAAAACCCATTGATGGATCTCCCATATATGGATTTCTGAAAACCTTATATCAATAGACAGGGTTGACCTAGGAGAAGATGTTTTAGGTGTCCAAACATCTATACACTCTATATCACCAATGCAATAGGTAGTTTAGAAATATCAGTGGGTTTTGACCAAAACTCACTGATAGACCTATCATATTTGGATTTCTGAAAACTCCATATGAATAGAGAGAGTAGAGGTAGAAGATAATGTTTTAGGTGTCCAAACATCTATATATTAGATATCACCAATGAAATATGAGTAGTTTAGAAATATCAGTGGGTTTTGACCAAAACTCACTGATGGACCTATCATATCTGGATTTCTGAAAACTCCATATGAATAGAGAGGGTAGAGGTAGGAGATGATGTTTTAGGTGTCCAAACATCTGTATATTAGATATCACCAATGAAATATGAGTAGTTTAGAAATATCAGTGGGTTTTGACCAAAACCCACTGATGGACCTCCCATATCTGGATTTCATTATAATAACATTTTATTATTATGTAATTATATATTATACCTTTTTTATAAAAATTATAAATAATATGTAATTATATATTATACCTTTTAATAAAAAATTTTTTATATTTTTTATATTTAATGATGGAGGGCTTGAAGTCATCAAACTTCAGGCCCTCCTTGGGCCTGAAGTCGATGACTTCAGGCCCCAAGGGCACTGAAAATTTTTTAATTTTAAAAATATTTTTTTATATTTAATTATTATTTATTAAATTAATTATTTATAGGATCTGAAGTTATTTGACTTCAGACTCTCCTGGGATGACTTCAGACCCTGCGTTTGAATCTGTAATTAAGTGTTTTGATACGTTTTTTTATATATTAATATATTTTTAAAATAGAAAAAAAATTTGAGTCCACGTCGGGCCTGAATCAAAAGATTTCAGGCCCAACGTGGGTCTGAAATAAAAAATTTCAGGTCCACGCTGGGCCTGAAATAAAAAATTTCAGGCCCACGCTGGGCCTGAAATTCTTTGCACTTGTTCAACTCCTGGAAATTTATCTGCAGTATCTTCCACCGCAATTGAACAAGATATTTCAGCAGAACCACCACCATAAACAATAGAATTGGTGTGGATCAGATTTCTCGCTACACACAGTCATGAAGACTACGCTTTGTTTCCTCTAATATCATTTTGTTACCTGCAGTAGTATCATTTTGTTGCCATAAAAAATTTCAGGCCCACGCTGAGCCTGAAATATTTTTATTTCAGGCCCCACGGTCAGTTTTTTTTTCAAAAAATTTTTATACATTAATATATTTATTAAATATTATTTAATATATTAATTTCTATTAATCAAATATAAAGATCATTTATTTATATTTTTAAATCACGTTGGATGAGAAATTTTTTAAGTGAAATATTTTTTCAATTTTTACCTTACGTTTTTTAATTTAGCGCCGATTCCATAATATATTATTTTAAAATAAAATCAGTAATTAAGTTACATTGCATGTGCAGACGTCTCGGAATTTGTTACTGAAAGAGAAAGAGAGGGCAGTACATAGTAGGAGGGGTATAAGAGGAAGTTCACTAAAATAAGTGCGCCCTTTGGTGAAAATGAAACCATGGTGCGCCCTTTGGTAATTTCCGATTGTTACGTACGTCCTTTGGTAAATTGTCATAAATTTTAGATTGTCCGTTATAAGTATTTTTAATTTATTTTGAACATTAATAAAAAAATTTTAGAAGAACTAGATGGATTATTTCAAATTTAATTTAATCTAACCTGATTGATCAATATTGTTTTTATAAAATAAAATATTTTGATCTATGATTTGACAATAGCTAGTATATATACATTAGATGCGGCTCTTTTAATTGTGTATTGTTAAACTAATTAATATTGTATTTGTCCATCAAACTTTTTTCTCAGTCTTGTTGACTATAATTTCTTCTTCCTAGGTTATTGACATATAACTCAAAGATATGATATAAAAAATGGAGTTCTATATGAAATTACAGTAGTCGCCCTTTGTTTAAGGAAAACATCAAATATTGGATATTGCTTCTTTGTACACCTCAATCCATTAGTTTCATCCAGACTCACTCTATCTATATAAAGTTTCTAACGGACACCATTTTTCTTAAGTTTTAATTTTGCCATGTATTTCTTGGTTTCTTTCAGCCATAGAATACTTATAATATTTATCTTTCTAAAATTCATTTAATGAATAATTGATATATATATATATATATATATATATATATATAATTTTCCGTTGCTATTTACATTGAGGCGAACACATTGGCTTTGTCATTTTGACTCTCGGACCTCATGATGATAATACCCATATACTAACCATCAATCTATCCCGTGAGGACTCTTATCTATCTTATATCATTTAGTTTAGTGTATATGGATGTCTGATAATATTGCTTTTAATTTTTTTTTCTTACGGAATTTAGCAATTTAACGTAGGATTGATCAAAAAGAATTTCCGAATTGAGTTATAATTTTTTACTCTGATATTTCTCTCAAATTTTAAAGGATAATAATTTTTAAGTTGAATATCAGAATGAGACGTTTATTGGTTTGAATCGAAATTTATTCAAAAACCTAGATTTATTATGGGATCGAACCATAATTGCTAAATTATTGATAAAAAAATAGTTAAGGCCTTTTTGAAATTTCAAATATTTTTTTACTATTTTTGATCATTTATATTTTTTATTTAACATAGTTTTTTTTTGTAGTTTTGCCTAGCTATTATGAATTAGATTCATCTATATAAGTATTTGTTTAGCTATTTGAGATTTTTTTTCTGTTATTGAATAAAATTTTCTTTTTTGGAAAAACCTAGCGGGCGTTGATTTTCCCTTTGTTTTCTCTTCTTGTTCTCTTCATGAATCCTCCTTCCCTTCAACGCCTAAGATAGGCGTTATCCTGCCTAACGTTAGTTAGTATTAGAGCGCATCAGATCCAATGGAAGGTTTGTCATGGTCGCGGTCGCTATAGGTAGGTTTCGATTAAGGAAATCGAGCACCGTGATCATAGTGTAGGATCGTTTAGAGTGACTAACATGGGTTTGTTTGCTTGTCCCGGGCATCTGAATGGCCATATGAGCGCCCAACCTAGTAACATGGCGACGGATCATCGAAACTTGATCCTTCAAGTTTATTCACTCCCAGGCACTTGAAAGCATCTCGGGTGCCTATATGATGACGTGGATCGACTAATTCGCGCATGCCAATTTAGTCGTGCCTGGCTGATTTGGCTGGTCCCGAGCGCCAGTGTCACTCCTAAGCGTTAGGAGCTCCGGGCACCTATATTCTTATGGGTGGCTGGACTCCTTCCAGGCGCCTAAAGCCTTTGTTCCAACCTGCAGCTTAGATTCCCGTCTTTATTCCAATCTGTAGCTTAGATTTCCGCACCCACAGAGTTAGCATAGGCAAAACACAAGTATATATGAATAAAATGCATTTCACAGCTCGCATTGTCGGATCCTGACTTTTATGTTTCGACCAAAATCCTAGGTCGGACAAACCCCTAATATTCCCTCCACGGGGAACGCATCCTTACATACTCCTCTTATGAGGGTTTACCTTTTGCCTGTAACGACCCAGAAAATCTCCTCAATATTTTCTTTAAAATATTGATCATGTCTAAATAGTTTTGAAGGAATTTAGAGATACTAGTACGAACCTTAGCCTAATTATCCATAATTTCTCATTTAAATTGAGAAGCTAAGTACTAATGGCTTTTCTAAGACCATGGTTATTAGTGGATTTTAGGTGAAATTTAATATAAATATAAATGGGTTTTAATTAGGAATATTAGCAGGATCATGGGGAAATTTTTGGGGAATTTTCGAAAATAATATAAAAATAAAATAAAATAAAATAGAAAAATAAAATGCATGCACCAAGGATTGAACCTTGGACCTATGGTAACACCATGCATGTACTAACCAATTCACCTAGCAAGGGAGTGCTAGTAGAGGATGAAGTGGATTTTAGTTAAGGCTTAGGGAAAATGAAGAGTCATCAAGGGAAGAGACACCATGACTCTTCACTTGCCCTCCTTAATGTGGTATAAAGGTGGCATGGGAGTTACATTTTCCCTTCTCTTCTTCATTTCTTCCTCTTCCTCCTTGCTCTAGCCGAAACCCACAAGGGTTCTCCCCTTAGGAAAATTTCCACCAAGGACTCCATCTTGAAGACTCAAGGCTCTCTACTAGGCTACAAGGGCTAAGGAGAAGTTTGGAGTCAAGAAAGTTCTTTCTATATCTTTATTCAAGGATTTAATCCAAGATAAGGGAAGGTAAGACCCCTCACCTGTGGTATGATAGCTTCCAAGTTATTTGTCATGGTCTAAGTTCTTATTGGCATGCTATGTTGAAAAAATCCATGGTTAGGGCTTGTGAAGGTTTCGGCCAAGCAAGGTTTTGGGCTAAAAATCATGTTAAAGATCTCTCTTATGCTTTCAAATGTTTACTCATGATAGGTTAAGCCTAAAAGTATGATTTTGGAAGTTTTTGTAGCACCCCAAAACCCCCCTAGGGTTTCGGCCACATCAAGTTTAAAGGGCTAGGGTAAACTCCAACCTTTCCAAGCATGATTAGTATGTTTCCTATGATATATTATGGGTAATAATGGTGATTTATATGAATTTTCCTATGGGCTTATCATCCTTCTAGGGTTTCGGCCAACACATGGGTTTAGGCCTAGGACTTAGGGTTAAGTCCAATCAAGAGTTCAAATGGTTTTCCATGGCATGATAGGTAAGGTATGGGATGTTAATCATGACTTAGGTGAATTTTCCATGGATTCATGGCCCCTTAGGGTTTCGGCCAAGACCCAAATTTAGGGTTTGAATTGGGCTAAGGTCTCAAGGATACATGTTTATAAGTTACCATAATGTAAGTACATAGTTAAGGACGATGTACGGATCTTTATATTGCCAAAATCTTAGCTTATGTGTTATGTGACATGACCTTGTATGTTAGGTTCTATGTTATGCTTTACTCATGAATATTTAGATCACATACCATGAACATATGTAAGTGATGTAGGGGTATGTTATGATAAATAGAATGATGCATGTAGAAGGTTAAATGCTTATAATAGATGTATGTGTATGAAGGTCTATGCATGTTTTATGATGAATGCCATGAACCTAGGTAGTATGCACCATGTGTATATGTAGCTTACCCATGCATGTTTTACGATGGATTCTAGGATTATGTATGCTAGATGAAATGTATCATGTATGAATTGCGTGTTTATTTATGTACCATGATCATGCAAGCTTTATGAACCAAGATAATATTTATGCCTAGAAGTATGATTATGCATGGATGTCATGTTTTTATGAATGAAAGAATATGGATAAAGATGATGATTATGCCTTAAGTACGAATGATAAGTATGAATGATGAAGGCATAATGATGTTATGAAATAAGTATGAATGATGAAGCATGCATAGTTATTTTATTTTATGAATGAGCTTGTACCGGACCGAAGTAAGGGTCCAAGGGATGGGCACCTTAAGAACGCCCCGGTTCTGGACTACCGACTATGCTGTCCACGGTTCTGGGACTACCGTAGCTGTCCAACAGGGATGGACACCTTAAGAACGCCCCGGTGTTTGGAACTACCGTAGCTGTTCCTACCCTAGTAGGTCGGGGCTCGCTACCTCATATTTACTTAGGGATGCGCGCTTATGATGTATGCATATGGTACAAGCCGGGGACCCCAATGATGTTATGTTTATGTTTTAAAAGTATGATTTAAAATTAAGCATCCCTATGTATACGCATTTCGACTCATGCATTCATTCATGTTATGCATCACGCCAGGGTAAGTATGTTTTATGCTTATGCTTATGATAAGATTGTGTTTATGCTCATGTATGTTAAGAATTATGCCATGATAATTATGCTCATGTATGTTAAGAATTATGTCATGATAAGTATGCTCATGTATGTTAAGAATTATGTCATGATAAGTATGTTTCATGCTCATGTATGTTAAGAATTATGTCATGATAAGTATGCTCACGTATGTTAAGAATTATGTCATGATAAGTATGTTTCATGCTCATGTATGTTAAGAATTATGTCATGATAAGTATGCTCACGTATGTTAAGAATTATGTCATGATAAGTATGCTCATGTATGCTAAGAATTATGTCATGCTAAGTATGTTTTAGGTTTATACTTATGTTAAGAATCATGCTATATTAGTTGTTCATATGCTTATGATTTACGCCAAGACTATGCTTATGTTTTATGTTCGGAATTATGTTATGTCAGATGCTTGATATGTTTATGTTTAAGTGACGTATGATTTTAGTGAGTAGGAAAGGGTCTTACTAAGCCTGTGTGCTTATAGTCTTATTTTCCTCGTACCGCAGATCAAGCAAGAGGTTATTAAGGGAAGCAGCAGGAGAGGCAAGAGCATATGTGTGTGTGGCAGTGACATGGCAAAGGATTCTTTTATTTACGCATATCCATGTCTTGGGTTTTGGAAATGTCTCCTTAGATTCTACGCTATGTTTTTAATGGTTATGCCTAATGGATGATTTAAGACTCATGATGTTTATGGATAAGTTACTTGCTACTTATGATGATTATGAATAAGCTATGAAATGGTTATGTCATGATGCCATGCATGTCGTTACATGCTAAGTCCAATGACACTAGGTTCATGAATGACAAGTTTAGGCATATATAGATGTTTCATGTATTAGTTGCATGGTTAATAGCATGTGTAGAAGGAAAAAAAAAGTATTCCGCTGCATTAAGATATTTTATATGTACATATATGTTTAGCGTAACGCCGCTTTCCTGCCGCACCATAAGGTGGGGGAAAATAGGCGGGCGTTACAGGTTGGTATCAGAGCAGTTGCCATCTCACTACACATACATCAAGCCTTCTTCCTGCCGCTTTCAAGTAAGTATCTCTTTGTATATTTTATGATAGTAAGCATGTTTAGGATACCTTATGATTCTAGAATATGCAGGCATGAACGATGTTTTATGATGAACAGTACTTTAGGATATGTGACTATGAACGATATATATTTTCTTATGAATCAAATACTTTGGAATTTAATATGGAGGGTAGGAATAACGGTAACTCATATTATCCATACTTGTCCTTCATGAAGGAAAGCATGGCTAGAAGACAGAGCAACCGACTTAATGAGACTACCCCCTCGCCTGACCTGATGCAACTAGTGACCCAACTTCAGCGTCAAGTTACCGAGCAGCAGCAAACTATTAATACCCTGATGAACCAATAAGAAAATTCGACTACTCCACCGGCGAACCAGACTGCTATACCCGTCGCGCCTACGGTTACGCAAACTCCTCTAACAGGCTCGACCACTGTAGCCCGACAGGAGGCTTATCTGATTCAGTGGTTGAGGTTGAAACCGGAAAATTTCTCGGGTATTGGTGAGCCGTGGGACGCCCAAGCGTGGTTCAAAACCGTAGAGAGTACAATGGAGCTGTTGGATTGGCCGGAACATGAGAAGATTAAGTGTGCATCATTCTGCCTTTCTGGGGATGCCAGAATGTGGTGGGAAAGGGTCAAGGCCAAGAGACAGGTGAACCAGATGACGTGGTCAGACTTCGAATCAGAGATCCTCGAAGAATTCTTCAATATGCGTGTCACAAACAAACATTACGATGAGTTCACGGAATTCCGACAGGGCAACCTCTCAGTCAATGAAGCTGTGAAGAAATTTAACCGACTGGCTCGTCTATGCCCTGAGTTGGTTTGCACTAAGAAAGAAAGGGTCCGACTTATGCTAAAAATGTTGCGACCCGAAATAGCTCTGAACGTGGTCGGCGGAGTTAACAGACCGCAGACTGCAGAGGAGATATTTAGTAGTGCCCTACTCACCAAACATTACCTGAACAATATCAACCAACAAGGGAAGGCAGTAAATGAAAGTAAGAATCAAGTTCACTCCGGGATTCTCGATTCGTTATCTTTCATTATCCCTAATGTTCCTTCCTTTATTAACACTCAGGGGGTCAGAAACCTCAGAGTACCAACGCGAATTGGAAAGGAAACCAGGGTGGTAAACGGCAACCATGGAACAACCCTCAAGGGGGCTTAGCAAATAAACAATCCCGGTTTCCCCTGTGTGCTACATACGGGAAGATGCACCCCGGGGAATGCCGCAAAGGTACGAACCGGTGCTTCATCTGTGGAGTGGAAGGGCACATGGCCTTTTACTGTTCTACCAGGAACCAGGCACCTTCCCAACAGCTTGTTCAGTACCAGGATGCACCCGCAAAACTACATTATATACAAGCGGAGTCAGAGAGTACCCTGATGAGCCAAGAAAGATTGGAGGCCCCACCAACTATGGCAGATGCCAGGGTTTTCTCTATTACTAAGGAGGATGCTGCAAATGCTTCAACGGTTGTCACAGGTCAGATACTTATTTACAGTCAGTATGCTACCGCATTATTTGATACTGGGGCAACGTACTCGTTCATCTCTACACTCTACACTAAGAAGATGGATATGTCTCCACAAGTTTTAAACTGCAAGTTCTTAACAACCCTGCCTTCGGGAGAAATAATGACATCCACTCATGTGCTGCGTGCGGTGCCGGTCGGAATTGCGGGAAGAGAACTCTACTGCGATCTGATAGTACTCGACATGCAGGACTATGATGTTATCATGGGAATGGATTTTCTGAGCAAATACGGTGCCTCTGTCGAGTGCCGTAAACGAAGGGTGGTCTTTCAACCCGAGATAGATTCTACGTTTGAATTTATCGAAGAACCAAGGGAAATGACCGGGAAATTCTTATCGACTCTCAAAGCACGGAAGATGTTAGACAAGGGATATACTGGTTTTCTAGCACATGTGGTTGACGTAAGTCAAACAAAGGATCATAAGTTGGAAGATGTCAGGGTAGTATGCGAGTACCCGGAGGTATTCCCGGATGAGTTACCGGGGTTAGCTCCTGATAGAGAAGTGGAATTCGAGATCGAATTAGTTCCTGGTACTAACGCACCGTACCGTATGGCGCCGGTTGAATTAAAAGAACTGCAAGAACAGCTACAGGAGTTGCTCGATAAGGGACTTATTCACCCTAGTCAT
>JAGFNQ010002287.1:71867-157983 GCA_024364735.1 Boesenbergia rotunda
TATTGGACAAACAAGATGGTGATCCGAGCCTTCAGAGAGTCAAACAGGAGATCCTAGAGGGAAAGGGTGATGGTTTTCATATCGCCAACGGGGGAGTACTCTATCTTAGGGATCGTCTATGTATTCCTAATGATCCGGAGCTGCGGAGAGCGATATTAGTAGAAGCTCACGAAACCCCTTATTCGATACACCCGGGATCCACCAAGATGTATCAAGATCTGAAAGAGAAATTCTGGTGGTTCGGTATGAAGAGAGATGTGGCTCAGCATGTTGGCACTTGCCTGACCTGCCAACGAGTGAAGGCAGAGCACCAGCGACCCGGAGGAGTTCTGCAGCCACTTCCGATTCCGAAATGGAAATGGGAAGATATCTCTATGGATTTTATTTCAGGACTTCCTAAGACTACAAATGGATACGATGCGGTATGGGTGATTGTGGACAGGCTGACGAAGTCTGCTCACTTCCTAGCAATCAAGATGACTTATTCGATTAAGCAACTGGCTCAATTATATGTTAAGGAGATAGTCAGACTTCATGGAGTTCCCAAGACCATCATCTCAGATAGAGATGGTCGCTTTACTTCACATTTTTGGGAGTGTGTCCAGAAGTCCCTCGGCACTAAATTATGATTCAGTACAACTTTTCATCCTCAGACTGATGGGCAAACTGAACGAGTGAATCAAGTGCTGGAAGACATGTTACGGGCTTGTACTCTGGATTTCAAAGGGAGTTGGTGCCGATATCTATGTTTAGCGGAATTCGCCTACAATAATAGCTACCAAGCTACTATCGGCATGGCACCTTATGAAGCTTTGTACGGGAGGAGATGTAGGTCTCCGATCTGTTGGTATGAAGGCGGTGAAAAGAAGGCGATGGGGCTCACGACGGATCTCATCGACGACACCACCCAAGCTATACAGAACATTCGACGATGGATAGAAGCTGGACAGAGTCGGCAGAAGAGTTATGCAGATGTCCGGCGTAGGCCGCTGGAATTCAATATCGGAGATCTGGTATTCCTCAAAGTGGCTCCTATGAAAGGGGTAACGAGATTAGGGAAGAAAGGGAAACTGAGTCCGCGTTATGTGGGACCGTATTCGATACTGGAAAGAGTCGGCAAGGTAGCATATGAACTAGAGCTGCCTCCAGAGATGTCGACTATCCATAACGTGTTTCATGTGTCAATGCTCAAGAAGTGTGTTCTAAACACAGATCAGGTGATCGAACCACAGACAGTACAAGTTCAGGAGGACCTAAGTTTCGAAAGCCGACCTATTCAAATCTTGGATCGAGAGATCAAAAGCTAAGGAACAAGGAGGTACCCCTAGTCAAGGTCCTATGGCAAAGTCAACGGTTCGAGGAAGCTACCTGGGAACGCGAGGACGAGATGAGACGCAAGTACCCGGAGTTATTCTAAGTTCGAGGACGAACTTTCACGAGGTATGGGGGATTATAACGACCCGAAAAATCTCTTCAATATTTTCTTTAAAATATTGATCTTGTCTAAATAGTTTTGAAGGAATTTAGAGATACTAGTACGAACCTTAGCCTAATTATCCATAATTTCTCATTTAAATTGAGAAGCTAAGTACTAATGGGCTTTTCTAAGACCATGGATATTAGTGAATTTTGGGTGAAATTTAATATAAATATAAATGGGTTTTAATTAGTAATATTAGCAGGATCATGGGGGAATTTTTGGGGAATTTTCAAAAATAATATAAAAATAAAATAAAATAAAATAGAAAAATAAAATGCATGCACCAAGGATTGAACCTTGGACCTATGGTACCACCATGCATGTACTAACCAATTCACCTAGCAAGGGAGTGCTAGTAGAGGATGAAGTGGATTTTGGTTAAGGCTTAGGGAAAATGAAGAGTCATCAAGGGAAGAGACACCATGACTCTTTACTTGCCCTCCTTAATGTGGTATAAAGGTGGCATGGGAGTTACATTTTCCCTTCTCTTCTTCATTTCTTCCTCTTCCTCCTTGCTCTAGCCGAAACCCACATGGGTTCTCCCCTTAGGAAAATTTCCACCAAGGACTCCATCTTGAAGACTCAAGGCTCTCTACTAGGCTACAAGGGCTAAGGAGAAGTTTGGAATCAAGAAGGTTCTTTCTATTTCTTTATTCAAGAATTTAATCCAAGATAAGGGAAGGTAAGACCCCCTCACCTGTGGTATGATAGCTTCCAAGTTATTTGTCATGATCTAAGTTCTTATTGGCATGCTATGTTGAAAAATCCATGGTTAGGGCTCGTGAAGGTTTCGGCCAAGCAAGGTTTTGGGCTAAAATTCATGTTAATGATCTCTCTTATGCTTTCAAATGTTTACTCATGATAGGATAAGCCTAAAAGTATGATTTTGGAAGTTTTTGTAGCACCCCAAAACCCCCCTAGGGTTTCGGCCACATCAAGGTTAAAGGGCTAGGGTAAACTCCAACCTTTCCAAGCATGATTAGTATGTTTCCTATGATATCTTATGGGTAATAATGGTGATTTATATGAATTTTCCTATGAGCTTATCATCCTTCTAGGGTTTCGGCCAACACATGGGTTTAGGCCTAGGACTTAGGGTTAAGTTCAATCAAGAGTTCAAATGGTTTTCCATGGCATGATATGTAAGGTATGGGATGTTAATCATGACTTAGGTGAATTTTCCATGGATTCATGGCCCCTTAGGGTTTCGGCCAAGACCCAAATTTAGGGTTTGAATTGGGCTAAGGTCTCAAGGATACATGTTTATAAGTTACCATAATGTAAGTACATAGTTAAGCACGATGTACGGATCTTTATATTGCCAAAATCTTAGCTTATGTGTTATGTGACATGACCTTGTATGTTAGGTTCTATGTTATGCTTTACTCATGAATATTTAGATCACATACCATGAACATATGTAAGTGATGTAGGGGTATGTTATGATAAATAGAATGATGCATGTAGAAGGTTAAATGCTTATAATAGATGTATGTGTATGAAGGTCTATGTATGTTTTATGAATGAATACCACGAACCTAGGTAGTATGCACCATGTGTATATGTAGCTTACCCATGCATGTTTTACGATGGATTCTAGGATTATGTATGCTAGATGAAATGTATCATATATGAATTGCATGTTTATTTATGTACCATGATCATGCAAGCTTTATGAACCAAGATAATATTTATGCCTAGAAGTATGATTATGTATGGATGTCATGTTTTTATGAATGAAAGAATATGGATAAAGATGATGATTATGCCTTAAGTATGAATGATAAGTATGAATGATAAGTATGAATGATGAAGGCATAATGATGTTATGAAATAAGTATGAATGATGAAGCATGCATAGTTATTTTATTTTATGAATGGGCTTGTACCGGACCGAAGTAAGGGTCCAAGGGATGGGAACCTTAAGAACGCCCCAGTTATGGACTACCGACTATGCTGTCTACGGTTCTGGGACTACCGTAGCTGTCTAACAGGGATGAGCACCTTAAGAACGCCTCGGTGTTTGGAACTACCGTAGCTGTTCCTACCCTAGTAGGCCGGGGCTCGCTACCTCGTATTTACTTAGGGATGCGCGCTTATGATGTATGTATGTGGTACAAGCCGGGGACCCCAATGATGTTATGTTTATGTTTTAAAAGTATGATTTAAAATTAAGCATCCCTATGTATACGCATTTCGACTCATGCATTCATTCATGTTGTGCATCACGCCAGGGTAAGTATGTTTTATGCTAATGCTTATGATAAGATTGTGTTTATGCTCATGTATGTTAAGAATTATGCCATGATAAGTTTGCTCATGTATGTTAAGAATTATGTCATGATAAGTATGTTTCATGCTCATGTATGTTAAGAATTATGTCATGATAAGTATGCTCAAGTATGTTAAGAATTATGTCATGATAAGTATGCTCATGTATTCTAAGAATTATGTCATGCTAAGTATGTTTTAGGTTTATACTTATGTTAAGAATCATGCTATATTAGTTGTTCATATGCTTATGATTTATGCCAAGACTATGCTTATGTTTTATGTTCGAAATTATGTTATGTCAGATGCTTGATATGTTTATGTTTAAGTGACGTATGATTTTAGTGAGTAGGAAAGGGTCTTACTAAGCCTGTGTTCTTATAGTCTTATTTTCCTCGTACCGCAGATCAAGCAAGAGGTTATTAAGGGAAGCAGCAGGAGAGGCAAGAGCATGTGTGTGTGTGGCAGTGATATGACAAAGGATTCTTTTATTTATGCATATCGCATGTCTTGGGTTTTGGAAATGCCTCCTTAGATTCTACGCTATGTTTTTAATGGTTATGCCTAATGGATGATTTAAGACTCATGATGTTTATGGATAAGTTACTTGCTACTTATGATGATTATGAATAAGCTATGAAATGGTTATGTCATGATGCCATGCATGTCGTTAACATGCTAAGTCCAATGACACTAGGTTCATGAATGACAAGTTTAGGCATGTATAGATGTTTCATGTATTAGTTGCATGGTTAATAGCATGTGTAGAAGGAAAAAAAAAGTATTCTGCTGCATTAAGATGTTTTATATGTACATGTATGTTTAGCGTAACGCCGCTTTCCTGCCGCACCATAAGGTGGGGGAAATAGGCGGGCGTTACATTGCCAACCTCCGGTTGGACTTTTGCTCATCATCCAATCTCGACTTCAAAACTCTCGTTGTTCGATCCTCAACTCGTCTCAACTCATGTTCGTCGTCCTCGATCAACCAAGACTTCTGCCCGATCCTCTATACCAGGACTTCATACCCAACCCTTGGTCAGGTCATAGTTGTTGAGGCAATCTGTGGTACGGAGTAACCATGAGTTTTGATATTTGGGCAAAGGGTTTAAGTTAGGTTCACCCTTGTGTATTTGATATGTGTATGTGAGTGTGCAGGTTGAGCAGGTTACACATATTGATTCAGCTAGACGACCTCGGTACGGTAAAGGGTGGTATGGAGACAAGCTGGAGGCTTGTGTGCGCACCTGATGGACCTTGGGATAGCAGGGACAATGTGCCGAGGGGCGCGAACTTTGAGGCATGCGTGAAGGATGGCATGGAGGCAAGCTGGAGGCTTGTGTGCATCCGAGGGATGGAAGCCAAAGATGAAGAGGGCGCGAAGGCAATAGTCGAGGTTGCTGGTGAGGAGTCAGTTGAGTCGTGAGGGTACAAGTGCTGTGTGATTGTACTTGAGAAATCCTAGGATTCGAGTGCGGAGTGAAATGTACTCGGAAAGGGTAACCTTAGGTGTGTGAGTGGACCAGTTAACTGCCCTGGGAGGCAGTCGACTAATGAAACTCACAGAATGTTTTTGGCTGGGGACCAGTCGACTGCCCTGGGAGCAGTCAACTGGTAAAGTCAAAAACTAGCCGTTGCAGCGAGCCGTTGGACTGCTGTTTGGCTGGTACCAGTCGACTGGTAAATGGGCAGTCGACTAGTGGCGAGGGTTTCAGCCCGAGTCCTATTTAAGGCGACTTCGTGTTGGCTGAAAGGTTTGACGAATTTGGTCTTGGTTAAAGGCCAAATAGTAGTCTTGGTGCTCAGTTATTGTCGAGGTGATTGTGGCGAGGTTTCTCCACTCACATGGAGTGACAAGGGCTAGCCGGAGGTTATTCGGGGAGTGATCCACCGAAGGATTCTTGGATTAGTCACCCTTAGGGGGTAGATACCAAATAAATAGGTAGTATTAGCATTATTCTTTGTTGTTAGTTCTATTTTTGTTTGTATTTCCGCTTGCACAACTAACAACGAAGGAAGGAGATTCGAAAAACGCTATTCACCCCCCTCTTGTTGGGATCTCCAGGCACCAAAATACAAAACGCAGCGGAAACAAGATCCCTCGAGCGATCCATGCAAAAGAAAACTCGTACGAAGTTCATCTATCTAATATATCTATCTACAGTGTATACCTTTAGAGCGTGCCTTTCGCTTATCCTGCTCGTCCAAGATGCGCCGGATCTCTTGCACGTTCAAGTATCCATGCCTCTATTTGTATCCACACGGACACAATCTCTCAACTTCTGGAAGAACTACCTTAGTTGTGCTAGCAACATGAGGTAGTTCACAAAACAACCAAGAACCCAACAGGGTTTCGGCCAAGAGGGAGAAGAGGAAGAAGAGAGGAAGGGAAGAAGAGAAAGCACTCACTTGTCATTCAAAATGACTAGACTCTCTTTTATACTTATCCCATGAATATGAAGAGTCTTTTGTCTCTTTGACTTTCCTTCATTAAAGCCAATAAAGAGCACATCTTTTCATGTGACTCTTCACCTTCTCTTCATCCAATGAAGAGAGACTTATATCTTTCCTTCATTAAACACTTTAAGGAATTTCCCCTGCAATTCCGATCGGGCCTCTCGGGCTTCCGACCAAGTCTCCTGACCAAGTCTGTCGAGCAAGTCCCCGAGCTCTCGACCCATTCTGTCGAGCTCCTGACCCAGTCTGCCGAGCGCCGAGCTCCCGACCCAGTCTGGCGAGCGCCGACCCAGTATGCCGAGTGCCGAGTTCCCGACCAAGTCCCTGAGCTCCTAACCCGAGCTCCCGACCCGAGTCTCCCGATCAGATCTCCCAAGTTTCCAACTCGGGCTCCCGATCAGATCTCCTGAGTTCCCAACTCGGGCTCTCGATCAGATCTCCCGATCAGATCTCCCAAGTTCCCAACTCGGGCTCCCGATCAGATTTCCCGAAGCATCATGTCCTTAGTGTGTGACCCAATAGGTTCTCGTGACGTTGGCAATGTTCCTAAACGCTTTAGACACATAAGCAATGAGCGGCATCTAGCAATGCATCATTGCTACCCAAGTAACAAGAAAAGTCGAGATCCGACTAAACCTCCATGACTATGATAATGTATGACCTTGTCCTTCTATCATTGATATCTAGATTGACCAATGAGGCATAGACCGTGTCATCCTCGATCAATCTATGTGTTTCATGATCACCGAGTAGACTCACTCAAACAAATGAGCTCAATATCTCATATTAACTCATTTGAGCATGACCATGCGTTTTAGTAGTTCTACTCGATCAAGGGGCCCACAGATATCACTCCTGTCATATGGGAGGGATAGATCCCATCTATATCACTCACATCCCTCCGCATAATTCATCACATACCCAGTGATCGTCTTTATAGTCCACCCTGTTACGGGTGACGTTTGACGATACCAAAGTACATAACTCCTTATGTTGGGAACCGTAGTGACTTCAGGTCTAAGGACTATTCATACTAATAGTCACATGAGAAAGTTTATGACACTCATATGACAATCTATGAAACTTTCTTATGGCGGGTCAATTCAGTACACATTCTCTAATGTATACCCATGTGTCAACTTAATATCACATATCCATGACTTGTGAGCTCAAGTCATCAATTGACCTACATGCTAGTCTCCATGCATTAATATTGTCCTTGAATATTAGTGCTTGACTAGGAATAGTTTAGTGTAGTGTTTTCTACATAATCTCACTATCGATTCAACCAATCAATATGATGTAGATAAGAACCTACTACCCAAGGACATTATTATACTTAGTTATTTGACACAAGAATAAAGTAAGTATAATAACCAAGCATGCCTTTATTAATGATAGAATATAATACAAAATGTCCCTAGTCAATTATCATATAATTGACTCTAGGGCTCCTTGATAACTATCATTTTGTTGATTATTTTAGGCTCTAAAATCCATGCTTGATCCACATTTTATATGCTTAAGTTTGCATTTATGTTAGGTATGAATTATCTCTATTTTAGCTATTAATTCAAATCTTTGTATATTTGAGATATTTTGACACTAAATTTGAATATCATTTTTGTAGATTTCAAATGATCATGGGCCTAGATCAAATTGGGTCAAACTTGAGTCAGAATTGGATCCGCATCAAAAGGATCAAGCATCGGGTTAATATGAGTCATCCATTCAAGAGAACGGCTAGATCTGAGCCATCAGTCAAGTTCTGATCAATCTGAGTTCAAGATAGAGTCAATCATGACCACACATCAAGATTTGAAAATTTCATCCAAATCAGAAGCAATCTGACCGTTGGATCTGGTTGATCCGAGCTAAGGACAGGTAGATCAGAACCATTGATCAAGATCTGGGGAGTTTGGTTCAGATCGGAGAAGATCCGACCGTTGGATGGAGCCAAATCGATCTCAGTCGACCATTCCTAATTATATAAGCAATTAATTCCCCAAATCGCATCGTCATCATCGCGTGTCGCCATGCCTCCATCCCAGATCCAGTTTATTTTCCGTGTTCTTCTTTATTTCTTCATCGATTTCCTTACAGTTTTCTTCCTTAGATCGCGCGCGACCCATCAGATTTGTTCATCTTCAAGTTTTCAGGTCATCTAGGTAACTTTCTTTGTTCAATTTGCTAATCCAAATCTGCAGCTGAGGAGCTAAGGTGAGGGTCTTGTTGAAGCTGATTTTCACTATCCGATCCATTGTGGATCGCTGGATTCCATCGGCCGAAGCTGAAGGATTGATAGGAGGGGTTCTTCGACGCAGTTGTGAAGGGTTTTGGTTCAATAGTGAATCAGCGGCGTCAAGAGGAGTTCGGGTTTCAGCTTCTGACCAATCGGGTTGATCGGACAGAACTGACTCTGTTCGGTCCCGTGACCGATCAGAGGCAGACCTGATCGGTCGGTTGACCGATCAGGAAGAGCAGAGCAGTTCACTTCACAGCAAGCTGAGCAGGGGAGTTTTCTTCAATGATTTTTGGGTTTAGAGGGTTTCTTACTCAACCATTGTGTGACGGCAAAGGGGAGACTTGATGATAAACTTGATCTGATGTTTAATTAGGATAATTTTTGGTTTTAAGCACTTAATGTTGGTGTTTGGATGTCTAGAGAGGGGGGGGGGTGAATGTAGCCAGACACAAATACTTTGCTCTTTTTGAGATTCTGCACTTAGGGTTAGCAACAGCAGCAGAAACAAAGCAAACAGAAAAACAGAAATGCAGAAATTAAAGAACACCAAAAACTCTAACACGAGGATATACAAGGTTCGGGGATAACTTGCCCCTTCTCCTTGGCATGCCCGTAAGGTGGGCCATCCCTTGATCGTTGACAGATCAAGCCACGGAAAATCCGTATATCAAATTCTCCTTCTCGGTGGAGAATCCTCTCCACACAATGTCTCAACAGATATGATATGAGAAGCACAGAGACAATGAACACACTTACAGAGGACAATGAACACAGACGGAAACACTTCACCAAGCTCGCTCAGCACAACTCTCACGCAAGAGCTCCCAGCTCTTCGTGTCTGCTTGATGATGGACTCACCAAGTTCTCCTCTGCTTCAAGATGCTCAAGTTTCAGTCGCTTCAAGGAATGCCCAAGTTTGCAGAAGCTTCAAGATGCAGGATCAAAGTTGTCGCTAGAGAGCTCCTGAGTTGTAGTCAAAGAAGAGATTGGATCAAAAGTTCTACTGAGGCTTTTTCGCTACCAAGCTCTTAAGCCTCTGCCCACTAATCGCCAGGTCATAGCCACCAGACGCTCCTCTGTAGCACACCAGCTGCTCATCCGCAACTGCCCAGCTACCACTGAGCTCTCCTAGACTCTCTGAATCCTCTCCAGTCGAGCCCCAGGTCAGCTCCTCAGCCGTTGCAGCTCGCGCCAGAAGACGTTGTTTCCTGTGAATAGAAAACTGCCAAACCTGATGTAGCAAAAGAACCCAGTTGACCCTCCTTCAGTAATCCTGAGTTACCTGCACACTTAACAGTTGTTTAGCATAGCAAATCAACAGAAGATCAAATATCAGAACATATCAGTAGTGATCAGAAGAGAAACAGAACGCAATCAAAACTCTGACAACGTTTTTGAATTAAAGCTGTCAGCTACTGATCGGTCACCAGACCGATCAGAGATGGCCCTGATCGGTCACCGGACCGATCAGGGTGATCCCAGACCGATCAGGCTCCCGCCTGATCGGTCCCCAGTGAGAAACCTGGGATCACAAACTCATCTATGATCGGTCACCCTGACCGATCAAGTACTGGGGATCGGTCACCAGACCGATCCAACGGGTAAGGACAGAACCTTCAGCTTTCGCAACCCAAACCCACTGATTGGTCACCAGACCGATCAGGTTGTTCCTTGATAGGTCTGGGGACCGATCAGGTCCCTCGCTGACTGATCAGGCTCCAGTCTGATCGGTCTAGGTGAGAAACCTTGCGACAGTTTGATCGGTTACACTGACTGATCACGGGTCTCTGATTGTTCACCAGAACGATCTGAAGCCACACAGAAGCTGAACCAAAAGCTTCTGTTCTCTCCCTGATTGGTCACCAGACCGATCAGGAGCCGAACAGAAGCCAAACAATGTTTCTGTTCTCTCCCTGATCGGTCACCAGACCGATCAGACTTATCTGGATCGGTCACCAGACCGATCAACAACAGGGAGTTCGTGCCAACTCCTTGATCGGTCACCAGACCGATCCAGCCAAGGCCAACTTCACCATAAGTCAGGAGAACAGGCTTCCTAGCCTTCTCTGACTCGTGCTCTGTCCCCCGGACCAAGACTCCGTGCCCAGCTTCACTCACCGGGACTTCATTCAACCTAGCTTCCCAAGCTAGGACCTGACATCACTCACCAGGGTTTTCACCTAGTCCCACTAGGTCTTTTCTCATGCTAGCGTGCGATCTCCCCGATCCACCTAGACTTCACCTAGTCCCACTAGGTGTGTCTAGCCCCACTAGGTCTTTTCTCATGCCAGCGTGCAATCTCCCCGATCCACCTAGACTTCATATAGTCCCACTAGGTGTGCCTAGTCCCACTAGGTCTTTTTTCCCATGCCAGCGTGCGATCTACCCGATCCACCTGGACTTACAACTAGGTTAGACTGCATTAATCTAAACTAAAATCGGTGTCAACACCAAAACAATAATCAGGGTCAGACTGCATCAACAATCTCCCCCTTTTTGTTGTTTGACAACCCGATTTTATGTTTAGAAATTTGAAATCAATTGTAGTCAAATTTCACTATCGTAGGAGAATCAGGATCCTCCCCCTACAACAGTTAAACTCGTAATCATCCTAAACTTAACTAACCACACTCTCCCCCTTTGTCAAACACCGAAAAGGGTGTAGACTGGTTGTTAAGTTTAAAAATTCCTCCCCCTTAACCCGGGGGTCTCCCCCAATAACAAACAAAGGATATGATTAATTTTGAAGCCATATGAACACATATGATAAAGGTAAAGCAGGATATAACAATCATACGCATCATATGAACATGGAAGTGAACAACCTAAATATAAGGTAGTACTCATAATGACATAAAGTCAGATAGACATAACAATCAGATAGTCAAATAGTCAAATACATCATAACGTCATAACAGTCAAAGCAACCATAAGGTCATAACAGTTAGATCACAAATCATCAAGAGCAAGATCAAAGTCAGAGTACAGCCACAATCAATCCTCAGCGGGGGGGGGGGGGGGGGGGGGGGGGAGGTCATCAGCCTGCATCGGGTCCTATGCAATGTCGTCGCTGGTAGAAAAGACCCCGGGGCAGTACTGTTGGAGGGCGCAGCTCTAGGAAATGTATGCTGGTAAGGATGACCAGCTGCCCACACGCGCCACTCCTCGAACCATGCCTGCTGCTGGGCATGCATCACAGAAACTATCGAATCAGTCGCCCGCTGATCGTCACGTAGCCCAGAGATCTCAGACCTGTCATCCTGCCGCCAAAGCTCCGATATATGAAGTCCATGCTGGACAGTCTGCTCCAGCTCAGCAATCTACCAGCGGAGGTCAGGATCCGCCTCATAGTAGTCTCGCTCGGCAGCAGGGGCATCATGATGTCCAGCCTGGTCTGCAGCTCCTGGAATATGTGCGACTCTAGGTAACTCCCCCAATCCCCGACCATCCTACCATCCTTCCATCTAAGACCATGAGAGCCGACAACAATGCTAGACTTGACGAATGACCGTCGGCCAAGTTTGCAGTCTTGCCGAACCATCGGCACGATCCTGCCCTTGGTCACATCAATACCAACTGAATGAAGCCAGTCAGTAATGATGTGCCCAAAAGGCATGTAGACGGTCTGACGGTCAATCTGACTATAAAAGATAATAGAGAAATAGATGGTCGTCACAATGTCAAAGTCCAGCTGCCGATGCATCCCGTAGATCATCAAGCAGTGAAAGGAACGAATCTCGGCTAGGGGCTTCGAGGTAATGGGCACAAGACAATTGATTATAATTTTGAAAAGAACATAATCAGGTGGGGAAAGGCTGAGCGCAGCAAACGTGGGGAAATCACCAGTAGGCTCACCGAGACCCCTCGGCCTGGGATGACCGAAAAATACTCATAGATAGAGTCAGGTGTGGCTCCATCGAAAAGGGCCGGTATAGAATTTTGAAAATATGGGAAGAGCGGAAAATCATTATTTGATCGTCGACAGGCTAGAAAGGTAGTGAAAGAGGATAAATCAAACTCGAGGTTGGTTCGGGTGACTCAGGGTCCTATACCCTGTACCTTCGCCACTGACAAGGTTGTTATAAAACTCAGAAACCAAATCAAAATTGATTGGCCGCTCAAGAAAAAGAATGGATCCCAGTTCGTAGAACTCAATGATTTGTCGTACTGACGGATAGTGTCGTAAACAAACGCTCGGTCCACAGTTCGATAAGGTAGGAGTTTGAAAGTACGACTGTGTAAGGCCAATGCGAAATGAGCATTTTGAAATCTGGCATCAGAAGGAGGTTGGGGTCTAGCAGATGAAGAGGGAGCCCTGGATCGTGAGGTACCCTCAGCCGGTTCTTTACCCTTGGGAGATTTCCTAATGTTGGATAAATATGATGACAACAAATTGAAATGATAATGAGAGTCATAGCCAAATAGTGATCAATTGAGGGTCACGACACAAGTTGATCAGTGAGGTTATAATCAATGGCACAAAGTAAATGATCACAAGGATAAGGTTACGGGTCATGGCAAACACCTAAACGAACCACAAAATGAAACAATATGGTTAGGTCACCAAAAAGTATGAAGCGTGAAGTAATCAAGGTAAAACAGAAGAAATCTTACTTAGGTGCTGGTTCGTTTGGGAAGAAGATCTCGACAACTTGAAGACCTTGCACAAGGCATAGATTGCGCAGAGAAGTCGCAAGAAGAGACCGCGCAAGTAGATGAGATCCTCAGTGCACTTGCAAGACCTCACAAGAACTCACACTTCTCAGAGGCAAATCGCAGGGAGATTGAGCTCATGCGCAGGGAAAGGGAGGAAGAAAAGATTCACGTGCAGGAGGAAGAGATGATTCAGTCGGCTAGGGTTAGAGGTGAAGGGAATAGAGAGTTAATAGGTTGGTGGACCGATCCACCAACCAAAATTTTATGCGATCAATCGATCGACCGTTCGATCCAGAAGTACCCAGACTGATCAGGCTCCAGCATGATCGGTCTGACTAGGTCCTGATCGATTGGGTGGCCAATCAGGGAAGCTCCTGATCGGTCTGCCGATCGATCAGTGAGCGAACATAGAGTTTGCGCGAATTTTAGTGACCCTTCTGATCGGTCGGTGGACCGATCGCCAAGGTGGCCAGATCGGTCTGTGGACCGATCAAAACCAAGACAGAATGTTTTTGGTGATTTTCTCGCAGAATTGCTCGATCGGTCTGCATGACCGATCAGGCCAACCCCTGATCGATCCGGAGACAGAAGGTTGTGAGCCTTCTGTGAGCTTACTGATCGGTCTGTGGACTGATCATCCCACTCCTGATCGGTCTGTGGACCGATCAGATATCAGAGGAATCTGAAATTTCCAATATGTATCAGAAATTCCCGTTTCAAACAACCTATCTGCCCTTAATTCAAACAGAATTGAGTCCTCTGAACCCTAAGGCGTTCCCTCATCCATATTTGCAATCAAGGGTTATGTCCTTATGATTCAAGAAATCAATTTGCTCCAACCAAGTGAAGTCAAACACAATCAAAACATTCATCCAATTTAAAGCAAGGTTGTATCAAAATAAGTCTCCAATTAAGTTTCCTTGATTGGAATGTCCAAGTATGATCATGGAGCCATATACACATATGTTATGCATTGGTTTTCCCCATACTTGGTCAACTTAATGATTATTATCTCGTCAACCTAATTCCTCAAGGGATGCATTAACATTTTGAGTAATTAGGTTGATCCTTACATCTCACCCCATTTTTAGCAAACAAAAACATTTTGTTAAACCTTATAGTTTGTGTGAGATATCCCCATGTTGCCCAATAACTGTTTCCCAACAATTAGAAAGAATCATGAAGGGTTTTGTTCTCTTTTTAATCCTATCAAGCGCAACATATTCCCAACTCCCTTCGTAAGAAACTAAATTCATTCTCGGGGAGTGGTTTAGTGAAAATGTCTGCTAGGTTCGATTTTGACTCTACATGTGAGAGTACAATTTCTCCTCTAGCAACATGATCCCGAATGAAGTGGTGTTGCACTTCAATGTGCTTGGTCCTAGAATGGTGGACTGGATTCTTTGTTAGGTTTATTGTGCTAATGTTGTCACACAACACTTTCACACCCTTGTAAGTTAATCCATAGTCCTCTAGTGTATGAATCATCCACAACAATTGTGATACACTCTCTCCCATGGCGATATATTCTGCCTCGGTCGTGGAGAGAGCGACACAATGTTGCTTCCGACTTGACCAACTAACTAACGATGATCCTAAGAATTGGCAACCCCCACTTGTGCTCTTCTGATCCAACTTGCACCCAGCATAGTCGGAATGGTATAGCCAATTAGGTCAAAGGACTCGGTACGGGGGTACCAAAGACCAACTCCAATTGTTCCCTTAAGGTATCTCAGAATTCTTTTAACAACAATTAAGTGAGATTCCTTGGCACAGACTTGGTACCTAGCGCACATACCCACAGCATAAAGAATATCAGGTCGACTAGCTGTGAGGTATAGCAGACTACCTATCATGCTCCGGTATTGAGTTAGGTTAACTGGTTTACCACTCTCATCATTGTCTAATCGTGTGTTTGTAGCCATGGGTGTGGTAACCTTTTTAGAATCACTCATGTTAAATTTTCGGAGCATCTCTTGAGTGTATTTGGATTGGTGCACATGGATTCCATCTCGAGTTTGTTTGATTTCGAGTCCAAGGAAGAAGGTCAACTCTCCCACTAGACTCATCTCAAATTCGCTCTCCATGTGTCCAATAAATTCATTCAAATAACCCTTGTTGTTTGAGCCACAAATTATGTCATCAACAAATACTTGACCTACAAATATATTGTCACATCTCTTCGTAGAAATAGTGTAGGGTCTATTTGTCCTCTCACAAAGCCTTTTTCAATGAGAAATGTCGACAACCGCTCATACCAAACTCGGGGTGCTTGTTTAAGGTCGTAAAGCGCCTTCTTGAGCTTGAACACGTGGTTTGGAAATTCAGAATTTTCAAACCCCGGAGGTTGTTCGACATAGACCTCTTCTCTTATGAAACCATTTAGGAAGGCCGATTTGACATCCATTGGTAGAGTTTGAAACCACTGTGTGCTGCAAATGCAAGCATCAATCGGATGGACTGTAATCGTGCCACGGGAGCATAGGTCTCATCGTAATCAAGGCCTTCAACTTGACTGTAGCCCTTGGCTACTAAGCGTGCCTTGTTTCTTACGATTTCTCCCTTATGGTTCAATTTGTTTTTGAAGACCCATTTGGTTCCAATAATGGTGGTCTTCTTAGGTCTATGGACTAAGTCCCAAACTTGGCTTCTCTCGAATTGACCAAATTCGTCTTGCATGTCAATAATCCAATCGGGATCATGCAATGCCTCGTCAATTTTCCTAGGTTCAATTTCGGAAATTAAGGCAACTTCATTAGCCTCATTCCTAAAGAATGATCTAGTCCTAACCCCATGGTGGATATCTCCAATAATTTGATCTTGGGGATGACTAGAGGCTACCCTAGTTTGCCTTGGTGTCGGAGGTGCTTCTTGGATGGTGTCACTAGACACAGGCTCAGCCTCAGGGTCCGGCTGAGCTTCATGTTGTCTAGGCTCACCGTCATCAGATTCATCAACACCATCTACAACACTCGGACTTCCATCCAAACTTAGTTTCATAAGTTCGAATTGAACTCCATCTACATCTTCTGATTGATCAATCGCTTTTGGGATCTCCTCAAAAACAACATCAGAAGACTCTTCAACTAATCTAGACTTCTTGTTATAGACTCGGTAAGCTTTGCTGACGAGGGAGTACCCGACCAGTATCCCTTCATCAGCTTTCGCTGTGAACTTTCCAAGATGGTCCTTGGAGTTTAAAATAAACACCATACACCCAAACACCCTTAGATGTTTAACTGTAGGTGGTTTTTCAAACCAAAGTTCGTGAGGAGTCTTCCCTAGAAATCTATGTATGAGGACTCGGTTTTGCACGTAGCAAGCTGTGTTCACATCTTCAGCCCATAAGTAACTCGGTAAGGAGTACTCATTGAGCATGCTTAGTGCGACCTCTTGTAAGACTCGGTTCTTCCTCTCTATAACACCATTTTGTTGTGGTGTTCTAGAGTAGAGAACTCATGTTTATACCCTCTCTCTTGACAAAACTCTAAAAATCTTTGATTTTGAAATTCACCTCCATGATCACTCCTAATTGTTTTAATTGTTGATGATTTTTCATTTTCAACTCTTCTACAAAATGAAATAAAAATATCTAAGGTTTGATCCTTATATTTTAGAAAATAGTCCAAGTATATCTAGTAAAATCATCAATGATCACAAAATAATATCTACTACCATTCAAAGATATAATTGTGCTACAATCAAATAAGTCCATGTATAGTAAATCCAAAGCGGTAGAAGTACTTACAGCGCTTTTACCTTTGTGTGAAGATTTCATTTGCTTACCCATTTGACATGCATCACAAATCTTTTCCTTTTCGTACTTGATGCTTGGTAAGCCACGAACTAGTCCCTTGTTGGTCAACTTTCGGATGTTCTTCATGTTTACGTGTGCCAATCTCCGGTGCCAAAGGGTGGACTCATCTTCTCTTGACATGAAACACTTAACAGAAGCATTAATAGCACTTTTAAAAGAAACTTGATAAATATTATCTACCCTTGTGCTACTAGTACCGTGTCAAGTGTGCCATTTTGTCTAACTAGACTTGACTTGAATGGAAATCAATTGTGTAACCCGCATCACACAATTGACTGACACATAGGAGATTAAATGTCATCCCCTTAACTAGAAGGACATTCTTAATCCTAAGACATTTGGATATTTGAATGTCTCCTATCCCTACAACCTTAAGACTACCATTGTTACCAAAGGAAACATTACCTCTACTTTTTCTTTGAAGGGTAGTGAATAAGGATCTATCACCGGTCATATGTTTAGAGCACCCACTATCAACGAACCAAGTTGATAGATGCTCCCCCTCAATTAAGGCCTACACAATGCGAAAAATGGAAGATTTAGGTACCCAAATCTTGGGACCTAAAGCATCTACAATGTATGACTTAGGCACCCATGCCTTGACCACTTTCTTTTGAACCCTAGGAGTCTTAGGTGATCTCACATGAGTCCTAGACATCAAAGAAACAAAGGTAGGTTCTTAAGGTCGGTAACCTATACCGGTCTTGTTGTAAACCGCCATTTGTGCATTTAAAATCATATCCAAAGTCTTGGAGCTAGTTGAGAATTTCTCAAGAATATTCTTGAGTCTCTCACCTTCACCCTTCAAGGCTTTGTTCTCATCTTCTAACATTTCTACATGCAAATCATCAATATCCTCATCCTTAGAGGATTTCAATTGTTCTACTTCTACTTTCAATGATTTAACCTTTTCTTTTGACTTCTTTAACAATTCGGTTAAACATGCAATGGTTCTATAACATTTGTCTAGTTCGGGAGAAATTACCTCTTCATCATCCGAAGATGATGAAGCCGCATTTGAGGAGTCCATGGATTCATCACTACTCTCCTCACCTTCAATAGCCATGAGAGCAACATGGCGTGTACTCTTCTCCTCCTTCTCTTCTTCGGATGAACTAGAGGACGATTCATCCCATGTGGCCTTCAAGGTCTTCTTCTTCTTCTTTGATTTCTCCTCCTTCTTCTTTAGCTTTGGGCAATCCTTCTTGTAGTGCCCTTTCTTGCTACATTCAAAGCAAGTAATATTAGCTTTATCAATTTTAACTTCACTAGGGTTACCTTTGCCCTTGTAGCGACGGCTCTTCCTCATCATCCTCCTTACGAAGTTGGCCATCTCGGAGGAAGAAGACTCGCTGCCATCCTCCACGGACTCGGAATCGGACTCGGATGAAGATGAAGAGGCTTCCTTCTCCTTCTTCTTCTCCTTCTTCTTGGTCTTTTCCCCTGCTACAAGTGCAATCCCCTTCTCCTTGGGGCTTTTGTTAGCCATTTCATGGAGCTCCATTTCACAAAATAAATCATCCAATTTGACAATTGACAAATCCTTAGAAACCTTGTAGGCATCCACCATGGATGACCATAAGGCGTTCCTTGGAAAAGCTTTTAAAACGTACCTCACAAGGTGCGATTCTCGACCTTTTCGTCAATGGAGTGGAGACCGTTGAGAACTTCTTTGAATCTACTATGAAGGTCACTTACCATTTCACTCTCCTTCATGGAGAGATTTTGTAGTTGATTAAGAAACAAGTTCCTCTTGGCTATTCTCGAGTCTCGGGTGCCCTCATGGAGTTCGATGAGCTTGTTCCATAAATCCTTTACGCTTGTAAAGGGACCAACTTTGATTAGTTGGTCCTTGTTAATTCCATATTGCAAGGAAACCATCGCCTTCGGATCGGCTTCTCCTTTGAGCGTTTGGTCATCCGACCACCGCAAACAACTCCAACTCTTATCCCTCCGCATCTCTTGGAGGGGTGAAGCCTTCCTTCACGGAGAACCACATTCCAATATCGGTCTTGAGGTAGTACTCCATGCGAGACCTCCAATACTAAAAATCAAATCCATCAAAGAAAGGAAGTCGAGTGGTGCTAAATCCTTCTCTCATTGTCATCTTGTTGACTCTCGGGTGTTAGTTCGTTTGAGCAGAGCCCCAAGCTCTGATACCACTTGTTGGTGCTTGGATAGCTAGAGAGGGGGGGGGTGAATGTAGCTAGACACAAATACTTTGCTCTTTTTGAGATTTCTGCACTTAGGGTTAGCAACAGCAGCGGAAACAAAGCAAACGGAAAAACAGAAATGCAGAAATCAAAGAACACCAAAAACCCTAACACGAGGATATATAAGGTTCGGGGATAACTTCCCCTACTCCTTGGCATGCCCGTAAGGTGGGCGATCCCTTGATCATCGGCAGATCAAGCCCCAGAAAATTCGGATATCAAATCCTCCTTCTCGGTGGAGAAACCTCTCCACACAATGTCTCAACAGATATGATATGAGAAGCACAGAGACAATGAACACACTTACAGAGCACAATGAACACAGATGGAAACACTTCACCAAGCTCACTCAGCACAACTCTCACACAAGAGCTCCCAGCTCTTCGTGTCTGCTTGCTGATGGACTCGCCAAGTTCTCCTCTGCTTCAAGATGCTCAAGTTTCAGTCGCTTCAAGGAATGCTCAAGTTTGTAGAAGCTTCAAGATGTAGGATCAAAGTTGTCGCTAGAGAGTTCCTGAGTTGTAGCCAAAGAAGAGATTGGATCAAAAGTTCTACTGAGGCTTCTTCGCTACCAAGCTCATAAGCCTCTGCCCACTGATCGCCAGGTCACAGCCACCAGACGCTCCTCTGTAGCACACCAGCTGCTCATCTGCAACTGCCCAGCTACCACTGAGCTCTCCTGGACTCTCTGAATCCTCTCCAGTTGAGCCCCAGGTCAGCTCCTCAGCCGTTGCAGCTCACGCCAGAAGACGTTGTTTCCTGTGAACGGAAATCTGCCAAACCTGATGTAGCAAAAGAACCCAATTGACCCTCCTTCAGTAATCCTGAGTTACTTGCACACTTAACAGTTGTTTAGCATAGCAAATCAACAGAAGATCAAATATCAGAACATATCAGTAGTGATCAGAAGAGAAACAGAACGCAATAAGAACTCTGACAGCGTTTCTGAATTAAAGCTGTCAGCTACTGATCGGTCACCAGACCGATCAGAGATGGCCCTGATCGGTCACCGGACTGATCAGGGTGATCCTAGACCGATCAGGCTCCAGCCTGATCGGTCCCTAGTGAGAAACCTGGGATCGCAAACTCATCTATGATCGGTCACCCTGACCGATCAAGTACTGGGGATCGGTCACCAGACCGATCCAAAGGTGAGGACAGAACCTTCAGCTTTTGCAACCCAAACCCACTGATCAGTCACCTGACCGATCAGGTTGTTCCCTGATCGGTCTGGGGACCGATCAGGTCCCTCCCTGACTGATCAGGCTCCAGTCTGATCGGTCCGGGTGAGAAACCTTGCGACAGTTTGATCGGTTACACTGACCGATCATGGGTCTCTGATCGTTCACCAGAACGATCTGAAACCACACAGAAGCTGAACCAAAAGCTTCTGTTCTCTCCCTGATCGGTCACCAGACTGATCGGGAGCCAAACAGAAGCCAAACAATGTTTCTGTTCTCTCCCTGATCGGTCACCAGACCGATCAGACTTCTCTGGATCGGTCACCAGACTGATCAACAACAGGGAGTTCGTGCCAACTCCCTGATCGGTCACCAGACCGATCCAGCCAAGGCCAACTCCACCATAAGTCAGGAGAACAGGCTTCCTAGCCTTCTCTGACTCGTGCTCAGTGCCCCGGACCAAGACTCCATGCCCAGCTTCACTCACCGGGACTTCATTCAACCTAGCTTCCCAAGGTAGGACCTGACTTCACTCACCAGGGTTTTCACCTAGTCCCACTAGGTGTGCCTAGTCCCACTACGTCTTTTCTCATGCCAGCGTGCGATCTCCCTGATCCACCTGGACTTCACCTAGTCTCACTAGGTCTTTTCCCATGCCAGCGTGCGATCTCCCCGATCCACCTGGACTTCACCTAGTCCCACTAGGTGTGCCTAGTCCCACTAGGTCTTTTTCCATGCCAGCGTGCGATCTCCCCGATCCACCTGGACTTACAACTAGGTCAGACTGCATCAACCTAAACTAAAATCGGTGTCAACACCAAAACAACAATCAGGGCCAGACTGCATCAACACTTAATTCTTCAAGTTGTTAAGTTTGTTCTCAACTATACTCGAATTCAAGTTCTTAAGAATGATGTGTTCTAATTTCCTTTGTCTTGCAATTCCTTTCTTTGCAATTAACTCTCTGCAATTTATTACCTACAATTAGTTCTTTAATTTCAATTCAAGAGTTTGAATTTACTTGCTCAATTGTCAATTAGGTTAAGTTTAGTTTCGCACTTTCATAATTCATTTCAAGTTTAGTTATGCTCATTTTGTTTCCGAATTGTTATTTCATTTCCTCTTATCGCAAAAACCCCCATTTTAGTAGAAAACCCAAAACATCAAATGACAAATAAACCTTCAAGCTCGAGTTAAACATTCATTAAACTAGTCCTTGGAAAAATACGACCTGAGGCCCCTCTACTACATTTTATCTTAATAGCCAAGGGTTTTCAATTTTATAAATATCTAAATTTGAGGCTCACATCGTGACATCTATTTTGGGTCCATCAAATTTTTGGCGCCGTTGCCGGGAAATAACTAGTTGAGTTTGTTTAATATGAGCTTGTGTTTAATATTTATATTCTTTGATTCTATTCTTATTTGCTCTATCCTTTTGTATACGATTGCTGCCATTTTGTTTGTTTTGTGACAGGGCTGCAGGTGGAGATCTTGAGAGGACGTTCAAAAAAATGTTTTCAACTGAACAATCAGAGATCAAAAGTTCGTTATTGGAGTTAAAATGTTTGGTGAAGCTAATGGAATGCCAACAAGGAACAAACGTTTATTCATCTACCTACCAGCAGAATACTCCACAACAACCCCTGCAACAAGGACAACCGCCATTTCATAGATTTCAGCAGTAGTGTCAACAATTTCAGCAGCAAAGCCAATATTTTCAGCAGTCCCACTCAAATTTTCAGCAACCAAATTATCAATTTCAGCAAGGGCAGCCACAATTTCAGCCTTTCCAACAATTCCAGCAGCCCTATTCAAATTTTCAGCAAAACCAACCTTTCAATCAGCCACCACAACAATTTCAACCACAATTCCAGAATTTTCAGCAAGGTTACAATCCTAATTTTCAGCAAAATTTTCAACCATTTCAGCAGCCACAACAGCAGTTTCAGCAGAATTTCCAAGATTTCCAACAACCATTTCATTATGATCAGCAAGGATGACAACCTTCACAGCAAGTTTATCAGCCACAATTCCATAATTTTTAGCAAGATTTTCCATCTTCACAGCCCCAAAATTTTCAGTCTTTCAACCAACACTTTCAGCAAGCAGATCAGTAATTTCAGAGTCACAATTTTCAGCAACGTCCACCAAGTTGTCAAACTGATTTTCAACAACTTCAGCAGCCTAATTATTCATTTGATCAACCCCAACTACTTGATTTTCAGAATTCACAACCTACTTATAATTTTGAGCAACCTAATGCGACATTTCAAGATCAACAGGAGTTCCACACCAATCATGGAGACTTTGAGGATTGCAGTGAGATTGAGGCTCAACAACAAAGGCTAAAGGAGATGTTACAACAACTCATACAACAGAAAAGTTCACAACAGCAAGAGTATGATTCTACTCTTAAAGACTGTGAACGACGCCTTGAGTAAATGGTTAGAGGAATGGAACAAAATCAAGCCCAAGGATCAAGCCAATCACCTTCTCAAGCCACTTTTAATTCTAAGGGGTATGATTGTGAGCTAACTTTGAGGAATGAAGAGGTTGTTTCAAGTCTAAACATTCCAAGGGATGAATTTTCTGAAAAATTTCCAGCATCTTATTTCCCCACTCAAAACAGCTCCGTAGTTGATTCTATATCAGTTCAAGGTGACCCTAGTGCAAGCCTAAGACCTTCATCAAGTGATTTTGCAGTTTTGGTGGAGGAAGAAGAAGAAATCATCAAAATTAGGGCACCTACAGCATGCATTCCTCCTGAAATTCCTGTTCAGAGTTCACTTCCAAAATTTTCAGCTCAAGAAGAAGAACCAAAAGTCTCTTTACCATTTTCTCAGCACCTCAGAGAGGATCCTCCTAGCATAAGCATGGGTATTCCAGATGAGATTGTTGAGGCAGAGTAATTGCTGATGAAGTTTCATTTGACATAGTGGGAGGAGATTTTAGCTCAGATGAGGTTGAAGATGCAATAGAGACAGAGGCATTGGAGGAATGGATAGAAAAGCTTGTGACAGCCTTGAATTTAATTTTGAAGCTTTACAGGACCCTTCTCATCTTTTATTTTGTGATGATATAGTTTTTGTTGGACCTAATTTTTCTAATGTGATTGTTGCAGATATTACTGAGGAAGCTTGCATTGGGAATGATTCTACAGGTGTAGGGGATTGCACAGAGCCCCAGGGACCACCACCATTGACTGATACATTAGAAGATTCAGAGGATCAGTATGAAAGTGTAGGGACTTGCATGGTGGAAACAAGGGCCTAAGAATCACCTTTCTTAGTTGAATGTCCACAGAACTTGAGCCTGAGATGGAACCTGTACTTGACCAGGAGGAAGCTATGGATACATCTACTCTTGTAGAACCTCCAGGTATTCTTCAGCACGATCAGGTAAGTATTTGTAACACCCACTTTTTTTTTCTTAAGCGATGTTACGTTAAAATACTTAGGGCATGTAGACATCATAAGGCAGCGGAATAAGACTTTTAGACTTATACATACATGCCCTACTACCATTCTTATCATAATGACATGGAAACTCGGCATATTGCCTTCATACTTAAACATCATATCATGTCATACTTAACATCGCATCATGGAGTTCCATAAGTCATTATTCAAGCATTCAAGCATATAAGTGACCAAAGTAAGGTTCTAGCATAAATGATAAACACATGGTTTCCTGGGCCAAGTCACTACCACACACATGATTTCTTGCCCTCCTGCTGCTTCCTCATTGTCCCCGTGAATGATCTGCGGTATAAGGAAATAAGACTATAAGCACACAGGCTTAGTAAGACTCTTTCCTACTCACAAAAACCGTTCATCATCTCATAATGAGCACATGAAACATTAACATACTTGGTGCTCTACTTAGAACATAACAACTTGAATCACTTATCATATACTTGACATGGCATGGTCATAAACATAAGTGAACACTCCTATCATGGCATGAGACATGGCATAAACGTAAACATAGTAAACATTCTAAGCATGACATGCTACATGGTATAAACATAAACATAATAAACGTTCCTAGCATGGCATAATACATAGGCATACTTCTTATCATAGCATATAAGCATTCTCTTAACATAATCATGACATAGATCAATTCTTCTCATGCATCTTTCTTAACATGAAGAGTAAGCATAAACTCTTGTTAACATAGCATAATGCATAACATGAATGAATGCATGAGGGGAATGCATATACATAAGGATGCTTAACTTTTAAAAACATACTTTTACATGCTTAAACATAATCATCATATCATTGGGCCCTGGCTTGTACCACATACATACATCATAAGTGCGCATCCCTAAGTAAATACGAGGTAGCTAGCCTCGACCTACTAGGGTAAGGACAACATAGTCGGTAGTCCCCGAACCAAGGCATTCTTAAGGTGCCCATCCCTGTTGCACAGCTTCGGTAGTGCCAGAACCGTGGACAGCATAGTCGGTAGTCCAGAACCGGGGCGTTCTTAAGGTGCCCATCCCTTGGACCCATACTTCGGTCCGGTACAAGCCCATTCATAAAGTAAAATAGTTTACATGCTTCATCATTCATAAGACATTCATGGCATCTTTAACATAGCATAACTTGTTACGGCTCGGTCCGTCTACCGGCCCATTTACCGGTCCTCACGACAGTCGTACCATCGACCATCGACCGTGCCGTTTAGCATATTTATGCCTTAAAGACATAAGCATCATCTTTCATTCATAACATGGCATGCATCTTCTTTCATAAAACATGGCTTGCATCATCATTCATAAAACATGGCATGCATCATCATTCGTAAGACATGGCATATATCATTCTTATCAGGAACATAAACATAACGTACTTATCATGCATCATTCTTATCATGAACATAAACCTAACATGCTCATCGTGGCATCGTTCTTATCATGAACATAAACCTAACATACTCATCATGGAATCATTCTTATCATAAACATAAACCTAACATACTTATCATGGCATCATTCATATCATGAACATAAACCTAACATACTTAGCATGACATCATTCATATCATGAACATACACAATAATATAGCATGGTTCTTAACATAACATGAGCATATAACATAGCATGGTTCTCTACATAACATAAGCATACATAGGTAGGACTTCCATAAACATGCTACCTACCATCCAAGTGCATGGCATAAAACATAAGACATTCATAAATAACCCTATTAAGCATGACATCCAATCATAACCATACAAACATAAAACATGGTATGATTTCTACCACATGCTTGAACCTATATATATGTATATACACTTCATGGTAAACATAAACCATCATTATTTGAACCCTAACTCCACCCCAAACCCTAGATACATGGCTGGCCGAAACCTATAGGGAGGAGTTTCATCAATTCCATAAACATGTAAGATAGCATAAGGTAAAGGAACAACCATACATCATCTATGAGTCCATAGGAAGCCATTGGGGCTCATGATTAGGGTTAACCCTAACCTTTAGCCCTCCTTCCTAGGGCTGGCCGAAACATGTAAGGCCATGGGGGCATGGAAAAATTCCATTAAAATCCCCAATCAATCATTAAACATCAACCATACCTTACCATAGGGGCCATTGGGGCCCTTACTTGAACTAAGTCCTAACTTTTACCCTATTAGCACATCTTGGCCGAAACTCATAGGGTCTCTAGGCCATGTGAAAATTCACATAATCATCCTCCATCTCCCTTATATCATGATAATACATAAAACACATACTTGAAGTTTTAGACCCAACCCTACCCAAGGGTTCTTGAAGTTGGCCGAAACTTTAGGGGATCCTAGGGTACCCCAAAAATTCTCAAAAATTATATTTAATCTCTAAACATCATGAGAGTACATTAGACAACATTAGGAAGATTTTTAGCATCATCATGGACCCAAAAACCTAGTGGCCGAAACCCATAAAACTAGGGTCCTTGGTTTTTCTTTCTTTCAACATCAAATCCCAAAAACCAACCAATATATCATGCTAAAAACATAAGGAACTATTATACCACAGGTGAGGGAGTCTTACCTTGGTTGATCTTGATTTTTAAACCTTAAGAGAGAAGAAGATTGCAAATTCTTTGGACACTTGAACCCCCTTGCCTTTGTATCCTTGGAAAATCCTTAGATCTTGGTGATGAGACCTTCTTGTGGAGATTTTCCAAGGGAGAATCACCCTTGTGGTGTTCGGCTAGGATGAGGGAGGAGGGAGGAGGGAGGAAGAAAATGCAATTGATGGAAGGAAGAAGTAACTCCCAAACCCCCCTCTTTATAACTCATCAAGGAGGCAAATGAAGAGTCTCTTCATGACCCTTCATCTTCTTCTAAGCCTTAACCAATATCCACTTCATTTCCTCATAACATTCCCTTACTAGGTGAGTTGGTTAGAGCATGCATGGTTGTACAAGAGGTCCAAGGTTCAATCCTTGGTCCATGCACCTTATTTTTATTTTATTTTCCTTTTATTTTCCTATGATTTTTCCCAAAATTCCGAAAATCCTCTAAAAATTCCCCCATAATTATGTTAATATTTCTCATTAAAACCCCTTTATATTTATATTAATTTTTCCCTAAATTCTCCAATAATTATGGTACTAAAAAGCCCATATAAGGCCCATTAGTACTTAGTTTTCTCAATTTAAATGAGAAAATATGGATTTCTAAGCCACCTTTTGTATTAATATTTCTAGGTCTCTCGGAAACTTATCTAGACATGCTCAATATTTTAAGAAAATATTAAGAGAATTTTCCGGGTCGTTACAATCCCCCATACCTCGTGAAAGTTCGTCCTCGAACTTAGAATAGCTCCGGGTACTTGCGCCTCATCTCGTCCTCGCGTTCCCAGGTAGCTTCTTCGAACCGTTGACTTTGCCATAGGACCTTGACTAAGGGTACCTCCTTATTCCTCAGCTTCTTGACTTCCCTATCCAAAATCTGGATGGGTCTGCTGTCATAACTTAGGTCCTCTTGTACTTGTAGTGTCTGCGGCTCGATCACTTGGTCCATATTTGGGATACACTTTTTAAGCAGGGACACATGGAATACGTTATGGATAGCTGACATCTCTGGAGGCAGCTCTAGCTCATATGCCACTTTACCGACTCTTTTCAGGATCAGGTACGGCCCCACATAGCGCGGACTTAGTTTCCCTTTCTTCCCAAATCTTGTCACCCCCTTCATAGGAGCCACTTTGAGAAATACCCAATCTCCAACATTAAATTCCAGTGGTCTACGCCGGGCATCGGCATAACTCTTCTGCCGGCTCTGAGCAGTTTCTATCCGTTGTCGAATATTCCATATAGCTCGGGTGGCGCTGTCGATAACATCCGTTGTGAGCCCCATTTCCTTCTTTTCACCACCCTCGTACCAACAGATCGGAGACCTACATCTCCTCCCATACAAGGCTTCATAAGGTGCCATTCCGATAGTAGCTTGGTAGCTATTATTGTAAGCGAATTCCGCTAAGCATAAATATCGACACCAACTTCCTTTGAAATCCAGGGCACAAGCTCTCAACATATCTTCTAGTATTTGATTCACCCGTTCCGTTTGCCCGTCAGTCTGAGGGTGAAAGGCGGTGCCAAATCGCAATTTAGTGCCGAGAGACTTCTGAACGCATTCCCAAAAATGCGAAGTAAAGCGACCATCCCTATCGGAGATGATGGTCTTGGGAACTCCATGAAGCCTAATTACTTCCTTAACATATAATTGAGCCAGTTGCTCAATCGAATAAGTCATCTTGATCGCCAAGAAGTGAGCAGACTTTGTCAGCCTGTCCACAATTACCCATATTGCATCATATCCGTTCGTAGTCCTGGGAAGCCCCGAAATAAAATCCATAGAGATGTCTTCCCATTTCCACTCCGGAATCGCGAGTGGCTGCAGAACTCCTCCGGGTCGCTGGTGTTCTGCCTTTACTTGCTGGCAAGTCATGCAAGTACTAACATGCTGAGCCACATCCCTCTTCATACCTGACCACCAGAACCTCTCCTTCAGATCCTGATACATCTTGGTGGAACCTGGATGCATAGAATAAGGGGTTTCGTGAGCTTCCGTCAGTATTTTCCTTCGAAGCTCTGGATCATTAGGGATACATAGACGATCCCTAAGGTATAGTACTCCCCCTTCGACGATATGAAAACCATCGCCCTTTCCATCTAGGATCTCCTGTTTTATTTTCTGAAGACTCAGATCACCATCTTGTTTTTCCACTATGTCCTCAAACAGCATGGGTGATATTGTCATGGTGGAAAGTCGTCCGGAGATGACCTCGACCCCAAAATTCATAATTTCTTCTTTGAGTGGTCGGGGTAATATGGCTATGGACATCAGGGTGGCACTTGACTTCCGACTGAGTGTATCGGCCACCTTGTTTGCCTTCCCTGGATGGTAGAAGATCTCGCAGTCATAGTCTTTTACCAACTCAAGCCATCGGCGTTGTCTCATATTCAGGTCCTTCTGAGTGAAGAAATATCGTAGACTCTGGTGGTCTGTATAAATTCGACACTGCGCTCCGTACAGATAATGCCTCCATATCTTAAGAGCGAAGACCACCGCGGCCAGTTCCAGATCATGAGTGGGGTAATTCTGTTCATATTCCTTAAATTGTCTAGAGGCATAGGCAATAACTTTTCCATTCTGCATAAGTACAGCTCCAAGTCCTAGTTTGTAGGCATCGCTATACATATCAAAGCTCTGATTACATTCTGGAAGGGTAAGGATTGGTGCACTGGTGAGTCTACTCTTTAGTTCCAAGAAACTTTTTTCACAGTCTTCCGTCCATTCGTACTTCTTCTCCTTCCGGGTGAGAGCCGTTAAAGGAGCTGCGATCCTCGAGAAATCCTCCACAAATTTTCTATAATAGCCTGCCAACCCCAGAAAACTTCTGATCTCGCTGGCGTTCTTCGGCCGGTTCCAGTTATTCACCGCTTCAACCTTCATTGGATCTACCATAACTCCGTCTTTAGAAATAATATGGCCCAAAAAGCCCACTTGGTCGAGCCAGAACTCACATTTGGAAAATTTCGCATATAGTTGCTTTTCCCGAAGAATCTCTAATACTATCTTCAGGTGCTCAGTGTGCTCTTCTTGGGTCCTCGAATAAATAAGAATATCGTCGATGAAGACGATCACGAATTTGTCGAGGAACGACGAGAACACCCGATTCATAAGGTCCATAAACATAGCAGGGGCATTCGTCACGCCGAAAGGCATAACAACAAACTCAAAGTGCCCGTACCTTGTTCGGAAAGCCGTCTTCGGAATATCCTCCTGTTTTACTCTAACTTGATGATAACCAGACCTCAAATCAATCTTTGAGAAAACAGTGGCTCCCTTTAATTGGTCAAACAGGTCATCTATCCTCGGAAGAGGATACCTGTTCTTGATCGTTACGTTATTCAGCGCTCGGTAATCTATGCACATGCGCATAGATCCATCCTTCTTCTTCACAAACAGTACCGGAGCTCCCCACGGGGAATGACTAGGACGAATAAATCCCTTATCCAACAACTCCTGTAGCTGTTCCTGAAGCTCCTTTAATTCAACCGGCGCCATACGGTAAGGTGCCTTGGAGATCGGGTTGGTACCAGGAACCAATTCGATCTCAAATTCCACCTCTTTATCAGGAGCTAATCCTGGTAATTCATCTGGAAAAACCTCTGGGTAATCGCATACCACCCGGACATCTTCCAGCTTCTGGTCCTTCACCTGACTGGCATCAACCACATATGCTAGAAATCCAGTACATCCTTTGTCTAACATTTTCTGAACTTGGAGAGTTGATAAATATTTCCCGGTCCTCTTCCTTGGCTCTCCGATGAATTCAAACCTAGAACCTACCTCAGGTCGGAAGACCACTTTTCGCTTACGGCACTCAATAGAAGCACCGTATTTATCCAGGAAATCCATTCCCATTATAACATCATAATCTTGCATGTCGAGTACTATCAGATCACAGGGAAGTTCCCTTTCCGTGATTCTGACCGGCACCGCACGCAGTACATGAGTGGATGTCATTATTTCTCCGGAAGGTAGGGTCGTTAAGAACCTGCAGTCTAACACTTGTGGAAGCCTATCTATCTTCTTGGTATATGGCACAGAAATAAACGAGTGCGTTGCCCCAGTATCAAATAATGCAGTAGCATACTGACTGGAAATAAGTATCTGACCTGTGACAACCGTAGAAGCTTCCGCAGCGTCCTCCTTGGTAACTGAGAAAACCCTGGCATTTGTCACTGTTGGGGAAGCTTCCAACATCGGGGTCCCTTCCAGCTCGGCTGGCATATAGTGCAACTTCGCTGGTGCACCCTGGTACTGTGCCAGGGGTTGGGGAGTGGCTGGTTCCTTGTAGGACAATAAGCTGCCATATGTCCCTCCACACCACAGGTGAAACACTGGTTCGTACCCTTGCGACATTCCCCGGAGTGATTCTTCCTGCATGTCGCGCAGGGGGAATCCTTGGTTTGTTTATTTGCTGGGCCCCCTTGAGCGTTGTTCCATGACTTCCGTTTACCACCTTGATCCCCTTTCCCGCCAACGTGGTTGCTCTGGGACCTTTGTCCTCTTTCATTCATCGCTTTCCGTTGCTGATTGATATTGTTCAGGTAGTGCTCAGTGAGCAGGGCACTACTAAACAGTTCCTCGGTGGTCTGGGGTCTGCTAACTCCGCCAGCAACATTCAGAGCTATTTCAGGCCGCAACATTCTTAGCATGAGTCGGACCCTCTCTTTCTCAGTACGGACCAACTCAGGGCACAGTCGAGCCAGTCGATTGAATTTCTTCACGGCCTCATTGACCGAGAGATCGCCCTGCCGAAATTCCTTGAATTCGTCGTAGTGTTTGTTCGTGACCCGCATGTTGAAGAATTCCTCGAAAAACTCTGATTCAAAATCTGCCCACGCCATCTGGTCCACCGGTCTCTTGGCCTTAACCCTTTCCCACCACATTCTGGCATCCCCAGACAGGCAGAATGACGCACACTTGATCTTCTCATGCTCAGGCCAGTCCAGCTGCTCCAGAGTACTTTCCATCATCTTGAACCATGCCTGGGCGTCCCAAGGTTCGCCAGCACCCGAGAAACTCTCCGGTTTCAGCCTTAACCACTGGATCAGGTAAGCCTCTTGTCGTGCCACAGTGGTCGAGCCCGGCGGAGGGGTGTGCGTAACCGTAGGCGCCACAGGTATAGCAGTCTTGTTCACTGGTGGAGTAGTAGAATTTTCCTGTTGGTTCATCAAGGTGTTAATAGTCTGCTGCTGCTCGGTGACTTGGCGCTGAAGTTGGGTCACTAATTGCACCAGATCAGGCGGTGGGGCTGCCTCGTTAAGTCGGTTACTCTGTCTTCTAGCCATGGTTTTTTTTTCTTCACCAAAGACAAGTATGGTCAATATCATTTCTTTTCTACCCCTATATTATTCTAAACATTTAATTCCTACAAGAAGATATAATATCATTCATCGTTACATATCGTAACGTACTTTTCATCATAAGCATCATTCATACTTGCATATTCTAGAACAATAAAACATTCTATTACCATAAGATGTGTACAGAGGTACTTACTTGGAAGCTGCAGGAAGAGGGCTTGATGTGTGTGTAGTGAGATGGTAACCGCTCTGATACCAACCTGTAACGCCCGCTTTTTTTTTCTTAAGCGGCGTTACGTTATCATACTTAGGGCATGTAGACATCATAAGGTAGCGGAATAAGACTTTTAGACTTATACATACATGCCCTACTACCATTCTTATCATAATGACATGGAAACTCGGCATATTGCCTTCATACTTAAACATCATATCATGTCATACTTAACATCGCATCATGGAGTTCCATAAGTCATTATTCAAGCATTCAAGCATATAAGTGACCAAAGTAAGGTTCTAGCATAAATGATAAACACATGGTTTCCTGGGCCAAGTCACTACCACACACATGATTTCTTGCCCTCCTGCTGCTTCCTCATTGTCCCCGTGAATGATCTGCGGTATAAGGAAATAAGACTATAAGCACACAGGCTTAGTAAGACTCTTTCCTACTCACAAAAACCGTTCATCATCTCATAATGAGCACATGAAACATTAACATACTTGGTGCTCTACTTAGAACATAACAACTTGAATCACTTATCATATACTTGACATGGCATGGTCATAAACATAAGTGAACACTCCTATCATGGCATGAGACATGGCATAAACATAAACATAGTAAACATTCTAAGCATGACATGCTACATGGTATAAACATAAACATAATAAACGTTCCTAGCATGGCATAATACATAGGCATACTTCTTATCATAGCATATGAGCATTCTCTTAACATAATCATGACATAGATCAATTTATCTCATGCATCTTTCTTAACATGAAGAGTAAGCATAAACTCTTGTTAACATAGCATAATGAATAACATGAATGAATGCATGAGGGGAATGCATATACATAAGGATGCTTAACTTTTAAAAACATACTTTTACATGCTTAAACATAATTATCATATCATTGGGCCCTGGCTTGTACCACATACATACATCATAAGCGCGCATCCCTAAGTAAATACGAGGTAGCTAGCCTCGACCTACTAGGGTAAGGACAGCATAGTCGGTAGTCCCCGAACCGAGGCGTTCTTAAGGTGCCCATCCCTGTTGCACAGCTTCGGTAGTGCCAGAACCGTGGACAGCATAGTCGGTAGTCCAGAACCGGGGCGTTCTTAAGGTGCCCATCCCTTGGACCCACACTTCGGTCCGGTACAAGCCCATTCATAAAGTAAAATACTTTACATGCTTCATCATTCATAAGACATTCATGGCATCTTTAACATAGCATAACTTGTTACGGCTCGGCCCGTCTACTGGCCCATTTACCGGTCCTCACGACCGTCGTACCGTCGACCATCGACCGTGCCGTTTAGCATATTTATGCCTTAAAGACATAAGCATCATCTTTCATTGATAACATGACATGCATCTTCTTTCATAAAACATGGCTTGCATCATCATTCATAAAACATGGCATGCATCATCATTCGTAAGACATGGCATATATCATTCTTATCAGGAACATAAACATAACGTACTTATCATGGCATCATTCTTATCATGATCATAAACCTAACATGCTCATCGTGGCATCGTTCTTATCATGAACATAAACCTAACATACTTATCATGGTATCATTCTTATCATAAACATAAACCTAACATACTTATCATGGCATCATTCATATCATGAACATAAACCTAACATACTTAGCATGGCATCATTCATATCATGAACATACACAATAATATAGCATGGTTCTTAACATAACATGAGCATATAACATAGCATGGTTCTCTACATAACATAAGCATACATATGTAGGACTTCCATAAATATGCTACCTACCATCCAAGTGCATGGCATAAAACATAAGACATTCATAAATAACCCTATTAAGCATGACATCCAATCATAACCATACAAACATAAAACATGGTATGATTTCTACCACATGTTTGAACCTATATATATGTATATACACTTCATGGTAAACATAAACCATCATTATTTGAACCCTAACTCCACCCCAAACCCTAGATACATGGCTGGCCGAAACCTATAGGGAGGAGTTTCATCAATTCCATAAACATGTAAGATAGCATGAGATAAAGGAACAACCATACATCATCTATGAGTCCATAGGAAGCCATTGGGGCTCATGATTAGAATTAACCCTAACCTTTAGCCCTCCTTCCTAGGGCTGGCCGAAACATGTAAGGCCATGGGGGCATGGAAAAATTCCATTAAAATCCCCAATCAATCATTAAACATCAACCATACCTTACCATAGGGGCCATTGGGGCCCTTACTTGAACTAAGTCCTAACTTTTACCCTATTAGCACATCTTGGCCGAAACTCATAGGGTCTCTAGGCCATGTGAAAATTCACATAATCATCCTCCATCTCCCTTATATCATGATAATACATAAAATACATACTTGAAGTTTTAGACCCAACCCTACCCAAGGGTTCTTGAAGTTGGCCGAAACTTTAGGGGATCCTAGGGTACCCCAAAAATTCTCAAAAATTATATTTAATCTCTAATCATCATGAGAGTACATTAGACAACATTAGGAAGATTTTTAGCATCATCATGGACCCAAAAACCTAGTGGCCGAAACCCATAAAACTAGGGTCCTTGGTTTTTCTTTCTTTCAACATCAAATCCCAAAAACCAACCAATATATGTAACGCCCCGAAATTTCCCATATGAAATATTAGGAAATATTATGAATTCATAAATATGAAATATTATGGAATTCATGAAATAGTATCATGAAATATTATGAAATATCATGAATTCATAAATATGAAATATTATGGAATTCATGAAATAGTATCATGAAATATTATGAAATATTATGAATTCATAAATATGAAATATTATGGAATTCATGAAATAGTATCATGAAATATTATGAAATATCATGAATTCATAAATATGAAATATTATGGAATTCATGAAATAGTATCATGAAATATTATGAAATATCATGAATTCATAAATATGAAATATTATGGAATTCATGAAATATTATCATGAAATATTATGAAATATATGAATTCATGGAATATAATTAATATTATGAAATTTCATGATGGGCTTGGCTTAATGGGCTTGGATTGGTGCAAAATGTGATAAAAAGAAAATATAGAAGGGAGGAAGCAGGGATTGAATCTTGAACCTCCTAGTTGCACTAGCAATGTCTTAACCATTGCACCAAGCCATGTTTCTTGTTAGAGAAGGAGAAACATGCTTGTTAAAAGCTAGGGAAGTGAAGAGACATGTCTCTTCAAGAGAAAAGTATAAATAAGAGAAGGAAGTGGTTAGAATAACTACCTCTTCATCTTCCTCTTCACTTCTCCACCGAAAGTCTCTTCTTCTCCCTCTCCATTTTCGAAAAGTAAACCCTAGGGTTTTAACCCTAGGGAATTGGAAGGAAGAAGAACCCTTTAAGGTTCTTGCCTTCTACTAGGGCCAAGATTTCTAAGAGAAGGCAAACAAGGGAAACACTCACCTTCCTTCAACCAAGGGCACCTTAAGATCTTAGAGAAGTAGAAATCAAGCGAAAGGATGTAAGTATCCCCTCGCCTGCAGTGTAATAGTTCTTGAATGTGGTATCCTTTAACATGTTGTAAACAAAAACCTAGGGTTTTTGTTCTTGTATGTTTCGGCCACCCCCCTTAGGGGAAGGCCTTGTTTTCTTTTGTTACATGATTAGACCCTTGATACTTAGGGAATATGTGTATATTGATTTCCTTTATGATAGTTGAACAAAAGGGAAGAAGAACTAGGGTTTTGGTTCTTGTAAGATTCGGCCACCCCCTTAGGGGAAGGCCTTGTTCTCTTTTGTTACATAATTAGACCCTTGGAACTTAGGATATATGTATATGTGTGGTTTATGCAAATGTTGTGAACAAAACCTAGGGTTACACCCTTGTGTAGGTTTCAGCCAACACCCAAGAAGGGACCTTGGTTACCCCTTGATGCATGTGAAGACCCCTTGGAATTTAGAGTATACCTATATGTAGTGTCCCTACATTTTTGTGATAGCAAAACCTAGGGTTTTGAACTTGGATGGGTTTCGGCCAAGGCTTAGAAAAAGGGGTTAGTGAGGGTTGAATTATCCTACAATATATCCATGTTTAAGATAAGTATACAAGGTGTTTGAATAAATGTATGTGTGAATGATTAATGCAAAGGTCCTAATATTTCCCTACTCTTGATGTTTCGGCCAACCCACTAGGACTAGGGTTTGTAAAGGTCAAACTACCCTATGATATATGTTTATGGTTGGGGATGATCATATGTATATGTATGTGGTGTTAAATGGAATGGTTGATAAGGAAACCTTATTTGTTAGCATGCTTTGATATGTTTATGTATGAGGTGTTTAAATAAGATGTCTGATTGAAATCTTAATTGATAGCATGCTACCACTTTCTACGATATGAGTATGACCTATGTGACCAAAGCTTGTCAGGTTTATGGTAGGGTAAGTGGTTGAAATATGATGCATGATGAACATGTATGAAATGTGATGTATATATGAACATGTATGACATATGATGCATGTATGAACATGTATGAAATATGATGAATATATGAATATGTATGACATATGATGCATGTATGAACATGTATGAAATATGATGAATATATGAACATGTATGAAATATGATGTATGTATGAGCATGCCTTATAGCCATGGGGTACATTTATGAAATTGCATGTGATATGTTAAAATGCTTAAATGGATACTCAAATAAGTATGGGATCAAGAGCACCCCTTATGTTGTGTGGTGTGTCCCTACGGGATCATGAGCACCCTTGAAGAGTGGTGTGTCCCATAAGAGTGAATATGGAGTATTCCTTAGCATATATGTAAAGCATGATAAGTATTTTACTTTTGAAGTTGTGTACCCGACTCGGAAGGGGGTCGTTAAACAAATCCGGAGTGCATGTTAACGTGGCTCCGGTAGGACGGAAGGGTCCTGCTCTAATGACTTGGTGGCTCGCTACCCCAATTCATTAGGGAACGCGCAATAGTTTCCGCGCGATAGTTGGTACACAACCGGGCCCGATATGATATGGATGTATTTTTAAGTAATACCATTATGGAAATGTTTTGAAAACATTTGAAAATATTTGTAATATGTGAAGAGTATGCTTGAGGTACTTGATACTGCATGTTAGAAACTTGGATGTTTAACATGCTTTGATGAACTCATTATGTGTACATGTATGTTCTTTCGTACGGATTTTGCGAGTAGGACAGGATCCTTACTAAGCATTTATGCTTACTAGTTTATGTGTTGTCTTATGCTGCAGATAACACTTAAATGGAAGGAAGAGGCAGGAGGCTGAAGATGTGTGGGGTGGTGGCTCGGGAAAGAATGATCCTATATCTACTTAATGTGCCTATGTTTATGTTCCCTGACAATAAGTGTTGGTGATTAAGATTGACCTGGCATGACGATGTTTACCTTAGAAGTCTTTTATATTTGATTATGTTATGAGTTACATTACTGGTGAATCTATCATATTGTAGAATGACTTTGATAGTTAAACAAGCATGCTTAGTCCTTAGCCCATGCTTTATTGTTTTAATGTCATGCTAGAAGATAGGAAAAAAAAATATTACTATATGATTGACTTGTACGTAACCCCGCCCCGAGAGTAGATATAAGGGCGGGCGTTACAGGTTGGTATCAGAGCAGATTTCCCCTCCACCACACACACATCAAGCTTCTTCCTGCCGCTTCCAAGTAAGAAATCCTAACTCGCTTATATTATTTCATGTACAGTAATGATATTAATAGAGATGGTTTATGCTTGCATAATATGGAGATGATATATGCTTGCATGAGATATAGATGATTTATGCTTGCATAATATAGAGATGATTTATGCTTGCATAACAAATGAAAGTAGTGATAATTCTTATGTTATTTTAATTATCACCTGTATGATAGACATGGCTAGAAGACGTAGCAATCGGGGTAACGAGACAGTACCCCCACCTGATATGATGCAAGTGATCACAGATCTGCAGCGTCAGGTCATTGAACAACAGCAGATAATAAACACTCTGAGGACCCAGCAGGGGAACACTGCAACCCCGCAGGGAAGTCAGAATGAAATGCCTACTGAGCCTCCAACTGCACAGGCACCCCCGGACACTCCGGCCCGGGAGCCCGACAGGAGGCCTATTTGATTCAGTGGCAGAGACTGAAGCCGGAAAAGTTCTCGGGCACCTGCGAGCCCTGGGATGCTCAGGCCTGGCTCAAGACAGTTGAGAGCACAGTGGAATTATTAGACTGGCCTGAGCATGAGAAAATTAAATGTGTCTCGTTCTGCCTCACTGGCGACGCCAGGATGTGGTGGGAACGGGTAAAGGCTAGAAGATCAGTGGACCAGATGAAGTGGAAGGACTTTGAGTCCGAATTTCTGGAGGAATTCTTTAATATGCGAGTCACAAACAGACATTTTGATGAGTTCACTGAATTCCGGCAGGGAAATCTCTCAGTCAACGATGCCGTTAAGCAATTTAACCGACTGGCACGATTATGTCCGGAGTTGGTCAGTACAGAGAAAGAAAGGGTCAGATTAATGCTCAAGATGCTTAGGCCCGAGATAGCTCTGAATGTAGCTGGTGGCGTGAATAGGCCCCAGACCACAGAGGAGCTGTTCAGCAGTGCCCTTATTACTGAGCATTATCTAAAGAAGATGAACCCGCAGAGCCAACCACTGACCGCCAGCAAGTGTCAGGATCAGTCGGGAGGTCAGAAACCTCCAAATAGCAACCCCCACTGGAAGGAGAACCAAAATGGAAAGAGAAAGCCAGGGGATAAATCTGCCAGTGGTTATTTAGGCAAGAAGCCTAAATATCCCCAATGTGCCAATTGTGGGAAGATGCACCAAGGGACATGCCTTTTAGGCGCTAGGAGATGCTATACTTGCGGAAAGGAAGGACACATGGCCAGAGAGTGTCCTGCTGCAGCCAAAGCACCTCAGCCGCAATATGATCAGTACAAAGGTGCTCCTCCCCAGTTACACCTGATGCAGGCAGCTATAGATGGTACACATATATGCCAGGGGAGATTAGAAGCCCCGCCTGCCACGACAAACGCCAGGGTTTTCTCTCTTACGAAAGAAGAAGTGGCGACTGCCTCTACCGTTGTCACAGGTCAGATATTTATTTACAGTCAGTATGCTACTGCTTTATTTGACACTGGGGCAACGCATTCGTTTATCTCTATGCAATATGCCAAAAGAAATAATATGTCACTGCAAGATTTGGACTGCAAATTTCTGACAGCACTTCCCTCGGGTGAGGTGATGCCCTCTACCCAAATACTACGTGCCGCACCAATCAGAATCGCAGATAGGGAACTCTACTGCGATCTGATAGTGCTTGATATGTCAGATTATGATGTGATATTGGGCATGGATTTCCTGAACAAATATGGCGCCTCTATTGAGTGCCGTAAAGGAAGGGTTATCTTCCGACCTGAGGCGGGAAATTCTGTTCGAATTTATCTGAGAGCCGAAGAAGAGGACAAGTAAATTCTTGTCGGCTCTGAAAGCAAGGAAGATGTTAGAAAAGGGATGCTCGGGATTTCTAGCTCATGTGGTTGATACCAGTCCTACAGAGGACCCGAAGCTAGAAGACGTCAAAGTCGTATGCAATTACCCAAAGGTATTTCCCGATGACTTACTAGGGTTAGCACCAGAAAGAGATATAGAAATTGCAATTGAGTTAGTTCCTGGTACTAACCCCATTTCTAAGGCACCATACCGTATGGCGCCGACGGAATTAAAGGAATTACAAGGGCAGTTACAAGAGCTTCTTGACAAGGGACTCATCCGCCCTAGTCATTCCCCCTGGGGAGCTCCCGTACTGTTTGTAAAAGAAAAGAAGGATGGGTCGATGCGAATGTGTATCGACTATCGGGCACTGAATAATGTGACTATCAAGAACAGGTACCCTCTACCCCGGATAGATGACCTGTTCAGATCTTAGACCGGGAAGTTAAAAAGCTAAGGAACAAGGAAGTACCCTTAGTAAAGGTTCTGTGGCGGAACGAACGATTCGAAGAAGCCACGTGGGAACGAGAGGAGGCAATGCGATTAAAGCATCCGGAATTATTTTAAAGTTCGGGACGAACTTTTTATAAGGTAGGGAGGATTGTAACGCCCCGAAATTTCCCATATGAAATATTAGGAAATATTATGAATTCATAAATATGAAATATTATGGAATTCATGAAATAGTATCATGAAATATTATGAAATATTATGAATTCATAAATATGAAATATTATGGAATTCATGAAATAGTATCATGAAATATTATGAAATATTATGAATTCATAAATATGAAATATTATGGAATTCATGAAATAGTATCATGAAATATTATGAAATATCATGAATTCATAAATATGAAATATTATGGAATTCATGAAATAGTATCATGAAATATTATGAAATATCATGAATTCATAAATATGAAATATTATGGAATTCATGAAATATTATCATGAAATATTATGAAATATATGAATTCATGGAATATAATTAATATTATGAAATTTCATGATGGGCTTGGCTTAATGGGCTTGGATTGGTGCAAAATGTGATAAAAAGAAAATATAGAAGGGAGGAAGCAGGGATTGAACCTTGAACCTCCTAGTTGCACTAGCAATGTCTTAACCATTGCACCAAGCCATGTTTCTTGTTAGAGAAGGAGAAACATGCTTGTTAAAAGCTAGGGAAGTGAAGAGACATGTCTCTTCAAGAGAAAAGTATAAATAAGAGAAGGAAGTGGTTAGAATAACTACCTCTTCATCTTCCTCTTCACTTCTCCACCGAAAGTCTCTTCTTCTCCCTCTCCATTTTCGAAAAGTAAACCCTAGGGTTTTAACCCTAGGGAATTGGAAGGAAGAAGAACCCTTTAAGGTTCTTGCCTTCTACTAGGGCCAAGATTTCTAAGAGAAGGCAAACAAGGGAAACACTCACCTTCCTTCAACCAAGGGCACCTTAAGATCTTAGAGAAGTAGAAATCAAGCGAAAGGATGTAAGTATCCCCTCGCCTGCAGTGTAATAGTTCTTGAATGTGGTATCCTTTAACATGTTGTAAACAAAAACCTAGGGTTTTTGTTCTTGTATGTTTCGGCCACCCCCCTTAGGGGAAGGCCTTGTTTTCTTTTGTTACATGATTAGACCCTTGATACTTAGGGAATATGTGTATATTGATTTCCTTCATGATAGTTGAACAAAAGGGAAGAAGAACTAGGGTTTTGGTTCTTGTAAGATTCGGCCACCCCCTTAGGGGAAGGCCTTGTTCTCTTTTGTTACATAATTAGACCCTTGGAACTTAGGATATATGTATATGTGTGGTTTATGCAAATGTTGTGAACAAAACCTAGGGTTACACCCTTGTGTAGGTTTCGGCCAACACCCAAGAAGGGACCTTGGTTACCCCTTGATGCATGTGAAGACCCCTTGGAATTTAGAGTATACCTATATGTAGTGTCCCTACATTTTTGTGATAGCAAAACCTAGGGTTTTGAACTTGGATGGGTTTCGGCCAAGGCTTAGAAAAAGGGGTTAGTGAGGGTTGAATTATCCTACAATATATCCATGTTTAAGATAAGTATACAAGGTGTTTGAATAAATGTATGTGTGAATGATTAATGCAAAGTCCTAATATTTCCCTACTCTTGATGTTTCGGCCAACCCACTAGGACTAGGGTTTGTAAAGGTCAAACTACCCTATGATATATGTTTATGGTTGGGGATGATCATATGTATATGTATGTGGTGTTAAATGGAATGGTTGATAAGGAAACCTTATTTGTTAGCATGCTTTGATATGTTTATGTATGAGGTGTTTAAATGAGATGTCTGATTGAAATCTTAATTGATAGCATGCTACCACTTTCTACGATATGAGTATGACCTATGTGACCAAAGCTTGTCAGGTTATGGTAGGGTAAGTGGTTGAAATATGATGCATGATGAACATGTATGAAATGTGATGTATATATGAACATGTATGACATATGATGCATGTATGAACATGTATGAAATATGATGAATATATGAACATGTATGACATATGATGCATGTATGAACATGTATGAAATATGATGAATATATGAACATGTATGAAATATGATGTATGTATGAGCATGCCTTATAGCCATGGGGTACATTTATGAAATTGCATGTGATATGTTAAAATGCTTAAATGGATACTCAAATAAGTATGGGATCAAGAGCACCCCTTATGTTGTGTGGTGTGTCCCTACGGGATCATGAGCACCCTTGAAGAGTGGTGTGTCCCATAAGAGTGAATATGGAGTATTCCTTAGCATATATGTAAAAGCATGATAAGTATTTTACTTTTGAAGTTGTGTACCCGACTCGGAAGGGGGTCGTTAAACAAATCCGGGGTGCATGTTAACGTGGCTCCGGTAGGACGGAAGGGTCCTGCTCTAATGACTTGGTGGCTCGCTACCCCAATTCATTAGGGAACGCGCAATAGTTTCCGCGCGATAGTTGGTACACAACCGGGCCCGATATGATATGGATGTATTTTTAAGTACTACCATTATGGAAATGTTTTGAAAACTTTGAAAATATTTGTAATATGTGAAGAGTATGCTTGAGGTACTTGATACTGCATGTTAGAAACTTGGATGTTTAACATGCTTTGATGAACTCATTATGTGTACATGTATGTTCTTTCGTACGGATTTTGCGAGTAGGACAGGATCCTTACTAAGCATTTATGCTTACTAGTTTATGTGTTGTCTTATGCTGCAGATAACACTTAAATGGAAGGAAGAGGCAGGAGGCTGAAGATGTGTGGGGTGGTGGCTCGGGAAAGAATGATCCTATATCTACTTAATGTGCCTATGTTTATGTTCCCTGACAATAAGTGTTGGTGATTAAGATTGACCTGGCATGACGATGTTTACCTTTAGAAGTATTTTATATTTGATTATGTTATGAGTTACATTACTGGTGAATCTATCATATTGTAGAATGACTTTGATAGTTAAACAAGCATGCTTAGTCCTTAGCCCATGCTTTATTGTTTTAATGTCATGCTAGAAGATAGGAAAAAAAAAATATTACTATATGATTGACTTGTACGTAACCCCGCCCCGAGAGTAGATATAAGGGCGGGCGTTACAATATATCATGCTAAAAACATAAGGAACTATTATACCATAGGTGAGGGAGTCTTACCTTGGTTGATCTTGATTTTTAAACCTTAAGAGGGAAGAAGATTGCAAATTCTTTGGACACTTGAACCCCCTTGCCTTTGTATCCTTGGAAAATCCTTAGATCTTGGTGATGAGACCTTCTTGTGGAGATTTTCCAAGGGAGAATCACCCTTGTGGTGTTCGGCTAGGATGAGGGAGGAGGGAGGAAGAAAATGCAATTGATGGAAGGAAGAAGTAACTCCCAAACCCCCCTCTTTATAACTCATCAAGGAGGCAAATGAAGAGTCTCTTCATGACCCTTCATCTTCTTCTAAGCCTTAACCAATATCCACTTCATTTCCTCATAACATTCCCTTACTAGGTGAGTTGATTAGAGCATGCATGGTTGTACAAGAGGTCCAAGGTTCAATCCTTGGTCCATGCACCTTATTTTTATTTTATTTTCCTTTTATTTTCCTATGATTTTTCCCAAAATTCCGAAAATCCTCTAAAAATTCCCCCATAATTATGTTAATATTTCTCATTAAAACCCCTTTATATTTATATTAATTTTTTCCTAAATTCTCCAATAATTATGGTACTAAAAAGCCCATATAAAGCCCATTAGTACTTAGTTTTCTCAATTTAAATGAGAAAATATGGATTTCTAAGCCACCTTTTGTATTAATATTTCTAGGTCCCTTGGAAAATTATCTAGACATGCTCAATATTTTAAGAAAATATTAAGAGAATTTTCCGGGTCGTTACAGTATTTCTCCTATTTCAGTGGAAAATTTCATGGAGGTATCTAGAATTGAATGTGAAGTAGTTCTTGATGCATCTTCTTTAGAGCTTGAGTGTGAAAAATTCATTGAGGTACCCACTTATGAGTTTGTCATCTGTCATGAATTTCTTGAACATCCTTTGTAGAAACTATCTGTGAAAAATTAATAAAGGTACCTATTATTGGTTGTGATAAATCTTTTGATATATCTTATGTAGATATTAATCGTGAAGAACACATAGAGGTACCTAGAGATGATTTTATTGATTGTGAAGCAAATGTTGATTGTAATATATTTCTTGATTCATCTTATGTTGATTCATCCTTTGTAGAGACTGAGGCTGATTGTGGAAAATTCATTGAGGTACCTATTATTGGGTGTGATGCATGTCTTGATACCTCTTGTTTAGAAATTGATTGTGAAAATTCCATGGAAATACCTAAGGAAGATTTTGTTGAATGTGAAGCATGTATTGGTACATCTTATATGGAGGCTGCTTGTGAAAGATTTGTGGAGGAACCTAGGGTTGAGTTTGTTCATTGTGATGAATTTATTGACATACCTTTTGTAGAAATTAATTGTGAAAATTTCATAGAGGTACCCAATGTTGATTTTATTGGTTGTGATTCATCTCTTGATACATCTTATATAGAGCCTGATTGTGAAAAATCCATGGAGGTACCCAAGATTGACTTCATTGGTTGCGATATATTTCTTGACACATCTTCTATAGAGATTAATTGTGAAAAATTCATAGAGATACCCGATGTTGATTTTATTGGCTGCGATGCATTTCTTGATATACCATATGTGGATGTTAATTGAGAGAAAATTATTAAGGTACCCAAAATTGATTTTATTGGTTGTGATGCATTTTTGGATATATTTTATATTGCGACTGATTGAATTTCGATTCTTTCTTACCCTGCACGCATGAGGGAGGTATTGGATGGTTTTGTAGGGTCACGTAGGATTCTAGAGTGGTGCTCCATCTAAACAGACTCCAACCTCCTGGAAGGACTTCCAAGAAGCATCAAGAGGGAGGAGATGATCTTACTTTAATTCGAAGCACTCCACCTCTAAAATGGATCTTGTACCTTAATCGCCTTCGGCCACCTGAACATTTTTCTTTGAAGTTTAAGTGTGGGGGAGCAATGCACCATGATATGGATCACATGAAGAATGCTCTCTCAACTACCTATACTCCTCCACTACCGCAATGGAGGTTATTTCTTGATCGAGTCCGACCGCCAGAAATAAAGGGGAGTTTGTTCCTTCTTGTATTTTCTTTCATTGCATGTTTCATTTTTATATTTTTTAGAAGTAAAATTTTCTTTTAAAATGAGTCCTTGCTAATAAACACTTGAGTAGTGTAGAATGAATAAAAGTCATTGTAGATACCATTTAATCCCTTTTGGCATTTTATTTCTTGCATGACTAGAAATAAATGTATCAATCTGAATTTTCTTATATCATTTTAGAGTCCCTTGAAAGCAAATTAAATTTGGTTTCAAAACTTAGGATTTGAGCCATTGGATGAAAATTCTTGGTTGCTTGAGTATTTTTAGTTATGGACTCTAGAGTGATGACTTGAGATGAATTCTTTTTACCTAGTGAGGATTTGGCCAAATTTTTGTGATATACACATGTGATTGTGCTCTAGAACTTGCTTAGATTCTTTCAAAGCTATATTTCTATCATTGGACCACATTTATAGAGGTGAATCACTTTGTTTTCAATCTCATATCATTTCTTGCAAAACTTCCTTGTTGATACACTCTTATTCTATATTTCCTTTCCCTATTCTTCATGTTCATTATAATCTTTTCCATGGACTTGGGTATTTTAATGTTTCTTAATGTTACATTGCCCGAGACGGACAAAAGTTTAAGTGTGGGGGAGGATGCAAGCATTCCATCAAATCTTGAGGATAAAGTGAAGCATTTGGTAACATACATGCAAAGGTGCCAATTCAAGGAGTTTGTATCAAATTTGGTTGCAAGAGTAAGTAGATACATAATTCCATATTCATTATATGTTTTGATCAGAAACACTTTTGTTGAAGATGAATTGAGTTGTACAAATCAAGTGTGAATTTGATTTGGAAGTGCTGAAAGAAATAAAAAAGTTAAAAAAACTGAGAAGCTGATGTTTGATGGAAAGACAAAAACTGGGTGGCTATAAAGACAGCTAAATTGCAAGAGTTAATGATATATTACTGCCATTTTGATGGGAAGGAATGGGAGCTTCCAAGTGCTAGAATCATTGAGAGAAAAGGAAGCAAAAACAGAAAAGAGACATTTAGCTATAGAAGAAAAAAAAAATAGAACATAGAGCAGCTGGAAACAAAAGAAAAAAGAAAAGGAAAATATGAAGTGGAAATCAAGATCTGAGTTAGATAATTGAATTGGAAGAAGTGAGCAAGTATCAAGATTGAGTTATTGATTGAAAGAAGGCAAATCTCAGAAGACAGTTTCAGAAATCTTGCAGTTTTTGGAACTGATCTACCCCTAATCGGTCTCCAGCCCGATCAGAAGCATACCAGTCCGATCTCTGGACCGATCAGGGGCAATACAGTACGATCAGAGGAAAGCCAGTCTGATCTCCAGTCCGTTCAAAAGTAGAGCTGACCGATCCCTTGACCGATCAGTGGAGGCTGGCACATAGCAAAACCTGGGCATACTTCATTTCAGCATTGTTTCCACCCAAATCAGTGAACTTTCTCAGCCCCTGCTCGACTACAACTCTGAAATATGCAAGATAAACTCAAAAAGAGAGGGCAAAGTATATTTAGATACATTTTTGAGTATCCAAGTCTTCCATTTTCTCTATTTTTCCATAAGTCCTTCTCATGCCATATTTCTTTTACTTTTCCATATTTCCTTACCATGTCATATTTCTCTAGTTTCTTTATCACATTTCTTTAGTATCAAAGTTCATTTAACTTCTATCTCATTTTTATCATTTTATATATTTTCTAAACTTGTTTGAATAAGCTTTTGTAGGTGTGGATCCAAATCAAGAATGATGGTGGAGAGTAGATAATAAGCAAGCCTATGGTAGTGCAAGAACCATGTAGTGTGTGAGTGAGCTCCACTTCATCAAAAATGTAGAACTTAGGAAGAGAGCCACTTTAGAACTTCCCTTGCAAGGTTTTTTGTGAAATTCATCTCAATGAGTAATAATGGATGAAGTATGCTAAGTTGTTGATTTAAGGACAAGTTTCTAGTCCATTGAGCTTAGATTTTTGAGAATTGACAACCCTAGGTAATTTCTTTTCAATTGCTTCTAACTATGATTGAGACTAATCTAGGGGGATACATCTTAGGTTAACTAGTTGGCTTGTGTGAGACGCCCAAGAGTAAGAGTGGGGGAGTTGATAACTACCATTTTGTTGATTATTTTAGGCTCTAAAATCCATGTTTGATCCACATTTTATATGCTTAAGTTTGCATTTATATTAGGTTTCATGAATTATCTCTATTTTAGCTTTTAATTCAAATCTATGTGAGATATTTTGGCACTAAATTTGAATATCATTTTTGTAGGTTTCAAATGATCATGGGCCTAGATCAAATTGGGTCAAACTTGAGTCAGAATTGGATCCGGATCAAAGGGATCGAGCATCGGGTTAATATGAGCCATCCATTCAAGAGAACGGCTAGATCTGAGCCATCGGTCAACTTCTGATCAATCCTAGTTCAAGATAGAGTCAATCATGATCACACATCAAGATCTGAAATTTTCATCCAAATCAGAAGCAATCTGACCGTTGGATCAAGCTCAAGATGATCTAGACCATCCATTCAAGAAAAGAGAGGATCTGAGCCATCTGCCACTGATCTGGTTGATTGAGCTAAGGACAGGTAGATCAGAACCATTGATCAAGATCTGGGGAGTTTGGTTCAGATTGGAGAAGATCCGACCGTTGGATGGAGCCAAATCGATCTCAGTCGTCCATTCCTAATTATATAAGCTATTAATTCCCCAAATCGCATCGTCGTCGTCGCGTGTCGCCAAGCCTCCATCGCAGATCCAGTTTTCTTCCATGTTCTTCTTCATTTCTTCATCGATTTCCTTGCAGTTTTTTTTCCTTAGATCGCGCGCGGCCCATCAGATTTTCTCGTCTTCAAGTTTTCAGGTCATCTATGTTGGATCGAGAGAGCCGATAGAGGGGGGGTGAATATCGGAAATCGTTTTTCTTTCGGAAAGCTTAGAGCAAGTACGCAGCGAAAATTAGAAACACAGAGACACAGTCGATTTTACTTGGTTCGGAGCCTGTGTCGACTCCTACTCCAAGGCCCATGGTCGTTGACCGTTTACTTTGGGCAATTCTATATTTGGAGCAAAGACAGTTTACAATATTGAATACAGAGTAAGTGCAGTAAACTTTAACAATAAAAAGAAAGATGCGCTTCTATTACCGACGTCCGATTGTAGGTTCACTTGTTCGGAGCAGCGGGACGTCGTCGGCTCGAGTTGGAAGGATTCCGGGGCGAAACGTGTGAGTAGAAGAGCGTAGAAGCGTTGCTTAGAAGTTGTTGTTGAAGGCTTGGGCGTTGGGTGCTATTTATAGCATCTCGGGGCCCCTGGACGTCGGGGGCGCCCTACCAGGTGTCAAGCGATCCGCTTTTAGCTCGGTCAAGCATTATCCCATCCGAATAGGGATAAGTTTGACTCTGGGGGCGCCCTGGTCCCAGAGGGCGCCTTGGCTGACTTCTTCCGCGCAGAAATCTCGGCTGTGGATAATGATGAAGCTTCGCAGACTTGGGCGCGGGGCGCCCTGGCTGCTGAGGGCGCCCTGGCTGCTGAGGGCGCCCTAGCTGCTGAGGGCGCCCTGCCCAGTAAGCAGCTGAAGCCCTTTTTGCTTCACTTGGTTCTGGTTCACCTTGGGGGCGCCCTGGACACTCAGGGCGCCCTGCTCAGCTACTGCCTCACTCCTTTGAGGCTCTCTGAGTTGCAGACACACGTTCCTTCGGTCCTGCATCCAGGGTTAGTCCAAATCATAATAAAACAATTAATTATTAGTTTATACAGCCTTAGCTGTCTTGGTTCTGACTTTGGTCTCCAAAATGGAGCCCTAGGTCGAACCGACACCTACTGTTCCCTCGACGGGGAACGCGTCCTCACCTACTCCTCTCGGGAGAATGTACCTGATGCCAACCGCTCCTTTGGTTGGACTTTTACCTGGCGGTCCTTTGCCAGGGCTTGGATGCCGAGCTGTCCTTTGCCCGGTGCCTAGCATTCCTTCGCTAGGGCTTTAGTCCAAGCTGTCCTTCGCCTGGCGCCTAGCAGTCCTTCGCTAGGGCTTTTTACCCTGGCATTCCTTCGCCAGGTGCCTAGCAGTCCTTCGCTAGGGCTTTTGACTCTGGCATTCCCTCGCCAGTGCCTAGCAGTCCTTCGCTAGGGCTTTTCCTGTACACTAGAGTAACTTGTTAGAAAACAAGTAAGACTTAACTTTTGAACTCTGTTGCCATTATCAAAACATAGGTTTGACTTGGGTGCTTTCTGCACCAACAATCTCCCCCTTTTTGATTTATGGCAACCCTAGTTCAAAAAGTTAAGTTTAAGTAAGCATGAAAAGTTAAATTTCGTTCCCTCCCCCTGGAAGGAATCTCCCCCTTGATTTTTCAAAAATTCATGGGGTTTAGAAAAACTTTATTTGTACTTTAAAAACTTAAGTTAAAAGTACATAGGAGAGTTTTTGAAAGCATGATTTTAGAGTACTAAAAATGTTTGAAGCCTTAAGTTTTAAGGTACTCAAAAGTTTTGAAAGTGTTAACTTAAGTACTTGGTAAGATTTCAAAAGCTTAACTACTTAGTAAGAAAAAACTTTAGTACATTTGGAAAACTTAAGTACTTAATAATTTAGAAGATTTAAGTACTTAATGAATTTGGAAGATTTAAGTACTTAATAAATTTGGAAGATTTAACTACTTAATTAATTAATAAATTTGAAAAACCTAAGTACTTAGTTAATAATTTGAAGAAGATTTGCTTAAGTACTTAGCTAATTTTGAAAAGGTTTTTAAGTACTTAGAAAAAAAAATTTTAAAAAAAAGCTTAAGTATTTTTGAAAGCTTTTTTTGAATAAAGGATAAGAAAATTTTGAAAACTTTTTGAATAAAGGATAGAGTAAAAAATATTTGAGCAAAAATGTTTTACTCTCTCCTTTCCTATCTCTCCCCCTTTGCCATATATCAAACCTTTCCTATCTCTCCCCCTTTGCCATATATCAAAAACAGATAAATATAGCAGAAAAAGTTACATAAAGGAAATAAGTAAGATTTTGCTGTACTGAACCAATTCATTATTAGATTTAAATCAAATCAGTCAATTTTCTCTGTAGGGACCTATCTAACCCAATTAGCTACTTACTAACTGTTATAAACAATAGCTCTTGCTAGGGTTAGTCAAGTTAAGTGTTTCTGTTCAAGTTAGATTTTCTAAACTTGACACTTAACTTGATTGCTGTGTAAGTTGTATTTAGTGCCCCAATTACTGCAGATGCACTAACTTAAAGCATCTTGAATTGAGGCAAAGACCTAAGCATCTCAACCCATTCTAGGTTATCAATCAAAAGTACCCTAAGGTGCTTGTGAGATGTTGGCTTCTAAGTCTATAGGTGCATGCAATTCTAGGGTTAGGGCCTAGGCTAAGTCCATTTTCAAAAAAGCCCTAGTTTTGAAAAGGGGTAGTTTTGAAATAAAAATAACACTAAGTCGAAAAATGAAAACTGATTTTGAAATTAAGTAAAGCAGTTTTTCAAATTCTATTTTGAGTAACAATTTTTAAAAAGCAAGTAGAACAGTAATAGAAGGAAATGTAGTTAATCTATTCTACTGAACACAATCCTAACTGCCTTCTTAGTGAACTGAACTCAGATTCAGGTAAGGGTTTTGTGAATATATCAGCTAAGTTGGATTTAGAGTCAATATGCTTAAGTACTATTTCACCCCTGGCTACATGGTCTCTTACAAAATGATGTTTGACTTCTATATGTTTGGTTCTTGAATGTTGGATTGGGTTCTTAGTTAAATTAATTGAACTTATATTGTCAATAAATACTTGAGTTTGGGTGTAGTTGAGCTGGAAGTCCTTTAGTGTATGCATCATCCACAAAAGTTGAGCTACACACTCTTCTAAGGCCACATACTCAGCTTCAGTTGTGGATAGAGCTACACAGTGTTGTTTTCTGCTGCACCAACTAACTAGTCTCTGTCCTAACAGTTGGCAGCTTCCACTTGTGCTCTTTCTATCTAATTTACATCCAGCATAATCAGAATATGAGTATCCTGTCAAATCGAAAGTTGAGGTCCTAGGATACCAAATTCCTACATTTAGGGTGCCCTTTACATATCTTAGTATTCTTTTTAGGGCTGCTAAGTGTGTTTCCTTAGCACAGGTTTGGTACCTAGCACACATCCTACAGCAAAAAGAATGTCAGGTCTACTGGCTGTAAGGTACAGTAGGCTACCTACCATACTCCTATAGAGTTTGGGGTCCACTGGTTTGCCATCAGGGTCACTATCTATTTTTACATTAGTGGTCATGGGGGTACTTATACTTTTAGAGTTATCCATTTTAAATTTCTTTATCAATTCTTTAGCATACTTAAATTGATGAATGTAGTTTCCATCCTTAGTTTGTTTAATTTGTAAGCCTAGGAAAAAGTTAAGCTCACCAACTAAGCTCATTTCAAATTCATTTTCCATTATTTTGACAAACTCTTTTAGGAAGTTTGTGTTGGTGGATCCAAAAATTATGTCATCTACGTAAATTTGGGCAATGAATATATCTTTTCCTAGGGTTTTAATAAATAGAGTTGAGTCAATTTGGCCTTGTTTGAATTCTTTAGAAGTTAAGTAGGTTGATAAATGTTCATACCAGGCCCTAGGTGCTTGTTTTAACCCATATAAGGCTTTAGTTAGTTTGTAAACGTGGTTAGGTTTGTCTAAGTCCTCAAACCTTGGGGGTTGTCCTACATAAACTTCTTCTTTAATGAATCCATTTAAGAAGGCTGACTTTACATCCATTTGATATAACTTAAATCCTTTATGGGATGCAAAGGCTAATAACATTCTAATGGATTCAAGTCTAGCTACTGGGGCATATGTTTCATCGTAGTCTAATCCCTCTACTTGGTTGAAACCCTTTGCTACTAAGTGGACTTTATTTCTGACTATTTCTCCTTGATCATTCAGCTTATTCCTAAAGACCCACTTAGTGTCAATAACGGATTTGCCCTCAGGTTTAGGTACTAATTCCCAGACTTGGTTTCTCTCGAATTGAGCTAGTTCTTCTTGCATCGCTATGATCCAATCAGGATCAGGTAGGGCTTCCTCTATAGTTTTGGGTTCAATTTTTGATATCATAGCTATTTGACTAAGGTTCCTATAGGAGGACCTAGTCCTGACTCCTAAAGTTGGATCACCCACAATTTGATCGGTTGGGTGACTAAGTCTGGGTTTCTTTGTTCTTCTAGAGCTTGGTTCAGCCTCAGGTCCGGCTGGTTGGTTTGGTTCACTATTTGGTTCGACTCTTTGGGCTGGCTCATTTGTTGGTTCGATTCTTGGTTCAGTTAATTCATTAATTGGTTCAATAGTTAGTTCGTTTAAGGGTTCAATTAATGGTTCAATAATTTGTTCATTATTTTCTTGGTCAGAGTTTGATGAAATTGGGTCTGGATTATTAGATGTTGAATTGATTTCTTCATCAAAAATTAAGTTTGTTGTTTCTTCAATTTTCTTAGTTTGTTTGTTGTAAACTCTATAGGCTCTACTTGTGGTTGAATACCCTAGGAAAATACCTGGGTTTGACTTGGATTGAAATTTTCCTAAATAGTCTTTGGTGTTTAGGATATGGACTTTACACCCAAAGACCCTTAGGTAATATAGATTTGGTAGTCTATGGTAGTACAATTCATAGGGGGTTTTGTTGTGTCGCTTGTTAATCAAAGCCCTATTTTGGATATAACAAGCCGTACTAGTTGCTTCTGCCCAAAATTGGTTTGCTAAGTTGTATTCGTTGAGCATAGCCCTAGCGGCTTCTTGTAATGTTCTATTCCTTCGCTCAACTATCCCATTTTGTTGGGGGGTTCTAGGACATGAAAATTCATGTAAATACCCATTTACTTTACAGAAATCCTCAAATTTTTGATTTTCAAACTCTCCCCCGTGATCACTCCTAAGTCTTTTAATTTTAGTGTCGTTTTGATTTTCAATTAGTTTATAGAATTCAATAAATAGGTTTAGGGTTTCATCTTTGATTTTTAGGAACCTAACCCAGGTAAACCTAGAGTAATCATCAACTATTACTAAGCAGTATCGGTTCCCGCTTAGTGACTTGGCTCCATGTGAATCAAATAGGTCAAGGTGCAGGAGCTCAAGTGTGGTTTGAGTTAAATCAGACTGGATTAGTTTGTGATTGGATTTGGTTTGTTTACCTTGATTACATGATTCACATAGTAGGTTTTCATTATTTTTAATTTTGGGGATACCTTTGATTAAGCCAAGTTGGGTAATTTTTGAGATAGTTCTCAAATTGGTATGACCTAATCTCCTATGCCAGAGGTTTGATTGTTCTAAATGTGTTAACATACATTTGGGTATAAGGGGAAGATTTATAGTGTATACATTGTTTTTCCTAGTGCCCTTAAGTATGATTTCTGAGTCTTGTTCATTTCTAATCAGGCAGTTGGAATTGTTGAATGTAACTATATAACCAGAATCACATAACTGACTTATGCTAAGCAAGTTAAAATTAAAGTTTTCAACCAATAGAACTTTCTTAATAATGAAATTAGATTTGAGCTCAATATTACCTGACCCAATTACCTTGAGTGTAGAATTATTGCCAAATGCCACTGAGCCTAGGTTTTTGAGTTTGAGCTTGGTGAACTTCAATTTAACTCCAGTCATGTGTCTGGAGCAACCGCTATCCAACATCCATTGGTCCAAATCTTTATGTTCCTACGCATAAAGAATTTTCTTGATTTGGATCCAATTAGAATCAGGAATAACTTAAATTGAGTTTCACTGCCTAGTCTGTCTCACCCAAATCTAGGGTTTTCAATCACGTTAACCTTATAGGTTTTGTGAGACAGGTTTTGATAATTTTGACAGTTTATTTTGAAAATAATTAAATTTTGAAAACTTAATTAATTTTGAAAGCGATTAAATTTTTGAAAAACTTAATTTTGAAAACAATTAAATTTTTGAAAAGATATTTAAATCTACAAATAACTAAAATTTTGTGTTAGATTCGAATTTGACAAAAATTAATTTGAATTTGAATTTCAAAAATTGGCTTCCAGGTCTTGGCGAGGCACTAGGCCTTCTTTGGCCGTAGCCTTATGGGATCATCCACCCTTTCCTTGACAAAGCCTTTTAATGAAATTCATTTTCAAAATTATTTTTTGAAAAATTTCTGGTCTAACTAGTTTGGGTCTTGGATCGGTAGCTTCGGCTAGTTCCGCCAAATTGGCTTCCCTAACGTACTATCATCTCACCTCCACCCAATACTATGTTGTCAAGTTTCAGTTAAGTGTGTTCAGTCCTTATACTAACCATTTCTAATTTTAAGCATGATAAATTACAGAATTTTAAATAAACAATCAATCAAACAATTTGCAATCAAAAATTAAATTTTAATGAACAATAAATATTGTTTTTAGTTTGGCTCCCCCTGGACTAAAGCCACGGTGATGGTTAGGTAAGATGTGAATCTTGTCCTTGGGGATCCAATACTGATTTGATCCAGTTGGTTGGTTTGGTAGCCAAATACGGACTTCTGTTTCCCATGAATCATGTCAAGATTTTTGGAACCAGAAGTAAATCGTTCTAAGGCTGATCTAAGATCCTTAACCTGAGTTTTCAGGGAGGAGTTTTCCTTTTCAAGTTGTTCAACTTGAGTAGGAGTTCCTTCCTGAACCTTCTCGGTTAAGGGTTTAGAGTCAGCTCCCTCTTTCAGGAGTTTTACTTCCTGTCGGAGGGATTCGACTCGGAGTTTGGCTTTTGTCAAATCTCGAGAAAGAAATGAAATTAATTCACTTAATTGACATCTATTAAAACCAGTTACCTTAATTTCGCCGTCTTCTGTAAAAGTTAGCTCGCCGTCGTCCTGTTCTGATTCTGACTCAGTCTCGACCATTTCTGAGGCGGTCAGGGCTAGTAGGTTTGATTGGGGTGCTTCCTCTTCTTCTTCTGAGGAAGATTCGTCCCAGGTTGCTTGGAGTGCCTTTTTCCTTCTTGTCTTCTTGGACTCCTTCAGATTTGGACATTCTGTCTTGTAGTGGCCCTTCTTCTTGCACTCGTAGCAGGTTACGTTGGGCTTGTGTTTGTCATTTGCTGGTTCAGCTGGTTCGTCCTTTCTTCGGCTTGTCCTCCGTGTGTTGGCTTGATTTTTCAATTTTTTGTAGTAGCTTCGGGCCAATCGGACCAGCTCAGATTGATCTGCTTCTTCATCTTCTGCGTCTGAATCAGAGTTGAGCTCGGGTTCAGGTTGAGGTTTCTTTTTTGTCGCTTTTCCAGTTTTTCCTGCAAAAAAGGCAATACTCTTCTCGGCCATATTGCAGTTAGTCTGCTCATGAAGTTCTAACTCAGAAAATAATTCATCTAATTTAATTTTGGAGAGATCCCTTGAAACCTTGTATGCATCTACCATAGATGCCCACAAGGTATTTCTAGGGAAAGCGTTTAGGGCATACCTTATTAGGTCACGGTTTTCGACCTTGTGACCTATCATGTGAAGACCGTTCATCAGTTCTTGGATGCATGCGTGGAGTTGGGCTGCTGTTTCATTGTCGACCATCTTGATAGTGTACAATTTGTTCAGGAGCAGATCCCTCTTGCTGATCCTGGTGTCTAACGTTCCTTCGTGTAGCTCAATCAATTTTGCCCACAGCTCCTTGGCACTGTTGAAGGGGCCTACTCGGTTGAGCTCTTCCTTTGTTAGCCCGCATTGTAGGGTTTGTGTTGCTTTTGCATCGGCTTCTATTTTGCGCTTTAGGGTGTTGTCCCACTCCGAGTAGCTTTGAGGTAGTCCTTCGGCGTTTTTGGGGATCTCCAGACCGGACTGGATGATGATCCACATATCCACCTGAGTTTTCAAGTGGACCTCCATACGACTTTTCCAGTAAGAAAAGTCTTCTCCACTGAAATGTGGAGGTCTGGCTGTGCTGAATCCCTCTTGCATAGCCATTTAAGCTGAAAAAGAAAACTACTAGAAAAATATCCCAAGACTTGGTCTTGGATTAGTAGTGCGGGATAAGGGAAGTAAAATATCGAGGGGTGTTGCACCAACCTCGATTAACGAAAAAAATTCGAACGAAAAAATATTTAAAAATTCGTATAAAAAAATAATAAAGAAAATCCGAAAAGAAATTTTCAAACTGGTGGTTGCACCAAGTTTGAACTTCTCCGCTCTGATACCACTTGTTGGATCGAGAGAACCGATAGAGGGGGGGGTGAATATCGGAAATCGTTTTTCTTTCGGAAAGCTTAGAGCAAGTACGCAGCGGAAATTAGAAACACAGAGACACAGTCGATTTTAATAGGTTCGGAGCCTGTGTCGACTCCTACTCCAAGGCCCACGGTCGTTGACTGTTTACTTTGGGCAATTCTATATTTGGCGCAAAGACAGTTTACAATATTGAATACAGAGTAAGTGCAGTAAACTTTAACAATAAAAAGAAAGATGCTCTTCTTTTACCGACGTCCGATTGTAGGTTCACTTGTTCGGAGCAGCGGGACGTCTCGGCTCGAGTTGGAAGGATTCCGGGGCAAAGCGCGTGAGTAGAAGAGCGTAGAAGCATTGCTTAGAAGTTGTTGTTGAAGGCTTGGGCGTTGGGTGCTATTTATAGCATCTCGGGGCGCCCTGGACATCGGGGGTGCCCTGCCACGTGTCAAACGATCCTCTTTTAGCTCGGTCAAGCATTATCTCATCCGAATAGGGATAAGTTTGACTCTGGGGGCGCCCTGGTTCCAGAGGGAGCCTTGGCTGACTTCTTCAGTGCAGAAATCTCGGCTGTGGATAAAGATGATGCTTCGCAGACTTGGGCGTAGGGCGCCCTGGCTGCTGAGGGCGCCCTGGCTGCTGAGGGCGCCCTGGCTGCTGAGGGCACCCTGCCCAGTAAGCAGCCGAAGCCCTTTTTGCTTCACTTGGTTCTGGTTCACCTTGGGGGCGCCCTGGACACTCAGGGCACCCTGCTCAGCTGCTGCCTCACTCCTTTGAGGCTCTCTGAGTTGCAGACACACGTTCCTTCGGTCCTGCATCCAGGGTTAGTCCAAAACACAATAAAACAATTAATTATTAGTTTATACAGCCTTAGCTATCTTGGTTCTGACTTTGGTCTCTAAAATGGAGCCCTAGGTCGAACCGACGCCTACTGTTCCCTCGACGGGGAACGCGTCCTCACCTACTCCTCTCGGGAGAATGTACCTGATGCCAACCGCTCCTTTGGTTGGACTTTTACCTAGCGGTCCTTTGCCAGGGCTTGGATGCCGAGCTGTCCTTTGCCCGGTGCCTAGCATTCCTTCGCTAGGGCTTTAGTCCAAGCTGTCCTTCGCCTGGCGCCTAGTAGTCCTTCGCTAGGGCTTTTTACCCTGGCATTCCTTCGCCAGGTGCCTAGCAGTCCTTCGCTAGGGCTTTTGACTCTGGCATTCCCTCGCCAGTGCCTAGCAGTCCTTCGCTAGGGCTTTTCCTGTACACTAGAGTAACTTGTTAGAAAACAAGTAAGACTTAACTTTTGAACTCTGTTACCATTATCAAAACATAGGTTTGACTTGGGTGCTTTCTGCACCAACAATCTAGGTAACTTTCTTTGTTCAATTTGCTAATCCAAATCTGCAGCTGAGGAGCTAAGGTGAGGGTCTTGTCGAAGCTGATTTTCACTGTCCGATCCATTGTTGATCGTTGGATTCCATCGGCTGAAGCTGAAGGATTGATAGAAGAGGTTCTCCGACGTAGTTCTGAAGGGTTTTGGTTCGATAGCGAATCAGCGGCGTCAAGAGTAGTTCGGATTTCAGCTTCTGACTGATCGGGTTGATCGGACAGAACTGACTCTGATCGGTCCCGTGACCGATCAGAGGAAGACCTGATCAGTCGGTTGACCGATCAGGAAGAGCAGAGCAGTTCACTTCGCAGCAAGCTGAGCAGGGGAGTTTTCTTCAATGATTTTTGAGTTTAGAGGGTTTCTAACTCAACCTTTGTGTGACGGCAAAGGGGAGACTTGACGATAAACTTGATATGATGTTTAATTAGGATAATTTTTGATTTTAAGCACTTAATTCTTCAAGTTGTTAAGTTTGTTCTCAACTATACTCCAATTCAAGTTCTTAAGAATGTTTGTTCTAATTTCCTTTGTCTTGCAATTCGTTTCTTTGCAATTAACTCTCTGCAATTTATTACCTGCAATTAGTTCTTTAATTTCAATTCAAGAGTTTGAATTTACTTGCTCAATTGTCAATTAGGTTAAGTTTAGTTTCGCACTATCATAATTCATTTCAAGTTTAGTTACACTCATTTTGTTTCCGAATTGTTATTTCATTTCCTTTTATCGCAAAAACCCCTATTTTATTAGAAAACCCAAAACATCAAACGGCAAATAAACCTGCAAGCTTGAGTTAAACATTCATTCAACTAGTCCTTGGAAAAATACGACTTGAGGCCCCTCTACTACATTTTATCTTGCTAGCCAAGGGTTTTCAGTTTTATAAATATCTAAATTTGAGGCTCACATCGTGACATCTATTTTGGGTCCATCACTCCTACTAACACCTCTAGCGTACGACATCGATCTAACAAGTGGTATCAGTGCGAAGGACCGCTCTCATTGGACTAATCGCCGAGGGAGCACAAGTTAGAGGAGAAAACAATGGAAGATAAGTTGGGTGATGACATCTACACTCTGCCTCCCTACGATCATAGAGATCCCGACTATTGGAGGATACGAATGAAGACGTGGCTTCGAATGGAGTGGGGATGTAGGATAGCAATAGAAGAGCCCTTCGAAGTTCCAAAGGACAAGCACGGAAAGAAGCTTCGTCCTAGATATTGGGACAAAGAGCAACAAAACAATTTAGGGCAAATAAGAAGGTAATTGATATATTGGTAAATTCTTTGCCTAATAATGTGTTAAGTGGTGTAGGTAAATATGAGATTGCTTATGAATTGTGGGATAAGTTGGAAAAATGTCACGAGAAACCTACACAAGATCAATTGATGGAAGAGCCCAAAGAGACAAGCAAAATGGGTCAAGAGGAGGAAAAAGAAAAGGAAGTGTCAATTTCATCAAGTGAAGAGGCAAAATTGAGTGATAAATCTTCTACCTCATCAAGAGAAGAAGAGGTGGTATCAAGCTCAAGGATTGAGGAGGAGGAGAGACCCTCAACCATGTCGGAAAAAGAGGAAGCATCCACTTCATCCAAAGTTAAAGAAGAAGTCAACCTAGCCTCCATCTACACCAAAGCAATGAAAAAGGACCATATCACATGCTTTGGGTGTAATGAAAAGGGACACTACAATGATAAGTATCCAAATGGTAAGAAAAAGGAGGTACACTCTAAACTCATCTCAATTCAATTAAATTCTAACATAAGTTGTAGGAATGGAGAAGCCCAAGAGAAAAGAAGAAAAATTCGATGCTTCACATGTGGAGAGCTAGGGCACTACCACACCAAGTGTCCAAGAAAAGGAGAGTTAAAGAAATTGGGACACTTGAGAAGATGGGAGAAGGAGGAAAGAAAGAACAGAAGAAGCTCACAACAAGGAGGGACTACAAGGGTAAGGGAGGTAATTCCTAACCCTAAGTTAAAATGTAATTCTAATTTAAGTTCCTCCTTGAATATTAAAAATAGTATTAATTATCCCTCCATGCATGCTAGGATTAATGAAAATTACTTACTTGTGCATAATTTTGGATTTACATACAATGATAGGAATAGGGTTAACAAGGTAGATCATAACCCTAGGAAAAGCATGCATCATGATAGACCTAAGACCTTTGTACCTAAGGATCAAAGCATAAACCCCAAGAAGGGGAGACACATGCCTAAGGAAATGGGTACGTCTAGGAATGTCCAAAGTGCACATATTGACACTAAGGTTAAAAACTTAGAAAGGGAAAATCAAGCCTTGAGGGTAAGACTTGATAAATTGGAAAAGACCCTAGAAAGATTCAAGGATGGATCTAAGGGCTTAGATTTGATGTTGGGTAGCCTAAAACCCAACTATGATAGATCGGGGTTGGGATATCGGTCTAAGACCTCCAAGGCCAATAGAAAGAAATATGCTAGGGTAGCATATGGTTATGGCAAGGAGGGAAAGTCCAAAAATGGCAAGGGGGTGCCATTTAAAGGGAAAGAAAAGGACTTAACCAAAGACAAGGTGTCTAAGGTTAAGAATGTCCATTTTGTAGGCCAAGAATCACCGGGGGCTCACCGGTGTGTCCTAGTATAGATTGAGTCACCTAGGGAGGTGACTAGGACTCAGAGCTCAAGGGGAGCTCTAGGAGTCTTTGGGGTCCATGGTAAATGGATCTCAAGAGGTTTTCTCCTAGGAAATTAGATGAAATGTGCCAAAAGGGTTGGAAGACTAGGGTAAGTCTTAATCCTAGGGAATTTACACATTAAAAAGAATTTTAGGGAGAAAAAGGTGAAAATAGGAGTATATTCGATAAAATCGAGGTTTAATGGGAAAATACCATATAATTCAGTGCTAAGAATATATCATGGTCAGGTATTAGAAGATATATCAAGGAAAGGCCACAATTAGGACTTTTAGGAGAAGTTTAAATGATACACTTTAGGAGAAGTTGAGTTTCATGCCAATCTTGGGATCTGGAGTACATTTATTTGGAAACATATTTTTTCCAAGTAGACATAGGGTCCACAAATCTCCCCACAAAATTTTAGATTTTTTGGAGATTCGTGGAATTATTTAGGCATTACTGAAATTGGACTGAAAACCTGTAATTCAGGTATCAGTCGACTGCCCCGGGGGCAATCGACTGATCTCAGCCCAGAAACCTTCTATTTAATTTGACAGTCGACTGTCCTGGGGGTAGTCGACTGATCCATAAGGTTAAGTTGAAAAGGCTATTGGATGATAGAATTTGACATTAAATTAAGATCCTTGATTATACTCCTTGAATAAAGGCTTGCCTCATGGTTTAATGGTGATTGTATGAAATGAGGCTATATGGATATCATGGAATTTAAGGAATATTGATGAGTGCTTTAAATTCAATGGATGATATTAAATGATAAATGATTGATGAATGGGAAGATTGATAAGGACATATGTATCTAAGGATAAGAGATAAGAAGAGGGAAAATGAAAGACAATTCCTTGTGTAAATTGATAATAGTTGGAATTGGCAAACACAAGGAATCATGAATAGAGTTCAAAGTTGATACAAAATGCCAATCTTTTGAGGAAATTAGAAGTTGTAACAAAAGTCAAGCACATTTGATAATCTTCATGGAACCATATTTTTCTAGGATGGGGTACATCCTAGCAAATGTGCTTGCAAACTTTTTAGATTTTTTTTCTAGGTTTTCTAGGATTTTCTAGAGGGTTCTAGGGAAGAAAACTTGAGTTGTTGAGTTAGGATTAACTTGACATGGGAAATGTGTGGTGTTGAGTTGGGTAGAACTCAACATGGTGTTAGTGTGTTAAGTTGGGTAGAACTTAACCTTGGTAAAATGAAAATTGGGAGAAGGCATAGGTCAAGGGGAGGTTGCCTCTTGTTTGCCTTGATTTTCATAGAAAATTTTTGGGGCTTTGTGTCAAACTTGGGAATAGTGATGGATACATTGTTGAATGTATTTTTCCCAAGTAGGTATGGGTACCACAAACTTCTCCACAAAATTTGAGAATTTTTTGAGATTTGTGAAATTTCTGGCGCAATTCTGAAATTGGCCAGAAATGCTGATTTTCAGATTATCAGTCAACTTCCTTGGGGGACCAGTCGACTGGTCAGGGCTGGTGTGGGTATCCAGCAGCTGACTTGTGTCCAAATGATGAGAAACAAGTGTATGGGGGGGGTTAGTACACTGTGTTTAGGATAATTAGGGATTAAAAGATCTAATAATTGGGATATTTTTGGAGTCTTTTTGATGTATGGCAAAGGGGGAGAAGTGTTGGGGTTAATTTGGGAAACCAAACACGCCTTTGCGGGAAACCCTTAAGGGTCATTTGTGTAGGGGGGAGGCTTAAAAAGCATTAAGCTTGGGTTTAGCCTGGGTCCCATTTTTTGGGGTTGGTGTAAGGGGATGAACCTTGGAGAAGAGGTTCTTTAAAAAAGGCTATTATTTGTAAGTTCCAATATAGGGGGGGGGTACCATGCCGGGTTACCGGTGTATGTGAGTGGCAGGTTGTGTAGGTTACACATATTGATTCAGCTGGACGACCTCGGTACGGTGAAGGGTGACATGGAGATAAGTTGAAGGCTTGTGTGCGCACCTGAGGACCTTGGGATAGTAGGGACGATGAGCCGAGGGGCGCGGACTTCGAGGCATGCGTGAAGGATGGCATGGAGGCAAGCTGGAGGCTTGTGTGCATCCGAGGGATGGGACCGAAGATGAAGAGGGCGCGAAGGCAATAGTCGAGGCTGCTGGTGAGGAGTCAGTTGAGTCGTGAGGGTACGAGTGTTGTGTAATTGTACTCGGGAAATCCTAGGGTTCGAGTGCGGAGTGAAATGTACTCGGGAAGGGTAACCTTAGGTGTGTGAGTGGACCAGTCGACTGCCCTGGGAGGCAGTCGACTGATGAAACTCACAAAATAATTTTGGCTGGGGAGCAGTCGACTGCCATGGGTGCAGTCGACTGGTAAAGTCAAAAACTAGCCGTTGCAGCGAGCCGTTGGACTGCTGTTTGGCTGGCACTAGTCGACTGGTAAATGGGCAGTCGACTGGTGGCGAGGGTTTCAGCCTAAGTCCTATTTAAGGGGACTTCGTGTTGGTTGAAAGGTTTGACGAATTTGGTCTTGGTTAAAGGCCAAATAGTAGTCTTGGTGCTCAGATATTGTCGAGGTGATTGTGGCGAGGTTTCTCCACCCACAAGGAGTGACAAGGGCTAGCCGAAGGTTATCCGGGGAGTGATCCACCGAAGGATTATTGGATTATTCACCCTTAGGGGGTGGATACCAAGTAAATAGGTAGTGTTAGCATTATTCTTTGTTGTTAGTTCTATTTTTGTTTGTGTTTTCGATTGCGCAACTAACAACGTAGGAAGGAGATTCGAAAAAGGCTATTCTCCCCCCCCCCCTCTAGCGTACGACATCAATCTAACATTAGTGCCCAATCCACATGACTAAGACTTCTCTGCCCAGTTCATATGACTAGGACATAGTGCCTAACTCTTAGTACCCAGTCTTTCAAACCAGGTCTTCGTTGTCCAACCACCACGACTATGATTTAGTGCCCAATCCTCCAGATCAGGACATAGTACCTAGGTCAACTAGGACTTTCCTGCACACTTAGATCATAACATTAGATCACGATGAATCTTAACTTTGAACATTTGCTAATATCAAAATTAGGTTCGATTATTTAGTGCTCCGAGCACTAGCACATAGCGTTCAAGACATGATGACGATTGAGAATTTACATAGGCAAGTTGAAGATTTAACTTAACGTCTAGCGGCATGAAATTTTAAAGATGATGAGATCTTAGATCGTGAATCTTAAGTCTACTTTCAAGAATCCATATCACCAATGGGCAAGATACCGGGAACACCATGATTGGGAGGATCCTTTTGGAGACCTTGATTTTCGAGTTAATCTATCTGAATTTTCTGGTATGTTACAAACAGAGGGATTTGTTGATTTGATCAGTGAATTGAATGGATTTTTTATTATAAGGATGTTCTAGATCAGATGAAGGTGAAACTGATTGTTACCAGACTCAAGGTCGAGCCTGGTGGGAGTAGATGCGGTGATCACGAGACAGATAGGGTAAATCCTAAACAATTGACTAGGAGAAAATGAAGAAGAAGATGAGGGGACAGTTCCTTCCTTTCAGCTATACCCAAGTTCTGTTTCAGTGACTTCACGCATTGAGACAAGATGTGAGATTGATTGACAATTATATGGAGGAGTTCTACCAATTGGTTGCCCGGAATGACTTATCCGGGATGGAGGAGCAAGTGGTGGCTCGAAGGCCTACTAGTGCATTAGCTATTGAAAAATAGCAAGATTGGAAACTAGTGGTTAGAGGTAATTAAAACAACCAGTCAGTTCGGTCTCAGGATTCTCGTCCTTCATAGCAGCAGCTATTACAAGTTAATATAAGACTCTTGTCAGGTCTTTACAACGTGGTGAACAAGGATATAGGGCAAACGAATGTAGGAAGCCTGCTCTTGCCAATCAAAAAGGTAAAAACATTTTAATTGATGAAGACATGGAAAAAAAGACAATAGTAATTGGTGAACCAGTGTATGAAACTTATGAGGTGCTCTATGGTGATGGTCATGAGACGTTGGTCGTTCACAAGAGTCTGCTAACTTCAAAGGGTGAACCAGGAGATGAGTGGTTAAGAATCAATATTTTTCATATTACCTATACCATCATGGATAAATTCTGCAAGATGATCATCGACAACGACAATTATGAGAATATAGTATTTGATGAGTCTGTTTAGAAATTATAGCTGAACACAGACCATCATCCTAAGTCATATAAGTTATCGTGGCTGAATAAAGACAGTGAGGTAACAATAGATAGGCGATGTCTTGTAGCTTTTTTAATTGGTAGCAAATATTTTGATAGTATTTAGTGTGATGTGGTGGCCATGAATTCATGTCATGTGTTGTTGGGGTGACCTTGGCAGTATGCTCACAATGTTATCCATGATACCCATCACATTAAAGGAAAGAAAATTATGTTGACACCTCGGTGAAAAGAAACCACCCCAATTCAATTAGCTAAAACTACTAATCTATTTTCTATATCTAGGTTTTTAGATGAGATGGAGCATAACAACATTGTCTATGCTTTACTGCCTTGCCAAAGCGATGTCATAGCCATAGACGCTATCTTACCATCTGATGTACCACAAGAGATATTAACTAACTTTTCCAAATTAATGTCAAAAGTTCTTCCTTCGGGGCTACCGCCTATAAGTATTTAACATCAAATTGATCTTGTTCCAGGGTTGAATCTACCGAATCAACTAACATATCACCTCAATCCCAAGGAAATTGAAGAATTATAGCATCAGGTGGTGGAATTACTAGAAAGGGGTACATCCGTGAGACATGCACCCATGTTCAGTTTTTGCCCTACTAGTGTCGAAGAATGATGGTTCATATCATATGTGTGTCGACAGCTAAGCTATCAACAAGATTACAGTGAAATATAGGTTTCCAATTCCACACTTGGATGAAGTGTTGAATCAGCTATCTGGTTCTAAGATCGTCTAAAAACGGATACCACTAGATCATAATAAGGTATGAAGATAAATGAAAGATTGCTTTTATGACGCAATATAGATTATATAAGTGGATGGTCAAGCCTTTTCGATTGTCAAATGTGCCCAACACATTCATAAGATTTATGCATCATATCCTGTAGCCTTTCATAGGATAGTTTATAGTGGTTTACTTTAATTACATTCTTGTCTACAGTCTGATGTGAGTCTTACACTTCGATCACCTCCGTGTTGTTCTTGAAAAGCTTAAAATGGAGTGTTTATTAGACAATAAGAAGTGTTCCTTTTTTACTACATCAGTAACTTTCCTTGTCTTTATTGTATCTACGAATGGTGTGAATACAGATCAAGCAAAGATAGAAGCAGTTTTGGAATAGCCTCAACTAAGGATCTTGCACGATGTTAGAAGTTTTCATAACTAGGCTTCTTTCTACCGTCGGTTCATCAAAAAAAAAATTTACATTTTGATTGCTTCCATCACCGAGTGTCTCAAGGGATGAGATTTTAAGTTATCTGAAGAAGCAAAAGCTAGTTTTCAACTAGTTAATCAAAAGATGACCGAGGCACCAGTTCTGACACTTCATAATTTTGACAAAGTATTCTAGGTTAACTATGATGCATCTGATATTGGTATGGGGGTGTTTTGAGTCAGTTTGGGTGTCCAGTTTCTTTCATCAGTGAGATGCTGCCTAGCTCTAAGTATTACTCTACCTACAACTTGGAGTTCTATGTCATTATCCAGTCCTTGAAGCATTGATGTGAATACAGAAGGACTTTATCCTGTTTATTGATCATGAGGTCTTGAAGGACATCAATGTTCAATAGAAGATGAGTACGCGACATGTCAAGTGGGTTATTGTAGCGACATGGCCCCTCTAGCCCCATTAGGTGGCTCTCTAGGTCATGCCCTACGGTCTTCCCACACCCAGCGGTGGGTTTTTGTTGGTGCAAGTTGCATCAATGATATTCTCCTCTAAGTGTTTTAATGTTTGACAATTTACTTAAGTCAGTGATACATTGAACAGACAAAGGGGAGTTAAGAGAGAAGTAACAAAGTGGACCAAAGTCTTAGTGAATCTAGGCAATAAGTCCTAGTTCGGAGAATTGGGCACTAAGTCCTAGCAAAGGGTTGGGCACCGAAGACTTGCTCGGAAGGTGGGCACTAAGTCCTGGTCGAGGACTGGGAACCGAAGACCTGCTCGGAAGGTGGGCACCGAAGTCCTGGTCGAGGACTGGGAAAGAAGATCTGGCTGAGGGTTGGGCACCGAAGTCCTGGACTTAGGGTTTGGGCACGAAGTCTTGGTCCGAGGGACTGAGCAACTTAGCTGAGCGATGACTAAGGACAGAAGTAGAGACGGGTCAGGGTTCGGACGTCTCGAGATCCGAGAGTATCGGAAGCTAAGCAAAAGTCCACCAGAAGGACTGGGTGGCAACCGTCTCCTGAATGGAGTAGGTGAAAGGCACGTTCTCGGGGGTGGGAACTTGCGTCAGTTCGATCTAGGGTTTCATTGAAATCCGAAGTCTGAACCAAGTCCTTAAGGCTAATATTGTATGTATATTTGCTTTGTGTTTGTGTATCTTGCAGGTACCAAGAACTGGAGACAAAGCAGACAAGGGGCTGGAAACCAGCCAACCCAGGCGCTCCTATTGATGGGTGCGCCCAGATCAAAGGGTAAAACCCAGTGTTGGGTTGAAAGCCTTGAAGCCTTGAAGCCAGGCGCCTAAGCCAAAGAAGAAAAGTTGCAGTTTCGTGAAGTAAGCAGAAAGCTTCCATTAAGGCGCCCGGGATGATATGGGCGCCCAAGTTGAAAGCTGTATTTGCTGTTTCGAGGTCGAAACACAGATAAGCCTTCACTCAGGCGCCTGGGAGGTCCGAGGCTCCCTGGTCAAAGATCTTATCAGCTGCGGCGAGTTCGGCACAGGGATGTGGTTTGACCAAGACAATAGGGGCGCCCCGGTGATCACAGGCGCCCATATGAAGCCTATATAAGGGGCTTCGACCACTCTGCTTCAGATACACCTTTCCAGATCCATTTTGAACGTTCTGACCGACAACAATGCGCTAAAGATGAGGATCAATGATCACAGGCACCGGTCTTACAGTTTTTGCCTTCCCTAGATTCGAACCCTTGACCTCCGGGACAAGTATAAAGGTTCCTTGAATCTGGTAGCCAACTTTGTACTTGTCCCGGAGGTCAAGGGTTCGAATCTAGGGAAGGCAAAAACCCACTGCCGGGTGTGGGAAGACCGTAGGGTATGACCTAGAGAGCCTCCTGATGGGGCTAGAGGGGCCATGTCGCTACAATAAAAAGGTGCCTTTTTATGTAGCGACCCCGACCCCTCGGCCCCTTGGGCGGCCCAACTGGTGGCCCATTTGGCATCCCAACTAGCGACCCCTTTGGCGACCCAACTGGCGACCCCTTATGTCTCAACTAACGACCATCGGCCGTGCCGTTACTCACTAGGTCTTCCCACCCCTGGCCAGTGGATTTTTGTCTTCCCCAGATTCGAACCCTAGACCTCCGGGACAAATACTAAAGTTTCTTGAATCTGGTAGCCAAGTGAGTGCGCGCTCACTTGGCTACCAGATTTAAGGAACTTTAGTACTTGTCCCGGAGGTCTAGGGTTCGAATCTGGGGAAGGCAAAAACCTACCGCCGGGTGTAGGAAGACCGTAGGGCATGGCCTAGAGAGCCGCCTGATGGGGCTAGAGGGGCCGTGTCGCTACATAAAAAGGTGCCTTTTATGTAGCGACACGACTCCTCTAGCCCCAACAGGTGGCTCTCTAAGCCGTGCCCTACGGTCTTTCCACTCCTGGTAGTGGGTTTTTGCCTTCCCCAGATTCGAATCCTTGACCTCTAGGACAAGTACAAAGGATCCTTGAATCTGGTAGTCAAGTGAGCGGCCTGTTGGGGCTAGAGGGGTCGTGTTGCTACAAACTTATTTGTAGGAGTTCACTTTTATGTTGAAATACCAAGTAGGGAGCCTGAACTGTGGTGTAGATGCCTTGAACTATTGTTCTTCATTACGTACCACCATGAGTACCAAATTTGTAGGCTTTGAGGTTTTCGCAGACATGTACGCAACTGGCCATTTATTTGGAAGGATATTCTAGGAGGGAATGGATGGTCACCGCTATGATTTTATTAAGCATAATGGTTATCTATTTCATGGATTGCAGTTGTGCGTTCCAGATTGATGTCTAAGGTAGAAGATTATGAGTGAGCTTTATAATTAGGGACACTTTGGACGTGATAAGATGTTAACCCTTATCTTTGTTGATCTTTATTGGCCCAAGGTAACTAGTGATGTGGCTTACTTTGTAGATCGATATTTATATGTAGTGGTCTAAGGGGGTCTCATGAATGTAGGCTCATACACTCCCTTAACTGTTCTTGTTCGACGTTAAGATGGACTTTATATTGGGAATACCCCACACCTAATGGACCTCGAATTCTATTCTAGTCATGGTTGACAAGTTTTCAAAGATGACCATATTGTAGCATGCAAGTAGACTATAAATGATGTCCAAATTGCCCATATTACTTCAAGGAGATCGTGCGTTTATATGACGTTCTTGATCCATGACTTCAAATCTTGATACCAAGTTCATCAGTCATTTCTGAAAGGACTTATGGAGAAAATTAGGAATGCAATTGAACTTTAGCGGTGTCTACCACCCCCAGATAGATGGACAAATAGAGATGGTGAATTGAAGTTTGGGCAATCTTCTACGAAGTTTAACTTGAACTAAATATTAGTATCAGCCCTAAGAGCGAATCATGAGTTGATTGACTTGGGATATAATATATCATATTTATCAATAAAAGACAAAGTTATATTTATTATATTTACATCATATTTATGCCAGCTAAATAAATATAATAATATCATAGAATAGTAGGTTCTAATCTACAATATATTAATTGGTTGAATTAATTTTGAGAGGTTGTCGATATATATAGAATACTATTCTTAGTCGAGCATTAATATACAAGGTTAATATTAATGCATTGAGACTAGCATGTAGGTCAATTGATGACTTAACCACACAAGTCATCGATATAGAATATCAAGTTGACACATGGGTATATATTAAAAAATATGTACTGAATTGATGCGCAAAAGAAGTTTCATGGATCGTTATATGAGTGTCATAAACATTCTCATAGTGACTATTGGTATGAATATAGTCTTTAGATCTAAAGTCACTACGGTTCCTATATAAGGAGTTGTGCACTTTGATATCGGCAAACATCACTTGTAACTAGGTGTACTATAAAGTCAATCACTGGGTATGCAATAACTTAGATGGGATGTCCCTTCTATATGACAAGAATGATATTTGTGGACCTCTTGATTATGTAGGACTATTAAAATGCATACACATGCTCAAATAAGTCAATATGAGATAATGAACTCATTTAGTTAAAGTCAGTCTATTTAAAGATCAAGAAACACAAAGATTGATAAGAGGATAACATAGTCTATGCCTCATTGATCAATCTATCGAGGATAGAAGGATTAAATCATACAAGATAATAGACACAGATAGGTTAGGTCAGATCTCGACATTCTAGTCACTTAGGTAGCAATGATGCATTACTAGATGTTACTAATTGCTTATGTATCTAAAATGAGTTTAGAGACATTACCAGCATTACGAGAACCTATTGGGTCACACAAAGAGCATGTTGGTTTGGAGATGGACTTATTTTACTTTGACTAAAATATTATAGACCTTAAGAATGTAGGGTTAAGTTTAATCCGAATGAGATTTATTGAGTTAGACTCAAATGAATTCAATCTTTGGATTCATTGGATTAGTCTCAACCACTTATGAGATTAATGCCCATTAATAGAGATTAATGGAGCATTGATGAAAGGGAGATCAAGAGGCAATGAACTTTAGTATTCAATGAGAATAATGAGCATTAATCAAGTGGGAGACCAAGAGGTATATCCTTTGGTATTCATTGGATGAATATAAAAGAGTTTTGAAAATGAAGATCTTTGTTTTTTAGTCTTCTTCTCTTTCTTTCTCTTGGCCGAAATCTTGTTCCTCTCCCTTTGGCCGAACCAACCTAGTGGTTAGCACTATGAAGGTGGTTCTTTTTTGAATCTAAGTTCGTGCGACGAATATGGAATGCGTTCGTGTTGATATTATCGTGTTGAGATCTGCTGAATCAATATTGCAGTCAGGTTGTACCATTCAAGCAACATAGGCAACCATTCTCTCAAACTTTGTATACTACCTTTGCATGGATTTCTGGAAGAGATCATTTTTCCATTGCATATATATGTTGTTTTTTCACAAAAGATCCCTACACTAAATCAAAGTAGTGAAATTTGGTGCTACCTCAAGCAAAAATTGCCTATAATAGATCAAGAAACAAGACCATAAGTTTGAGTTATTTTGAGGTTGTTTATAAGTAGAACCCATCCATGGTACTAGATTTAGCCCCTATCCCACGTATTGGACGATTCAACCTTAAGGCAGATGAGATGGTAGAGCATCTTCCAGGTATTCATGAGCAAGTGAAGCAAGCTATTCAAGAAAGCAACAACAAGTACAAGACTCAGGTTGATCGGCATCGTCGTCAGGTACTTTTTGATATTGACGACTTTGTTTAGGCTATATTGACTCATGATCATTTTCCTATGGGAGAGTATAACAATCTTAAAGATCAAAAGATTGGATTGTGTGAGATATTGCAGATGAACTATTTTCCGAACTTGAATTACATGAGCAGACTAACTGCACACTGGCCGAGAAAGACATTGCCTTTATTGCAGGTAAAACTAGAAAGATAACCAAGAAGAAGCCTCAACCTGCGTCCGAGTCTGATCCAGATTCAGACTCAGAAGACAGCGAAGGAGATCGACCCAAGCTGGTCCGGATTGCTCGGAACTACTACAAAGAATTGAAGAATCAATCCAACAGATGAAAAGCCAGCCGAAAGAAGGAAGATCCAGCTGAACCAACTAAGAACAAATCAAGTGTGACTTGCTTCGAATGCAACAAAAAGGGACATTTCAAATTGGAATGCCCTAACCTAAAAGAAGCCAAGAAGGCAAGAAAAAAGAAGGTTCTTCAAGAAACGTGGGACGAGTCTTCCTCCGAAGAAGAAGAAGAGGCCCCACAGACGAACTTACTCGCCTGACTGCCTCAGACGAAATCGAGACCGAGTCAGAATCGGAGCCGGACGATGGAAAGCTCACGTTTTCAGAGGATGGCGAAATTATTGTAAGTGAGTTTTCTAGAAATCAATTGTCTGAATTAATTGCCTATCTTTCTCGAGACTTGGCGAAAGCCAAAATCCGAGTCGAGTCCCTCCGACAGGAAGTAAAACTTCTGAAAGAGGAGCTGACTCTAGATCCTTAACTGAGATGGTTCAAGAAGGAACCTCTACTCAAGCTGAAAAACTTGAGAAAGATAACTCCTCCTTGAAAACTCAAGTCAAGGATGTAACGCCCGACTTTTTCCCACACCTTGTGGTGTGGCGAGAAAGGCGTCGTTACGCTAAACATACATGTGCATAAAAACATCTCAATGCAGCGGAATAAATTTTTTTTTCTTCTACACATGCTTTTAACCATGCAACTAATACATGAAACATCTATACATGCCTAAACTTGTCATTCATGAACCTAGGGTCATTGAGCTTAGCATATTAATGACATGCATGGCATCATAACCTAACCATTCCATAACTTATTCATCATCATCATAATCATGAGTCTTAAGTCATTCACTAGGCATAACCATTATAAACATAACATAAAATCTAAGGAGGCATTTCCAAAACCCAAGACATGCAATATGTGCAAATAAAAGGATCCTTTGCCAAGTCACTGCCACCCACACACATGCTCTTGCCCCTTCCGCTGCTTCCCTTAGTAACTTCTTGCTTGATCTGCGGTATGAGGAAAATAAGACTATAAGCACACATGCTTAGTAAGACCCTTTCCTACTCACTAAAACCATACGTCACTTAAACATAAACACATCAAGTATCTGACATAACATAATTCTGAACAAAAATCATAAGCATAATCTTGGCATAAGTCATAACCATATGAGCAACTAACATAGCATGATTCATAACATAAACATAAATCTACAACATACCTAGCATAGCATAATTCTTAACATACATGAGCATGAAACAAACATATCATGGCACCTTTCTTAGCCTACATGAACATGAAACATACTTATCATGACATATTTATTAGCATACATGAACATGGAACCTACTTTTGCATGCATAATTCTTAGCATACATGAACATGGGACCTACTTATTCATGGCATAATTCTTAGCATACATGGGCATAGTCTTAACATAACATAAGCATAAAATACACTTACCCTGGCGTGATGCATGACATGCATGAATGCATGAGTAAAATGCATTTACTACATAAGGATGCTTAGTTTTGAAATCATACTTTTAAATGCTTAACACAAACATATCATCATTGGGGTCCCCGGCTTGTACCACATACATACATCATAAGCGCGCATCCCTAAGTAAATACGAGGTAGCGAGCCCCGACCTACTAGGGTAGGAACAGCATAGTCGGTAGTTCCAAAAACTGGGGCGTTCTTAAGGTGCCCATCCCTGTTGGACAGCTTCGGTAGTCCCAGAACCGTGGACAACTTCGGTAGTCCAGAACCGGGGCGTTCTTAAGGTGCCCATCCCTTGGACCTTTACTTCAGTCCGGTACAAGCCCATTCATAAAAATAAAATACTATGCATGCTTCATCATTCATACTTATTTCATAACATCGTTATGCCTTCATCATTCATACTTATCATTCATACTTATCATTCATACTTAAGGCATAACCATCATCTTCATTCATACTTATCATTCTTTGTTCATAAAATAGAACGTACATGCATAATCATGTTTCTAGTCATAAACATTATCTTGGTTCATAAAGCTTGCATGATCATGATACATAAATAAGCACGCACTTCATATATGATACATTTCATCTAGCATACATAATCTTAGTATTCATCATAAAGCATGGATGGTAAGCTACATATAACATGGCACATACTACTAGGGTTCATGGCATTCATCATAAAACCATAAGTCTATTATAAGCATTTATCAACATACATGCATCATTTTTATTTATCATGGCCTACTCCTACATCAATTACATATGTTCATGGTATATGATCAAAATATTCATGAGTAATGCATAACATAAAATCTAACCTACAAGGTCATGTTATATAATACATAAACTAAGATTTTAGTAACATAAGATCTTTACATCATGCTTAACTATGTACTAGCATCATGGTAACTTATAAACATGCATTCTTGAGACCTTAACCCAAACCAAACCCTAGGGTGGGGTCTTGGCCGAAACTCTAAGGGGACATGGTTCCATAGAAAATGTGCCTAGGTCATGATTAGCATCTCATACCTTACATATCATGCCATGGAAAACCATTTGGACCCTTGATTGGACTTAATCCTAAGTCCTAGGCCTAATCCATGAGTTGGCCGAAACCCTAGAAGGGTAACAAGCCCGTAGGAAAATTCATGTAAACAACCATTATTACCCATAAGACATCATAGGAAACACACTAATCATGCTTGGAAAGGTTGGAGTTTACCCTAGCCCTTTACCTTGATGTGGTCGAAACCCTAGAGGGTTGTTAGGATGATACAAAACTCCCAAAATCATGCTTTTATACTTCACCTATCATGGGTAAACATTTGAAAATATAAAGGAAGTCTTTAACATGATTTCTAGCCCAAAGCATGGCTTGGCCGAAACCTTCATGAGCCCTAACCATGGATTTTTCAACATATCATGCCAATAAGAACTTAGATCATGACAAATAACTTGGAAGATATCATACCACAGGGAGGGGGTCTTACCTTCCCTTATCTTGGATCTAGTCCTTGAATAGAAAAAAAAGAAAGAACCTTCTTGACTCTAATCCTCTTCTTAGCCCATGTAGTCTAGTAGATAACCCTTAGATCTTGGAGATGAAGCCTTCTTGTGAAACTTTTCCAAAGGAAAATGGGGCTTGTGGGTTTCGGCTAGGAGAGGGAAGAAGAAGGAGAGAAGGCTTGGTGGATGAGAAGAAGAGAAATCTTAATTGGTAAGTTACTACTCCTCTCCTTTATTTACCATGAAGTGGGCAAGTGAAGAGTCATAGTGTCTCTTCCCTTGGTGACTCTTCATTTTCCCTAAGCCTTAACCAAAATCCACTTCATTCTCTACTAGCACTCCCTTGCTAGGTGAATTGGTTAGTACATGCATGGTGGTACCATATGTCCAAGGTTTAATCCTTGGTGCATGCACTTTTTTTTTTTTTATTTTATTTTCGAAAATTTCCTAAAAATTCACCCATGATCATACTAATATTCCTAATTAAAACCTATTTATATTTATATTAAATTTCACCTAAAATCCACTAATAACCATGGTCTTGGAAAAGCCCATTAGTACTTAGCTTCTCAATTTAAATAGGAAATTATGGATAATTAGGCTAAAGTTCGTACTAATATCTCTAAATTTCTTCAAAACTATTCAGACACGATCAATATTTTAAATAAAATATTGAGAAGATTTTCCGGGTCGTTACAAAGGACCTTAGAGCAGCCTTCGAACGATTCACTTCTGGTTCCAAGGGTCTTGACAAGATCCTTGGAAAACAGAAGTCAGTTCAAAATCGATCCGGGTTAGGCTATCGAACCAAGTCTAGACAATGATCATATTATGTTGTACTGAATTGTTCTAGACCTAAAATTCAGGCATGGGTATCCAAACTATGCCTGAATAACCAAACTGGGTCAAATCAATATTGGATCCCCAAGTACAAGATTCACATCTTGCCGAACCATTATCGTGGCTTTAGTCCAAGAGGACCAATTTAAAAATAATTTATATAGTTAAATGAATTTCCTTTCTTGTTTTAAATTGCATGATTGCTTGTCTATTTAATTTCTACAATTTACCATGCTTAGACTTAGGACTGGTTAGATTAAGGACTGAACCAATTAACTGAAATTTGAACAACCCAGTATTGGGTGGCAGTGAGATGATAGTACGTTAGGGAAGCCTCTTCTAATAAGGTCAAGTATACACTACTTGGTCTCTTTAGACTGGTGAAACTAGCCAAAGCTACCGATCCAAGACCCAAACTAGTTAGACCAGAATCTTTCAAAAAGTAATTTTGAAAATGAAATTTCATTAAAAGGCTTTGTCAAGGAAAGGGTTGATGATCTAATAAGGCTACGGCCAAAGAAGGCCTAGTGCCTCGCTAAGACCTGGAAGCCAATTTTTGAAATTCAAATTCAAATTATTCTTTGTCAAATTCGAATCTAACATAAATTTTTAATTAATTGTAGATTCAAACACCTTTTTTTTCAAAATAAATTCAAAACCAATTGGTTCAAGATTAATTTAATTTTTTCAAAATTAATCATGATTTTTCAAAATAATTCTGTCTACTAAACCTATCTCACAAAAACCCATAATTGGGTGAGACAGACTAGGTTGTGAAAATCAATTTAGGCTATCCTTAATTCTAATTGGATCCAAATCAACAAAACTCTTTATGTGTAGGAACATAAAGATTTGGACCAATGGATGTTGGATAGCGGGTGCTCCAGACACATGACTGGGGATAAATTGAAATTCACCAAAATCAAGTTCAAGAACCTAGGTTCAGTAGCATTTGGCAACAATGCTATACTCAAGGTGATTGGGTCAGGTAACATTGAACTTAAATCTGACTTTGTTATTAAAAAGGTGCTTTTGGTTGAAATTTTAAATTTAACTTGCTTAGCATAAGTCAATTATGTGATACTGACTATGTAGTTACCTTCACCAACTCTAACTGCCTAATTAGAAACTTACAAGACTCAGAAATCATGCTTAAGGGCTCTAGGAAAAATAATGTTTACACTATAAACCTACCCCTAGTACCTAAATGCATGTTAACTCAGTTAGAAGAATCAAACCTCTGGCATAGGAGATTGGGACACACTAATCTATGATTAATTTCAAAAATCACCCAACTTGGCCTAAGTAAAGGTATACCTAAAATTAAGAACCATGAAAACTTAATATCTAAATCATGTAATCAAGGTAAACAAACCAGGTCTAATTACAAACTAATTCAATCTGATCTAACTCAAACTACACTTGAGCTCCTACACCTTGACCTATTTGATTCGCATGGAGCCAAGTCACTAAGCGGAAACCGGTACTGCTTAGTAATTATTGATGATTACTCTAGGTTTGCTTGGGTTAGGTTTCTAAAGATCAAAGATGAAACCCTAAACCTATTTAGTGAGTTTTGTAAGTTAATTGAAAATCAAAACGATACCAAAATCAAAAGACTTAGGAGTGACCACGGGGGAGAGTTCGAAAATCAACGATTCGAGGAGTTTTGTAAGGTAAATGGGTATATACACGAATTTTCATGTCCTAGAACCCCCCAGCAAAATGGGATAGTTGAACGGAAAAATAGAACCCTACAGGAAGTCGCTAGGGCTATGCTTAATGAATTCAACCTAGGTAACCAATATTGGCCAGAAGAAATTAGTACGGCTTGCTACATCCAAAATAGGGTCCTAATTAACAAATGACACAATAAAACACCCTATGAATTATACTACCATAGACTTCCAAACCTACATTACCTAAGGGTCTTTGGGTGCAAAGTCCATATCCTAAACACCAAGGACTATCTAGGTAAATTCCAGTCTAAGTCAACCCTAGGCATCTTCTTAGGATATTCAACAACAAGTAGAGCCTATAGGGTTTACAATAAACAAACCAAGAAAATTGAAGAAACAACAAATCTGATATTTGATGAAGAAATTAACTCAAAATCTGATAATCCCGATCTAAATTCATCAAATACTGATCAAGAAGATAATGAACATACTGTTGAACCTTTAATTGAACCCCTAAATGAACTAAATATTGAACCAACCATTGAGACAATTGAACCAGCAATTGAACCAAACCAAGTAGTTGAACCAATCACTGAACCAAACCGACCAGCTGGACCTGAGGCTGAACCAAGTTCCAGAAAAACTAAGAAACCCAGACTCAGTCACCCAACTGATCAAATTGTGGGTGATCCAACCTTAGGAGTCAGAACTAGGTCCGCCTATAGGGACCTTAGTCAGATTGCAATGATTTCAAAAATTGAACCTAAGACTATAGAAGAAGCCTTACCTGATCCTGATTAGATCATAGCTATGCAAGAAGAGTTAGCCCAATTTGAGAGGAACCAAGTCTGGGAACTAGTACCTAAACCTGAGGGAAAATCCATTATTGATACTAAGTGGGTGTTTAGGAATAAGCTAAATGATCAAGGAGAAATAGTGAGAAACAAAGCCCGCTTAGTAGCCAAAGGATTCAGTCAAGTAGAGGGATTATATTATGACGAAACCTATGCCCCAGTAGCTAGACTTGAGTCCATTAGGATGTTGTTAGCCTTTGCATCCCATAAAGGATTTAAACTCTACCAAATGGATGTAAAGTCAGCCTTTCTCAATGGATTTATTAAGGAAGAAGTCTATGTAGGACAACTCCCTGGTTTTGAGGACTTAGAAAGACCTAACCATGTTTACAAACTCACTAAAGCACTTTATGGACTAAAGCAAGCACCTAGGGCCTGGTATGAATGTCTATCAACCTACCTAATTTTGAAAGAATTTAAACAAAGACAAATTGACTCAACCATATTTATTAAGACCTTAGGAAAAGAAATCTTTATCGCCCAAATCTACGTCGATGACATAATCTTTGGGTTCACCAACACAAATTTCTTAAAAGAATTTGTTAAAATAATGGAAAATGAATTTGAAATGAGCTTAGTTGGTGAGCTCAACTGTTGGGTTTTTCGGGCCGCGAAAACCGCCTTTTCGCGTCGCGGAAACCCCGAGAACCCAAAGCCATGGATCTCGTGCGAAGAAAAATTCCGAAACAAAAATCACGTATTCATTTCATGCTCAAAACTCGATCTACTCCTAGATCTAAAGAGGGATAAACCATTTTACCTTTGGTGCGTGCCCCGCTTAATCCCGCTCGCTCCTTTTGGATGTCGGATCTCTAGGACGTCAAGTGTCGTCCCTCTAGAAGTATCCACGCGAACAAAGTGGATGGAGGAAACCCTTTAGGTGTGCTAGCACCTTTCAAGGGTTCGGCCAAGAGGAGAAGAAGAAGAAGAGCACCAACACTTGGAGGAGGAAGAAGAGAAGACACACCATGAGAAAAATGGAACCAAAACTTGGTTTTTGTTCTCTCATTGTGGCCGGCCACATAATGGCCATTAATGGCCATTAAGTGGCCGGCCATAATGGCCATTAATGGCCATTAAGTGGCCGGCCATAACCCCCTTTCAATTTGAATTCAAATTCAAATGGGGGGGTTACAACCTTTGGAGATGATGTGGAGCATCATCATTGGTCAAATACCAAGCCAAGTCATCACTTAGTCAAGTCAAGTTGAGGTGGCCTTTTGGTCAAGTCAAACTTGACCATTAATCTTCCTTGATGAGGTGGCATCCACACTTAATGCTCTTGATGATGTGGAGCATCATCAATGGTTGGCTCCATGCCAATTCATCACCATGATGTGGCATTAAGTCAAGTCTAACTTGAGGTGGATTTGGGTCAAGTCAAACTTGCCTTTTATGGACTTTCCATATTTAGTCAAGTCAAACTTGACTCCATTTCTTCTCCCATGTCAAGTCTAACTTGAAGTGGAACCAAGTCAAGTCAAACTTGATTTGGATTTGGGTCAAGTCAAACTTGCCTTTTATGGACTTTCCATATTTAGCCAAGTCAAACTTGACTTCATTTTTTTTTCTCCATCTATTTGTTCTTTGTGTGTGACCCTATAGGTTCTTGTAACGTTGGCAATGCTTCTAACCTCTTAGAAACATAAGCAATGAGCGGTATCTAGCAACACATCATTGCTACCCAAGTTACAAGAATGTTGAGATCCAACATCACCAATGTGACTACTAATTATGACTTTCATAATATGTGACAATGTCCTTCTATCGTCGATATCTAGATTGATCTTCTATGAAGCATAGACCGTGTCATCCTCCAATCAATCTATGTGTCTTGAACTCCAAGTAGACTCACTATAATCAAATAAGCTCAATATCTCATATTGCCTTATTTGGGCATGGCCATGCACTTAGTGATCTCACTCTATCAAGACTATGATATCTCTCCCGTCATATAGGAGGGATAGATCCCATCTACATCACTCACATCCCTCCGCATAATTTGTTACATATCCAGTAATCGCCTTTATAGTCCACCCAGTTATGGGTGACGTTTGACGAAACCAAAGTACATAACTCCTTATGTAGGGAACTATGGTGACTTCAGGTCTAAGGACTAATACTAATAGTCACATGAGAAAGTATATGACACTCATATAATGATCCATGATACTTTCTCATGGTGGGTCATTCAGTATACATTCTCCAATGCATACTCATGTGTCAACTTGATATCTCATATCCATGACTTGTGAGATCAAGTCATCGTGTTGACCTACATGCTAGTCTCTATGCATTAACATTGTCCCTGAATATTAATACTTGACTAGGAATAATTAAGAGTAGTGTTCTCTATATCATCTCACTATCGATTCAACCAATCGATTGATATAGATATGAACCTACTACCAAGGACGTTATTACACTTAGTTATTTGGCACCAATACAAGTAAGTATAATAACCATAATCAAATGCCTTTATATATATATATGAAATATGATACAATGAGTCCATACAACAACCATCACATGATTGGCTCTAGGGCTCTCACTAACAATCTCCCACTAGAACTAGTGTCAATCACTGTAGTATCTAATACCCAATGACCTAGTGTGACCATCATGCTTGGTCTGTGCCAAAGCCTTGGTCAAGGGATCTGCAATGTTAGCCTCTGTGGGTACTCTGCATATCTTCACATCTCCTCGATCGATGATCTCTCGAATGAGATGGAAACGCCGTAGTATGTGTTTGGTCCGCTGGTGTGAACGAGGTTCCTTAGCCTGCGCAATAGCTCCATTGTTGTCACAATAGAGCTGTACTGGGTCGGCTATGCTAGGAACCACTCCAAGCTCAGTAATGAACTTGCGGATCCAAACTGCCTCCTTTGCTGCCTCAGATGCAGCAATGTACTCAGCTTCTGTTGTAGAATCAGCAACTGTATCCTGCTTTGAACTCTTCCAGCTGACAGCGCCACCATTTAAGCAAAACACGAACCCTGACTGCGATCTGTAGTCATCCTGGTCAGTTTGGAAGCTTGCATCACTGTAACCTTTTACAGTTAGCTCCTCTTCGCCTCCAAATATCAAGAAATATTCTTTAGTCCTTCTCAAGTACTTAAGAATATTCTTGACTGCTATCCAGTGACGTTCACCTGGATCTGACTGGTATCTGCTCGTCATGCTCAAAGCATACGAGACATCAGGACGAGTACATAACATAGCGTACATGATAGATCCTATGGCTGAGGCATAAGGGATCTTGCTCATGCGGTCTCTCTCCTCTCTAGAAGAGGGACCTTGAGTCTTCGAAAGACTCACGCCATGTGACATTGGCAGATTTCCCTTCTTGGAATTCTGCATGGCAAACCGTTGCAAAACGGTATCAATGTATGTACTCTGACTTAGGCCAAGCAATCTCTTAGATCTATCTCTATAGATCTTTATGCCTAGAATATAGGCTGCTTCACCTAAGTCTTTCATTGAGAAGGAATTCCCCAACCAAGTCTTCACAGACTGTAGTGAAGGAATGTCATTCCCAATGAGTAGTATGTCATCTACATACAAAACAAGGAAGACAACTGTGCTCCCACTAACCCTTTTGTAGACACAAGGTTCATCTTCATTCTTGATGAAACCAAACTGTTTGATTGCATCATCGAATCGAAGATTCCAGCTTCGAGAAGCTTGCTTTAGTCCATAAAGGGACTTATGCAGCTTGCATACTCTACCAGTATGCTTTGGATCTACAAAACCCTCAGGTTGTGTCATGTACACTTCCTCGAGGAGGTTTCCATTCAGAAACGCAGTTTTGACGTCCATCTGCCAGATCTCATAATCGTGGTATGCTGCAATAGCAAGCAAGATCCTAATGGACTTGAACATCGCGACTGGAGAAAAAGTTTCATCATAGTCAATACCATGAATTTGCTTGAAACCTTTAGCTACTAGTCTACCCTTATAGGTATGTACAAGTCCATCCATGTCAGTCTTTCTCTTAAAGACCCACTTACACCCAATGGGTTTGACCCCTTCAGGGGATCAACCAAAGTCCATACTTGGTTGGTGTACATGGAATCCATCTCGGATCTCATGGCCTCTAGCCATTTCTCAGAATCTGGGCTCATCACAGCTTCCTGATAGGAGGTAGGCTCGTTCTCAACGAGCATAACGTCATCATGGTCAGACAAGAGAAATGAGTATCTCTCAGGCTGACGACGTACCCTATCAGACCTGCGAAGAGGTAGGTCTACATGAACAGGTTGTTGTTCCACAGCTTCTTGTGCAACAACCTCATCAACCACCACACTTTGTGGTTCCTGTTCAACTTCCATCAAGGCTTCAGTGCTATTGTCCATGTCTTGAACTTCTTCAAGACTGAACGTACTCCCACTAGTCTTTCTAGAAACAAAGTCCCTTTCTAGAAATATTCCAGTCTTAGCAACAAACACTTTGTGCTGACTAGGAATGTAGAAGTAGTATCCCTTCGTTTCCTTGGGATACCCTATGAAATAACACTTATCAGATTTGGGTCCCAATTTGTCTGAGACTTGACATCGTTCGTAAGCCTCACAACCCCAAACCCTCATGAAAGACATCTTGGGACTCCTCCCTGTCCATATTGTATATGGTGTCTTCATGACAGCCTTTGATGGAACACGGTTTAGTGTGAACGCTGCCGTGTCTAGAGCATATCCCCAAAAGGATATAGGAAGATCTGCGTGACTCATCATAGATCGTACCATATCTAATAAGGTACGATTCCTCCTTTCGGATACACCATTCCACTGTGGTGTTCCAGGGGGAGTGAGTTGGGATAGAATCCCACACTCAGCTAGGTAGTCACGAAACTCATGGCTCAAGTATTCTCCACCTCAATCTGATCGAAGTATCTTAATACTCTTGCCAAGTTGGTTCTGTACTTCATTTCTGAATTCTTTGAACTTTTCAAAGAATTCTGACTTATGTGTCATCAAATACACATAGCCATATCTACTGAAGTCATCAGTAAATGTGATGAAGTACCTGTAACCACCTCTGGCAGCGATATTGAAAGGGTCACATACATCACTATGTATGAGTCCTAACAAGTCTGTCGCTCTTTCGCTATGTCCACTAAAGGGAGTCTTAGTCATCTTGCCTAGAAGACATAATCCTTATGGAGTTAGGACAAGCGACTCTCATTTATGTGGCCTAAGCGACAGTGCCAGAGATAGGTTGGGTTCAACTCATTTGATCTCAACCTCTTGGTATTCACGTTATAGATAGGGCTCTCTAAGTCTAGAATATAGAGGCCATTCATCAGATGTGCGCTACAATAGAACATATCCTTTAAATAAACAGAACAACATTTATCCTTTATTATGAATGAAAAACCTTTGTTATCTAAACATGAAACTGAAATGATATTCTTTGTTAGTACAGGTACATAACAACAGTTATTCAATTCCAGTACAAGCCCAGAGGGTAGAGATTGAAAGTAAGTCCCTATAGCAACAGCAGCAACCCTTGCTCCATTGCCTACTCGTAGGTCCATCTCGCCCTTGGCCAATGCCCTGCTATTTCTCAGCGCCTGCACATTAGTACAAATGTGAGAAGCACACCCAGTATCTAATACCCATGATGTAGAAATAGAAAGGTTGACTTCTATAACATTTATACCTGAAGTAGAAGTCTCACTTCTCTTCTTCTTCAGATCTTCCAGGTATACCTTGCAGTTCCGCTTCCAATGCCCAGTCTTACCGCAGTGGAAGCAGGTAGCATCCTTAGCAACCCCACCTTTAGGTTTGAGTGTTGAAGAGCTGGCTTTGCCCTTGGTTTGGGTCTTACCCTTACCTTTGGGCTTCCACTTGCCCTTACCCTTGCCCTTTTGTACCATTAGGACGGTACTGGACTTGGCAGTGGTGAGATTAGGCTCAGCAGTTCTTAACATGTTGAGTATCTCGGGCAGTGGTTTGTCTAATTCGTTCATGTTGTAGTTCATGACGAATTGACGGTAACTCACCGGCAACGATTGCAGGATCAGATCGGTAGCCAGCTCTTGGCCCAAAGGGAACCCCAACCTCTCGAGGTTCTCGACGTACCCAATCATTTTGAGTGCGTGAGTTCCTACAGAGGTTCCCTCTTTCATCTTGCATGAAAAGAGGGCCTGAGTCACTTCAAACCTCTCATGCCTTGCCTGCCCTTGATATAGTTGCTTGAGATGGCCAATCATATCAAAAGCATTCATTTTCTCGTGTTGCTTCTGAAGCTCAGGAGACATACAGCATAGCATTAGGCATGACACGTCTAACGCGTCATCTAGATGCTTCCGATGAGCATCTCTAACACTACGTGCGGCAGAGGCTGGTGGTGTATCAGGAACTGCTTGCTCCAGAACGTACAGCTTACGTTCCTGCGTGAGGACTATCCTCAGATTCCTGTACCAGTCCAGGAAATTAGCTCCTATGAGCTTGTCCTTCTCAAGAACAGATCGTAGAGAGAGAGTGTTCGTGTTTGACATGGTAATCTACAACATAAAATGCAGAAAATAAATATCCACCATTGTACGATATTTTATTTATCATTTAACTAGGCCTTTAATTAAATGATGCTCCCACTGAATTATAGGGCTTTGGTAGAATCGAGTCATAGATGTGGTAAAACCACACTACTAGATCCACACCAACTAACTATAATTCTCGTAGGTCAAGATCCACATCATACTACGCCTTGAGTTAGCTTTGGCTAAATCGCCCAAGACTTAGTATGATCGGTAGGTACTAATTACCAATTACATCTCTATGCAACTCTTGTTTATAGGATCAAGAATTAACATTTATGAATAATCTTGAGTTAGCTTTGGCTAAATCTCCCAAGACTATTGATAAATGCGATCTTGTCCTACCTTTCCAACTATTGGAGTATGCCTATAGTTAGGCTCGATCCAATTGAGCTAACTAGTTACTCAATCTAATTGAGCTCAATCTAACCCAAGCGTGATAGGCGGGACCAAGGTTGTCCCTCCGCATCCCACCAAGATTAAATGCATTGCTCTGCTTTGGCAGATTCAACAATCGCATATGATCGTGGTAGTGATGGGTATCAAGGCTCGTTAGGCATATACGAGTTGATTTCGATTTAGATCTAATCTAATCGATGATGTGCATCATATTTAGGCATTTATTAAATCTAATTTAACCTAAGTGTGTATTAGGTGCACATCAAGATGTGGTTCCCACATTACATGTGCATCACATACACTCATGTATATTCTATTCTATACTAACATGCATCACATACATATAAGGAAAAATAAAATATACAAGAAAATTAAAGTGTGATTAGTCATGACCCTACTAAGATCTTCTCAAGCCAATGAGAAGATCCTTGGTCAACCTAGGGTCTAGGCAGCAGCTTCTCCAAGCTCCTCCTTCCAGAACCCCATGTGTTGTCGGCTTGCTTCCCACGAGTCCGTCTTCTCCAGAATTTCCTTCATCTTCAATTTTGTACATTACAAAATTTATACTCGAGTTACATTCGAGTCTTAAACTAATTTTAACAGAAATAATAAATAAAAGGCCGACACGCAGGTCGCAATCACAATACAACACACACAACACAAATAACAGCACGCAGGCCGTAATATGAATTACACACATATTTTAATCTAATTAAAATAGGGTCTTGGGCCATGACCATCACACTACTGTACATAATTCAAAATTATGTATTTTACAGAAATTTATCTAATTTTTCTATGTATTTTATGAATTTTATGAGTCACAACTCCACGGCGGTCCCGTTAAGCGGGTTTCGGGCACAATCACGTGACAAGGCCCCTTGCGGGGTTAGGGGCGGCGCCCCTACTCACGAAATTAATTTCGTGAGTGTCGTATCGCGATCTAACAGTGCCTAACCCGCTGTCCCAAAATCTATTTGGGCGAAACTTGCCGTTTCGGAGAAGTTTTTCTCGGTGGTCGAAGTGTACAAGTGCTTCGCACTCGTTGCTTCGCCTCTACGAGAAAAATACTCACAAAATCCTAAAAATTAGAAAAATTACAGAATCATAAACTACTCTAAATTTTATATCCCATATAAAAATAAATAAAAACGTGCTTCGAACCTTGCTCTGATACCACTGTTGGGTTTTTCGGGCCGCGAAAACCGCATTTTCGCGTCGCGGAAACCCCGAGAACCCAAAGCCATGGATCTCGTGCGAAGAAAAATTCCGAAACAAAAATCACGTATTCATTTCATGCTCAAAACTCGATCTACTCCTAGATCTAAAGAGGGATAAACCATTTTACCTTTGGTGCGTGCCCCGCTTAATCCCGCTCGCTCCTTTTGGATGTTGGATCTCTAGGACGTCAAGTGTCGTCCCTCTAGAAGTATCCACGCGAACAAAGTGGATGGAGGAAACCCTTTAGGTATGCTAGCACCTTTCAAGGGTTCGGCCAAGAGGAGAAGAAGAAGAAGAGCACCAACACTTGGAGGTA